>PVIH01002635.1:0-146163 GCA_004025045.1 Sigmodon hispidus | reverse complement strand
TGAAAAGACTAGCTGAGAGTTTACATCTCCAACCATAAGCAGGAAGCAGAGAGAGCAAACAGAATGGAAATGCTATGTGGCATATAACCTCAGAGTCCACCTCCCCCACCCTCCCACCCCAATATCTTATTTCTTTCAGTAAGGCCACAGGTTCTAAACCACTTAAATATTGCCGACTAGTAGGCACCAAGTAGTCAAGCATCTGAATCTATGGTGGACATTCCCATTCATAGCACCACAGCACTGATCTATGCATATACCAAGACTCTCGAGATTTGTGTGTAGTAGTTGTGCTGGAAAGTACTCTTGTAACACTTTTGAGGTGGGGAGAAAAACCCCAAAACCTGGATTTTGTAGAAAAGCATTGAGTTACAGTATTTTAAAGAAGAGTCTGAACTATTTTCCTTGGGTGTTCTAGACTCCTGATAGACTTTTGAGAGCTATTCCATATTGAGTGAGATGTCAATTCCTGCTAAAAACAGAAAACAATTATCTGTGCATAAAGAAAAAATTATCACTGTTGGGCAGAAAGAGTAACTGGCTCAGGGAAGTGATGTCACTATCTAGTCAGATAACTTCTTTTTAAAAAAAATTATTTTATTTTATATAACTGTGTAAGGGTGTGAGATCTTGGAATTACAGACAGTTGTTAGCTGTCATGTGGATTCTGGGAATCGAACTCAGATCCTCTGGAAGAACAGCTTAGCCGCTGAGCATCTCTCCAACCCCAGATAACTTCTTAATGGAACATTCAGAACCATTCTCTGTGCAGCCTAACTCCAGACCACAGGCCTGGCCAGAGGATGCACCACTCCAGGATAAAGAGTACAACCTGTAGTCTCCCATGAAATACTGACCTACTGGGCAGAATAAATATTCCTGTAAAATTCTTTGAAATACATACATGAGTATCTTTTGACTGTGAACAATAAACGTTGCAGTAGCTACCCTGTTTAAATTATTTATTTTTATTGGTAAAATGTTGAAATAACTTTTTAGGCATCAAAATTTACCATTTTGTTTTAACTTAATCTTAGGTCAATAATTTCTTAGGTCTTTTGTTCTCTGACTTTTAAAAAATATAAACCATGAAACCCATCTCATTTATATTACACATGTCCCTTCAAGTAATGCACCTCAAAATAAGAAACATAGTGTGACATCTGTTACTTGCTGAGTTCTCCAGCTAAGACATACAGGAGCTCTGTGGGTTTGGATAAACGTGTCTAGAGCATGAATGTACATTTTGTGAGTCTGATAAGTCCTGAATATTTGACATAAGTTGGAGTTGATGTTCCAGATCCCCTATAGACGGTATCCAGATCGAAATTCCTGTGGCCCCTCTGCAGGCTGCATCTCACTCAGGCTCTGCACTGACAGGCAGCATGTCGTTCTGCATAAGTCACTGGAGGAGCCAAGTCCAATGTGTGTTCTGAGTGAGTGGAATAGCAGAAATCACCACAAAGAGGGACTGGAACTCTCAGCTCCCAAGAGCACCTAAGAAAAATAGCTACTCTTGGAAATGATTAAGGGTTTTCAGAGAAAGCATTATCTGTTTTCTTTGGATGTATTTTGTTAGGAGTAAATGTGATGTGGACTTTGGTACCACAGTAGAAGCAGTAATAGAAACTATTAATCCTACAAGTTATATAAAGCATTAAACAAACCTGAGTTTATATCTTAATGCTCCTATAAATGGAAGCCTTTGGTTCACTTATTGGAAACTCTCTTGATTATTATTATTTGAAATGGATCCAACTCAAACAATGCTTACTTGGATTCTTGGGTCAACTATTTCACTTTTGGTGGCAAAAAAATAAACCACACAAAAGGACCATGTCTATTTTTCTTAGCTTTCCTTTCCTTTTTGGTCACTCAGCCAGAGTTGAGGTGGTGAGGTACTGGAAAATATTCTCCACACGTGAGGGTGTGGATTGGGTAGGAAAGGAAGGGAGAGGGGGTGTAAGAACAAGTGCTTGCTGTATCTGAATATGTTAAACAAGCATAAACACAGTTCATTAAATAGCTTAGGACCGTTGAGACTAAGGTTTGGCTTAGGCCGGGTGTAATTGTTATTTCAATGATGTAAGTTTTACACACTGACTGTTGAGGGATGGTTTTGAGACATTAGTCAGGCTGTGGTATCTCCACGGCAGAACTAAGAATCCATCTCCTCAAGTGTTTGTCTCACAAAGCACCAAAGCACGACAGTTCCTGTCTGGTATGTTTGATTTCTGGTATGGTTAAGGCAGTGCCACGTCTGTGCGGAATAATATCCAAGTAATGTGTTGATGCCAATAATAAAGGTAGACGTTATTTAAATGGATAAATGGGCAGGACAAGAACCAGTGACTGGCATCTTCCTGTATTGTAATTTGAGGTTACAAAGAAAGCTTCTTGTCTTAGGATTTTCTATTGCTGAGATTAAATATCATGACCAAAAACAACTTGGAAAGAAAGGATTCATTTCATTGTACAACATTGTAGATCATCATTCAGGGAAGTCAGTAGGAACTCAAAGCAGCGACCAGGAGGCAGAAACTATTGGAGAGGCAATGGAGGAACACTACTTACTGGCTCACTCCCCTTGGCTTGCTCAGCCGCATTCTTACACCATCCAAGACCAACTTCCCAGGAGTGGCACCATCCACAGTGATCTGGTCCATTCCAGATTAATCATCAATTAAGAAAATGTTCCACAGGCTTGCCTACAGTCGGTCTAATAAGGGCATTTTCTTGACTACATTTTCCTCTTCTCAGATGGCTCTACCTTGTATTAAGTTGAAAAAAAAAATACCCAGCACACTGCTTTCAGTACAACTTAGGATGCAAAGAGTTCTCACAGGGAGCTGCTAACAACTAAGACATTGATTTTTAATAAATGACGGTTGAAATGAAATACTATCATTAGAAGCCTTATCACTTGACAACTGTAACCCTTCCAAAGAGAATTGTCATGTCAGGTCTTGGGGATTATAAAAAATATTCAGGAATGGATCAGACAATTATTCTTCAGGCAGAAGTACTACAAAACTTAATAAAAAACATGCACATATACTTGATTGAAAAATTGCTGGCAGAAATTTACCCAGGTAGATAAGAATACATGTGAGTAGCTATTACAAGAATTGCTTTCAATTTTGTCCATGTGTTAAAGACAGGAACAAACCCAACATATAATAGAGTCACATTTCAATATTACAGTGAGATGGGAATATGTGTGTCTATGTGCCACTTGTATGCAAATATAGATATGGCTTTGAAACATTCACACTCACAGAAAACTTGAAAGAATGGTGAAAGATTTTTGTTGATGACCTGTGTGTGTTGTGTGTGACTGTATGTGAGTGTGCACGTATGTGTAAAAATGTGTATGGGTGTGAGTATATATATGCATGAATGCATGTAAATGTGTATATGAGTTTGTGTGTGAGTGTATATATGTATGTGTTTAAGTGTGCATATGTGTGTGTCTCTCTGTATGTGTGTGTGATTTCCTCTTCCAAGAACAATACTATTTCCATTTCACAAACCTGTTAACACCTTAGGAAAATATCATGAATTTAATAACATAATTTTTAAGTGTATTTGTCTTGTTCTAAATTATTTTCCATAACTTTTTTTTCTTTTCTGGTGCAAGTTCAAATAAACTTTTGCTTATGGCATTGAGTAATACATATCACCAAGTGTCAGGAGTGTCTGAACACTGTCCATTTTATTTTTAGGAAAATGCCTGGGAAGACATACTACAGAATTCCCTGTCATGTTAGTTTTTCCTTGTGATGAAATCCTTGACAGAAGTAGCTTAAAGAGAGAAGAGTCATTTGGCTCATGGTTTCAGAGATCCATGAATAGCTCCACACAGAATAGCATGGTAGAGGCCAGAGATGCTCCCTCAAGACAGCTAGCTATATTGGAAACAGAGAGAAACAAACAAACAAAAAAAAAAAAAAAAAAAAAAAAAAAAAAAAAAAAAAAAAAAAAAAAAAAAAAAAAAAAAAAAAAAAAAAAAAAAAAAAAAAAAAAAAAAAAAAAAAAAAAAAAAAAAAAAAAAAAAAAAAAAAAAAAAAAAGGAGGGAGCTATAGACAAGATACAGCTCCCAAGAGCACACCTCCAATGACCACTTATTTTTTCCAACAAGGCTTTACTGCTAAGGTTTCTACCACTAACATTAAACTACAAATATCCACTAAGAAATTAATACATTGGGTAGGTCAAGCCCCATCTAGTTAATATCTCAGTGATTGAATGAGACCTCTGTTGAACCAAGCTTTAACACATGCGCCTTGGGGACTATTTCATAAACAAGCTGCCTATTCCATCTCTGAATTATTGCTTCTTCATGATTTGATGTACATCAAACATTTCAGAGAGGAATACGTTGTAGGTTGCATGAACATCTTACATTCCATAAAAATGCATACAGTTCTAACTTGCTCAGTAATTGGCAAGTGTAAATTAGGTTGATTTCAGGAGAGGAGAAATACCTACGTTTTAATGTAGTAGCATGAATTTAGGTTGTAAGTAAGGAAGACTCTGAGCCAAATATTGGGGGAAGGCTGAAATATCAGTGAGAGAAAGCACCGCAGTCAATTCCCACCCAGCTGTCTTGCAACTTCCTCAGCCTCACTCCTGGTCGCTTTTATTAGTGCTTCTATTTCTGCCTAGTTTCCATAAGCCCTTATATATCCTATCGCACCCAGTTTAGGATTAAATGAGTGTAGCCTTGAACTCACAGAAACAGAAGAAGTTCTGTCTCTGGAGTTATGGGATTAAAGGTGTTGATCACCACTCCCAGCTTTCCCTGTGCTGGGATTAAAGGTGTGTGTGCTTGACTCATCTGTTTATCCTTATATTCAAGGATCAAGAATTTCTGAGCTGTCTGCCTAGAATTTGACTGTGTGGTCTCTCTGATATCCCAGGATTTATTAATTTTCTAACATATATCCACATTTTAAAGACATACTTTGGGGGCTGGAGAGATGGCTCAGCGGTTAAGGGCACCGTCTGCTCTTCCAGAGGACCCGGGTTCAATTCCCAGCACCCAGATGGCAGCTAACAACTGTCTGTAGTTCCAGTTCCAGGCAAACACCAAGGCAAATAAATAAATAAATAAATAAATAATAAAATTTAAAAAAAAAAGACATACTTTGTTCCTAGTAAGTAAAAGGGATGATATTTTTGAGCTATAGAGGTACATTTAAATTCTACTAAGTATAAAGAATTATTGTAGAGATCTCAATTGATTAAAAAGAAACTGTAATCACACACAAGGCAAAGTTGGAACAATATCTATTCTAATGCATTCATTGTAGTTATGTCAAAATTGTATGAGTACAGGTGATTTTATTCTCTGTTTTATTTAATTGTTTTTTTTCTGGTCTTTGGTAGAGGTTGTATACCTTGAAAAGATAAGAAAATGTATTGGATATAGGTGATATTTTACAGCCCGACTTTCATTTACATTCCCTTCCTCCCCCTTCTTTCCTTTATCCTTTGTTTATTTTTTTAATTTCTGTTTGAGATAGGCTATCCCAATATGGATCAGGCTGGCCTAGAAACTGTAAACCCTTTGCCTCATTCGGCCTCTTGAATATTGTGATTACAAGTGAACACACATATTGACTGTGCCTAGCTCAACCTGAGTATTGTAAATAAGTGAATACAGTATACTTGTTTACCTTTTACAAACCCCTTTCTTGCTTTGAAGACACACACATTTAACAGCGCATGTCTTGTAAAAAACAAGGTGTACCAGTAACAGCATTCAAAAATAAGGTCATCCCAGAGTTTAATGCACTTGTCTGCTCCTTGCTTCAAAGTTGTATAAAAATGTCCATCATTTATGCATCCCTTTCAGCAAATACCATATTATGCTTGTGGTTAAAGATTACTTGATCCTTTTGCAGATGTCCCTTAGCTATATGGGTAAAGAAGTGAACTTTATTTAGTCACTACAACCCTTTAAGTGAAGGAACGAGCATTCTAAACTATTATCTGCTGACACTGAATGTCAGGTGGCAGAGCCACTGAAGACCATCAGCTATGGCTCTAGGGTAGGACTGGAAAAGTATGTTGGCTACAGGACAGACTTGAGGAAGGCCAAATCGCAGGCTCATGCTGCCTCTGTTATGGATACCAAGTCTGTTGTTGCTGGAAGCAAAGGCTGTCACAGGCGTTCCGTGGAAGCTGACCAGGCAAGAGGCAATGGTGTTGGGCTCTCTCCTTGGGGAAAGCTTTATTTCATCACTGGGACAGCAGACAAGCTAGTGCGAAAGGAAACCCACACCTAGTAACTGATACACAGCAATGACGTCTTGCTGGGAGATCTGAAGAATAGGGCCAGTGGAATATTGGATTCCATTAACTATAAGCAGGATGTGAGGGATTAAAAGGAAGTTGAAGGAGTCAGCTCAAGGCTGAGAAGCATCAACTAGCTTTAGAAACTCAAAGATTATCATGTGTGTATATAAATAAATAGTAAATTTAAATTGTTAAATTATTATCACTGTTATGAGATTAGAGTCTCAAGTAACCCAGTCTGACTTTGAACTCACTATGTAGCTGAGGGTCACCTTCAACTCCTCATCCTCTTTGCTATCTCTCTGGTGCTGGAATTACAGATGTGTACCATCAGATGATTTTGTGCAGTGCTGGGGAATCAAATTTTGGGCTTCATGTTGTTAGGCAGGCATTTGAATAACTAAGCCACATTACCAGCCTTCATATATCTTTCAAAAGGAAATACTCTAAGACAATATTCCTGGAGGATGTAGGAAGGCTGGCTCTGGGGGAGAAACACTCTGAATAGATTCTGAGGTTATTCTGGTACCCAATTTCTATTTACAAGTCCATCCTCACCAACACAGGAGTCCCAGCTTTCTTTATGTTGTATTTCTGTCATTGATGAATATGTTCTTTGTATATTTTCAATCCATAAACTCTCTCCAATAACCCTTAGCAGAGCTGGGAGAACTCTCTATCAGCCCTGGAGGGTGTGAGCTGTAGTTTTTAAGTTATTTGCAGATTGGCTACATGAAGCTGAGTAGACCCAAATCCTTTGAGTTTCAGTTTTATCACTTGGAAGTGGGAATCCTAACCTGCTATAGGTATAGGTCTGACTATCCAGTCAGAGAAAGGAGGAAATGGGCTCACATTATCTGCAGAGGCACTGAAGACCATCAGCAATATCTGGACATTCAGTGTTAGCAATTATCATGAGCCTAGAAGTTATTAAGCATTCTCTAAGAGCCAGGCTCTGTGAACAATAGCCCATGTTGGTCATTTAGAGTCTTCAATATTCAGAAAGGCCTAGTGACACTCAGAAAGAGAAAACTTTTAGATGCTTAAGGAAACTGAAGATCACACACCAAGAGACTTTATCCAAACAGAAGAGTAAGTTTCAAAGCTATGCTTGGTTTCCCATGTGTCCTTAGCAGGTAGGGGCACCCGAGCAGAGCTCAGTGTTTCTTGTGTATACCCACCAGTCCAGACTCTTGACTGCATTCTGAACTTTGTAAATGTGGCTATATGTGAAAAATAGTAAAAGACTTCGTGAGTTTTAACTTCATAAGACCCTGAAGACACTCAGAAGTGTATGTATTACATCTTTGTGGAAAATATAACATAAATGAAAGAAAAGACACATTTTCTGCATGATGAATTATATAGAAAATTGTAGATTTTAATTCTTTTTCTTTTTATTTATTTCTTGCACCACTTCCCTGTTAAGAGATGAGGTCTACTTCCGTTACCTTAAAATTGTTACTTTTTGAATTTTTTTTGAGATTACAATATAACCACAATATTTTTTCCTTCTCTTACTAATCCAAAGTGTGTGTGTGTGTGTGTGTATATGTGTGTGTGTGTGTGTGTGTGTGTGAGAGAGAGAGAGAGAGAGAGAGAGAGAGAGACAGACAGACAGACAGACAGACAGACACTCTGATACCAGAAAAGAATCCATCCACTGAATTCTGTCCCCCAAGACTCACTGCCACCCAACTCCAGCCACCCCACCATCCTTTCTGTGGCCTGTGCTTCTCCACAACTCCAGCAGTCTCCATAGGCAGAGGTTCAGCTCACACCAGTTGGAAGAATGAGTGACTGACTTGACTTCCCAGCTGAGCTGATCCAGTCTCCAGACCCTGAGCCCTAGGACGTAGCTCATGCCCTTCTGCCTCCCGTCTCAGCATCAGCAAGGAAGCTAGGCCCTGCCACCAACTCTGGTTAAATTCCACTGCTCTGGTGCAGTTCTCACTAGCCAGCAATGAGAGTTCAGCTACCTAGCTGAACTGATGCTACCTACTAGATTCTGTTCTACCTATTCTACCATCCAGCCCCACCCACCTCATCATCCTCCCCTTGGCCAGACCTTCCCCACAACTCCAGCAAAAGAGAAAGGCCAAGTAACATTTAAAGGCATACCTATCAGAATTATGCCCAACTTCTCAATGGAGACTCTAAAATCCATATATGGTGATTGAAAGTTTTGCTGGTCAGTTATTATATAGACACTAAAAGATTATGGCCTGGACTACTATACTCAGCAAGACTTTCATTCACCACATATGGAGAAAACAAGATATTTCATGACAAAACCAAATGTAAGCAATACTTGTTCAGAAATCCAGCCCTACAGAAGTTACTAGAAGGAAAAGTTCAATCCAAGTTAGCTGCACCCACAAAAACACAGGCTATAGATTATCTTACACCAACAAAACCCAAAGATGGAAAACACACACACACACAAACACTACCATCACTAACAAAAATAGGCATTAACAATCACTAGTTATTAATATCACTGGACTCAATTTAACAATTAAAAAACATAGGCTAATAGACTGGACAAAAATAGGAGCTATCTTTCTACTACATATAAGAAACACACTTCAACTTCAGAGACAGACATTACCTCAGAGTAAGGAGTTGAAAAAAGATTTTCCAGTCCAATGGACCTAAGAAGCAAGTTAGTGTAGCTATCCTGATATCTAAGAAAATAAACTTTAACCTAAATTCAATCAAAAGAGAGAGAGGACATTTCATATTCATCAAAGAAAAAAAACATCAATATGATGAAGTCTCAACTCTGAACATCTTTGTTTCCAATACAAGGGCACATACATATATAAAAGACACATAACTAAAGCTTAAATTATATATCGAATCCCACACATTAATAATGGGAGATTTTAATGCTTCACTCTCACCAATCAACAAGTCTTCCAGATAACTAACATATGTTATGATTCAAATGAATCTAACAGATATCTACAGGACATGTTACCCAAACACAAAAGAATGTATCTTTTTCTCAGCACCTCATGGAACCTTCTTCTAAACTGAGGATATATTCAGTCACAAAGCAAATCTCAAAAGAAGCAAAATTTGGAGTAACCCAGTATCTTACCAGATCACCATGAGATAAACTTGGAGTTCAAGATCATCAAAAACAAGAGAAAGCTTACAAACTTTCAATTGAGTTACCACTGGGGTTAAGGAAGAAAAAAAATTAAAGACTTCCTAGAATGCAATGAAAATTAGTCTACAATATACAAGAACTTATGGGACACAATGAAAGCAGTGCAAAGAGGAAAGTTAATTGCACTGAGTACCCACATAAATCAGTTGGAGAAATCTCACACTACTGACTTAAAAGCACACCTGAAAGCTCTAGAACAAAAAAAACCAAACACCCAAGAGGAGATGACAGGAAGCAATCAATCCGAGGACTGAAATCAATGAAATCAATAAAATAGAAACAAAGAAAACCATACAAAGAATCAACGAAACCAAGAGTTAGTTCTTTGAGAAAATTAACAAAATAGACCAACCCTTAGCCAAACTAATGAAAAGGCAGAAAGAGTTTATTAAAACTAGTAAAATTAGAAATGAAAGGGGGACATAACAACAGTCCCAGAGAAAATCTAGAGAATTATTAAGTCATGCTTCAAAAGCCTGTACTCCAAAAAATTAGAAAATTTACAAGAAACTGACAAATTTTTTGATAGGTACCACATACTATAATTAAATAAAGACCAGATAAACAATTTAAGTAGACCTATAACGAATCCCTAAGAAAATAGAAGCAGGCAGTAAAAGTCTCCCCTGACCCCTGAAAAAAAAAACAAAACAAAACAAACAAATAAACAAACCGCCCCCCCTAGGGCCAGATAATATCAGCTCAGAACCCTACTAGAGTTTCAAAGAAAAGCTAAAACCAATACTCTTCGAACTGTATTTGAATAGAAACAGAAGGAATATTGCTAAATTCTTTTTTTGAAGCTACAGTCGCCTTGGTACCCAAATCATACTGAGTCAACAAAGAAAGAAAATTACAGATCAATTTCCCTTATTAATATTATGCAAAAATTTCAATAAAATATTAGCAAACCAAATCCAAGAACATGTTAAAAAAAATCCAGCATGATAAAGTAGGCTTTATTCCAGAGATGCAGGAATGGTTTAACATAGGAAAATCTGTCAATGTTATCTACCTTATAAACAAACTGAAATAAAAAAAAAAAAAACACATGATAATCTCATTAGATGCTGAGAAGTTCTTCATGATAAATGTCTTAAAGAGATCAGGGATACAAGGAATATACCTAAACATAATAAAAGTAATATACAGCAAACTGACAACCAACATCAAATTAAATGGAGAAAAACTCAAACAAATTCCAATAAAATTAGGAACAAGACAAGGGTGTCCATTCTTTTTTACCTATTCAATATAGTACTCAAAGTTCTAGCTAGAGCAATAAGACGACAAAAGGAGATCAAAGGAACACAAATTGGAAAGGAAGAAGTTAATGTATTGTTATTTGCAGGTAATCTTAGTGTGTATATAAGTGACTCTAAAAATTCTGCCTGGGAACTTCTATAGCTAGCTGATAAACATCTTCAGCAATATGATTGGATAAAGGATAAACTTAAAAAAAGGTAGTAGTCTTTCTATATACAAACAATTATGGGTATATATTACATACTTAATAAAACCTGAATATTAAGGGAGAAGGCACACAGTCAAATCCTAGGCAAACAGCTCAGGAAATTCTTGATCTTGAGTACAAGGATAAACAGCTGAGAGTCAATCATACACACCTTTAATCCCAGCACAGGGAAAGCTGGGAGTGGTGACCAACACCCTTAATCCTAGAACTCCTGAGACAAAACTTCTTCTGTTTCTATGAGTTCACAGCTTTATGCCTTTAATCCTAACCTGGATGGGATAGGGTATATAAGGGCTGTAGGAACCCAGCAGAAACAGAAGTAGCCTGTTCCCACATTCCCAAAAAATTGATTATGGATGTCTGTGCTTTTTTACACTGTTGGGTATAATTTGTTATAGATAATGGGATAAAAAGGAATTTAGATTTGGGGTTCTTCTTGTTTTAAAAAGAGAAAAAGGAGAAATGTAGTGGGATTATGCTGGTAATGTAAATATTTGTCCTGCCTATGGGTTTAATAAAAAGCTAATTGGCCAAAGGCAAATAGGAAGCGTGGGTAGGGCTACCAGGCTAAGAAAATTGAGGAACATCTCAGAGAAGACAATAAACACTAGACAGATGCCAGAGTCGCTGGAGTTGCCAAGAGATACAGAGGAAATGCTGCTCTGAGAAAAGATATGGAGCTGAATGGCTGAACAAGATGTTTTAATTCAGATGAAGTAATTAGCAAATTATATGCCTGGGCCCCAGGTCAATCAGCATAAAATAGTATAAGTCTATGTGTGATTATTTGATGCTAAGCAGGGTCAAGAGTGAGACTAAACCTCTGATCCAGGCCTGGAAAGTCCAGGCCAGAACCATTTATAACAAACAATAAATGGGCTGAGTATGATATCAGGAAACAACATCCTTTACAATAGTCACAGATAATATAAAATATCTTGGGGTAGTTCTAATCAAGCAAGTGAAAGACCTGTGTGATAAGAAATTTAAGTCTTTGATGAAAGAAATTGGAGAAGACATCAGAAGATTGAAAGATTCCCCCATGATCCTGAACTGATAGGATTAACATAGAAAAAAAAAAAAAAAACCAAAAAAGCAATCTACAGATTCACTGCAATCTCCACAAAATTCTAACGCAATTCTTTACAGACCTTGAATACTCAACTTCATATGGAAAAACAAAAGAAGCTGGATAGCTAAAACAATTCTGTAGAGTAAAGGATCTTCCAAAGGCATCACCATTCCTAATGTCAAATTTTACTACAGAGCTATAGTAATAAAACTATATGGTATCAGCATAAAAAATACAGGAATGGAATTAAATAAATTCACAAACCTATAAACACCTAATTTTTGACAAAAAAAGCCAGAAATACAATAGGAAAAAAAAAAAAGAAAGCATCTCTAACAAATGCTGCTTGAATAACTGGATGTCAATATGCAGAAGAATGCAAATAGATCCATACCTATTGCTCTACACAAAACTCAAGTCCAAGTGGACCAAAGACCTCAACATGAATCTGTTTACACTGAACTTGATAGAAAAGAAAGTGGGAGGTCATTTTGAACTCATTGGTACTACTTCTTGAATATAATACCAGTAACAGAGACATTGAGATTAAAAATTAGTAAGTAAGACCTCATGAAACTGAAAAGCTTCTGTAAAGCTTCTGTAAGACAAAATAGAAGATCATAAAATGGAAAGAGATCTTCACTAACCCCAAATCTGACAGGGGGCTGATATCCAAAATATATAAAGATCTCAAGAAACTAGATGTCAAAAAATCAAATAATGCAATTTAAAAATGGAGTAAAGATTTAACTAGAAAGTTTTCAACAGAGGAATCTCAAATGGCCAAAAGAAACTTATAGAATTGGTAATATCCTTAGCCATTAGGGAAATCAAATCAAAATGAATCTGGGATTATATTTTATAGCTGTCAGAATGGAGAAGATTAAAAAAAAAAAACAACCCACCAATGATAGCTTATGCTGGAGGGGATGTAGAGTAAGGGTAACATTCCTCCACTTCTGGTGTGAGTACAAATTTGTACAGCTCTTTTGGAAGTAAATATGGTGGGTTTTTAGAAAATTGGGTATCCATCTATTTCAAGACCCCACTATACCAATCTTGGTCATATATACAAAGGAATGCCCAATCCTACCATAATTGACTTGCTCAACTATGTTCATGGCAGCTTCATTCTGTAACCAGAACTTAGAAACAACCTAGATTTCCCTCATCTGAAGAATGAATAAAGAAAATGTGGTACATTTACACAATGGAGTATTCCACAGCAGTAAAACAAACAAAAACAAATAACACCAGGAAATTTGCCTGCAAATGAGTAAAACTAAAAAAAAAAAAAAAAAAATCATCCAGAATGAGGTAACTCTAACCCAGAAAGACAAGTTTGGTATGTATTTACTCATATGTGGATATTAGCTGTAAGGTGAAGGAGAACCATGCTCTAATCCACAGCCTCAGAGAGGCCAGGTAACAAGGAGGGTCCCAAAAAAGAAGCAAGGATTTTCCTGGGAAGGAGAAATGGATGAGATCATTTGTGTAAAATGAGTGCAGGCGGGAATGGAGACATGAGGGATCAGGTTAAGGGTAGGATAGAGGGGAATAACAATGAAGAAATAATGAAAGAAAGGGAGTTTGCCTCATAACTTACAAAATGAGCATACGAAGCATGTGGGAATTGTTGACTTTAAAGACAGACATCAGGTTTTTCCAGCTAAGGACATTATCTTTTTGTAAAATGTGACAAGTCCTTAAATAAGCCACCATTAGGGTACTAGACACAAAGACACCAAGAGGCAAGGTCTTTGCTTTCTTGCTTTGTAGTTAGAGATTTTCAACTTTTCTTGTTTTTTTTTTGACCCTTGTTGGGTCTGGAGATTTGTGCCTGGCGCGTGTGGTGCTGGCGGTTTGGAACCTGGTCTGCACGCCCGCAGCTTTTGTCCCCCAAAAGAAATGAAATCACACGCTTATATATTTTAACACTGTTTGGCCCATATCTTAAGCACATTACTAGCTAGCTCTTTTATCTTAAATTAACTCATTTCTATGAATCTACCCACCATGTGGCTTGCAGCCCGTGGCTCACCTGTATCTCTTACATGTTCCTCCTTAGGGGGTCGGATGGAGACTGACTAACTCCACCCCTTCTTCCTACCTAGCTGCCTCTGATTCTCCACCCACTTCTATGGTGCTCTACACAGGCCAAAACAGTTCTTTATTCACAGTATACAGAGAACATTACAAACAACAGGTGTGGTCCTTGCTTCTTGGGAGTGATACTTGATAGGCTGTTCTCCATATTAAACTATGAAAGATTAGCAAAGTGGTAATTCACTTTCATTGTTGGAAATAGGAGTCACAGCAGAGACAGCAAATGCAGGTAATTTTTGTAGAAAGAGAAATACTTTTACTCTGAGATCAGTGCAGAGATTTTCATAACTATACTCTGTTACAGTTTATATAAGATAGTCTTTTAAGAAAAGCACTGTTTGCTAGTTGGGCCAATAATGGAGACTATGAGTTCTGAAGCTGAAAGAAGTTCAGGTGGCCAGTTCATATGGGAGGGTATTGTTCGGTAAATGACATTTATTTTTTTCTATCTGACCATGTTTTATCAATAGAAATTTAGATGCCGAATCACTTTATTTCTACTTCCAATGAAAACAATCTTTGTTTTCTGTGATTTAATTAGTTTTAGATTTATTTATTTTGTTTGATAGTGTTTTGCCTTCACATATGCACACACTTTGTGCCTAAGGTGATCAGAAGAGGGCAGATGCCCTAGAACCTGAGGCAGATGGTTGTGAACACCATGTGCGGTGCTTGGCTCAAATCCAGGTCTTTTGCAAGAGTAACAAGTGCTCATCACTGCTAACACCTCTCTCCGGCACCTGTGATTTTAATTTTAAAAAGCTTTTTGTAGGATGTATGTAGATGCATAGCTTAGTCTTCTTGTGGGATTCCTAACAGTGGGAAAAGGGATTGTTCCCTGTTTATTTCCTGGCTTTTGGGGCCTTACTTCTCATATTGGGTCACCTTGCCCAGCCTTAATACATGGGGAGTTGCTTAGTCTTAGTGCAACATGATATGCCATATTTTATTGATACTCATAGGAAACCTGCCCCTTTCTGGATAGAGATGGAAGAGAGGGGCTGGAGATGGGAGGGAGGAGTAGGAAAGAGGGACTGGGAGGGAAGGACAGAGGAATGCAAAATAAATACATGAATAAAAATTATCTAAAAACAGTTAAAAATTAGCATCTATATACTGTGACTTTATCTAAATTAAACTGTTAGCTAGCATTAAATAATAACTAAACTATGAAAAATCCCCTTTTGTACTAACTGCAAAGCAATGTGTTTATAGACTTTAGATTATCTCTGAGAGAGTGGGGTGTTGGGTCCTGTTCCTCAGAATCTCACAGGACTCATTACTAATCTACACCATGGTCTCTTAAGCACACCATGTGTCTGTTGGAGGTAACCTTATAGCAGGCTTTTGTCTGTAATGAAGGGACAGGAAATCAAAGGTAACAAGTTCTTCCTGGATGAGTTCAGATATCTCACTCCTCACTAAGATATTCCTTTGAAACATCAACAAAAAGGAAAAGCAAGTTTAGATGTCTATGGACAGGCATGAGCTGGGATGCTATCTGTACCCTTGTGGGACCATTGGCAAGGCATGGGTTGCTCCCAAGCATTTTGCAGCATAAGAAAAATCTTTGTAGAAAATTAATTAGTATTTGAATCTATTTATTATCTGAATATGAAAGGCCACTATCAATCAAACAGAAGGGCAGTCAAAACTGGGCTCTATTTTTTCTTATAGGTCACATCTCTGAAATTGGTAGTTAGACCCTTGTGCTAGACAATGAATTGAGGGTTTACCTCTCTGTCTTAAATAAATAGGAGATAAAGCTGATAATCATAGCATGCATTCTATTCTCATAATTTGTAAATATGAGTCCAGAGAGGCAGATAAAAATATGTACATTGTGGTGTGGTTAGATCAAGGTTTAAAGAGAGATTTGTCAATCCACAATTATTTCAGTATTGTTAGACTGGGACAGAAGATGTAGGAAAACAAAACACCCACTTCAGGCACACATTTTGAAATGATAATCAATGACTGGATGTTAGATATTACCATTCAGTATATACATAGAAGGTTACTATTATTTTTAGTTCATTTCTTCAAAATTCCAAGTAAAGCAAATAAAAACCCAGCCACTCAGAAAGGATGGGAATATTCATTGGCAAGATCAAGAAGACTGACCAATGGGCCTAGGATCTAGGATCTAATGGGTGAAGCCCTGTACCCTAAATTCCTATAACCAAGATCAAATGAGCATGCACAAAGCAAGCTTAAGGACCTCA
Source organism: Sigmodon hispidus (assembly GCA_004025045.1). Taxonomy (NCBI): domain Eukaryota; kingdom Metazoa; phylum Chordata; class Mammalia; order Rodentia; family Cricetidae; genus Sigmodon; species Sigmodon hispidus. The sequence goes on along the minus strand of PVIH01002635.1, from coordinate 129,804 downwards.
CTATGACCTGGAAGGAAAGAATGAGAAAGACCTCAGACATAGGGAGATAGGAGGTATCAAAACAGCTATATAAAACTCTGCTATTTATGACTTAGTAGCTGAGGGCATGTAGACATATCTAAATCCAAAAGCCCAAATATCTTTATGTTTTTACTATGTATGAAAGAGAATAAATGAAAACAAGGCTTTTTATCATCTTTAGAAAGCAGTTCGCTTTATGTAATGCCTCCTAGAGAGATATTTAGAATGTTCTATTTGGTTCTTTCAGAGTAACATTTCTGCCAGAAGGATTGGGCAAAGGCCACGGATTCGGTTTGAGGGCAGATTTTTGCAGCCAAGGTTTCCTCTGATATTATGAAGCTATGAAGAGAAATGTAACAAAGGCCTGAAAGGGTGCAGCTTTCTTTGTATCTCAATTCCTGGACCAAGCTCTGTTTGGTTAAGCCTGTGGGAAATGTACTCCCTCTCAGTGCTTAATGCTCTGGAATGAATAGAAAGCTCTTGTCTCCCAGGATGTCAGCGTAGCACCTTCCATCAGAATTAAGTTTACTCAGAAACTTAAAGCAAAGCACCTCCTACAACATTTCCTACATCCCCGAAGGATTAGATTGCCGAAATCAAAGTGAGTCAAGAGAGAAAGGCCTTCCGGGTTATCCAGGTCATCCTTTTTAAAGCTGCCTTTCTTCCTGTGCAGAGTGGCTGCCGTTTTGCTCTGTCTGGTTCCAAGTGTTCTGAATGAGGGAGCTTCCCACCTTTCCCTGGGGAAGCCATTCTGTAATTCCTCAGTTCTCACTGCCAGGAAGTCTTCTCTGATACCCATCGTGTTTTTCCTTCTTCTGCTATCTCTCGTTTCAGCCAGATAGCCAGTGTTCCAAAGCCCTCCTCTCTGCCTCTTGGGTGAATGCTGTTCCCCCTCCCTGTCTTCCTGAACTCTTTGTAGTACAATCCATTTCAGGAGGTATCTAATTCTTGGTTCTGAAGATGACCAAGGATGCCTTGCTGGTTCCTGCTGCCACATTTTGCCTTATCTGTCTGCATATGTGAACACAGAACAGATAGGCTTAATTTCAAAGTAAAATTGGGTGCAAAACAGCGTTTTCACAGCCTTTATACCTTTTTCATGCCCCTAAAGCGGAATGTTCTTGAATCCTTCTCCAATAGGCTTTTTTTTAGTGGACCAACTTTGCAATACACAAAAAAGCACACAGCTCAGATTTTTTTTTTTCTAAATAATCTGGAGAGCACAAACCAGAGGTATGCCATAAGATTGAGCTATTTGTGTTGGTAAAATGCAGTATAATGTTTGATGAATAATAAATAATTCTAATAAAACCTGGTGGTGCCACAGATATATTTCTGGATATCGAACAATTATTTTATTAAGTTTATGTACAAGGGGCCTCACTACCCCATTGACTATGAAGATAAAATGCTGAAATAACCAATAGGGAATTAGAACTGGAGAATTTTAATTAAATAATTTATATTACTTTATCAGAGGAGAATGCAAAGATTTACAATAATCTCAATTTTGTATTTATATATGCACTAGGAAAATGTATAGTATACATAGATGTAATTTGGGGTGTAAATATATTCAAGTTAACATTTTGATGGCACATGACCTGCCTTAGTTTCTTTTCTAGTTGTGAGGAAATATTCTGACAAAAGCAGCTTAGGGGAAAAAGACTTTAGTTTTGCTCACAATTCCAGATTAAACTTCATCACTGTGGGCCAGTCAAGGTGACAGAAGCATGAGATAGTTGTTCACATCACATCCATAGTCACAACAGACAGAGAATCAATGCATGCATGCAAATTCGCTTGCTTGCTTGCTTGCACTCAGTCCAATTTCTCTGCCCTTACACAGTTTAGGATTCTCTGCCTAAAGAATGGTACCACCCACAGTGGGCTGGGTATTCTCACTTCAATTAACTTAATTAAAACAATCCTCTTTGAACATGCTCATAAGCCAATCCAATATAGATGATACCTCATTAAGACTCTTCCAAGTGAAGTTAGAATTTGTCAAGAGGACAATATAAACTAATCACCATATGGCTGCCATCATCATCAGAGAATATTACTTCAGCTTTGTTATCCCCAGACTTGGTATGTTTTATAATTTAAGTCTCTATAAAATAGATTGTATAATTTATGTTTAAGAATATTTATCACTTGAATTGAAAAAATATACTCAGGCTAAGCTCCTGTGAAGAAGCCCTGTTGCTTTACATCCAACACCTGGGGAAACTTTTGTTTGTTGAAGAAAGATATAAAAAATGGCTGACTTAGGAAGGAGTGTTTGGCAAGCTGTCAGGATCATGGCTTAAGACAGGCGGACCCAGAGCAGGTCTCATGGCCTCTTTCTGGCTTTCTGCCTCTGGGATCTCTCCACTGCTCTTCTTGGTGTGCACTCAGATTTATGTTTTTGCTCAGGGAAGGTCCTGTCATCTCCATTACAGAAGAAGAAGAATTATTTATAGATTTTTAAATCAATGTCTCTACATTTGAACTATAGCTTTGGTGATCAAGACTTTTATATCTCTGAGCATGGGAAAAGTTAGATTGAAAGTTCCTGCAGAAGCAAGGCTCATATTCTGATGGCATCCTGGGTAAACTTCACATAAAGTTTAAGCTAGAGACCACACAGGTGGCATATGGCCCAGAAGACGGAGGCTTTAGACTTCTCATTTTGTAACTTAGACTCTTGTCATACCTCTAACATATAGCCCCTTGTGGCTCAATTTTCTTGTCTTCAAAGTAGTTTCAATAATAAGAGATTGAATGATGTCAGTGTATGGGGTGTGAGATGTGTTCCATTTCCAATGATGGTGCCCTTGCATGGAGAAATTGAAAGGGCTGACTTAATACTAGGGTGCTGCTTTCTAGACTGGCAGTCTCTCTCTAGCCTTGTTAATACTTAACATGGTTATTTCAATGAAAGAAAAAAATTGAGACGTAAATAGTAAGTATACCACCCCATCTTTTTTCACTTTTAAAATATTATTTTCAAGTTTCTGTCATTGGTAGATTTTTACCATCTCTCTTCCAAGTCACCCAACATTGTGCTCACTTTCATATTGTAAAGTGAGCACATAAATTTTCCTATGTAAAAGAATTGACTGATGTTTACAGTTTTAAAAGTAAAATTATATGCCAAATAGTTTCTGAAAAGCTGACAGCTGAATTACCTATAATAATTTTTCAGTCTTTGTCTTAGCTGAAATATTTAGAACATGTGAGCAGCATGATCAGGGCTGTGATGTTTCCATATTCTCCAAGCCCAGGGGGGTGCCCACTGTGGTGTCAAGATGGGTGACAGCTGGTTTGACAGTCACCCTCCTCCCTAAGGCTACAATTCGTATAGGAGGCCTTGGATTTCTCATCTCAGAATAGGAGGCATCTGAGAAGACATATGTTGCAATGAGCCATTGTAAACAGGTGAGGTGCTCTCCTTAATTTGATCTGTAGTAGTGATATTTATATACAGCTAACACAACTTTATTTTTAAAAATCCTTTTTTCCTGCCAAGTTCAAGATGGCTGGAGGGGTTCTTCTGGCTCCCACGATGACTCCACACTGCAATGTACTTTGTGTCTGCTCTGCTGACCTTGGAACACAAAGTCTGCTTTTAAAGATTTCTGTGTGTTTGCTTCAAGCTTCATGCTGGGTGCCTGCTGTGGACCACATTTTGAATGTTTTTATAATGATTTTTCAACTACTTCCTTGAAAAAAAAAATGTCTATTTCTGAAATCATCTGTTGATAATTAGGGTGGCCAGCTACTTGTCGTCTATTATAAGGCCTACATCAAGATTTCATGCTCAGCAATGTCAAAACTTTGTAATATAAAAGGTCATTAGGAGGAATTTGAAATGAAGTTCTGTGGACTAGATGTTCTTGGTCAAGTTGCCAATGGTGATAACAAGTAAAGTTTGTGAAGATCAGAAATAAGATCACAGGTCTGGGAGATGGTTCAGAGTGAAAAGAGCATATTGTGCAAGCACGGAGATATGAGTTTGGATCCCCAGAACCCATGCAAATGTGGTATAGTGACATTTGTATGGAACCCAGCACTCCTGTGGTGAGATGGGAGAGAGAAGAATCCCCAGAAACTCACAGGTTAGTTAGTCTAATACTTACAGCAATGAATAAGAAATTATAATTTCAGGTTGGCGAGATGTATTAAGCTAAAAGCAGTGGCTGCCCTTCCAGAGGATCTGGGCTCCTGGCACCCATATGACAGACACCTCACAACCAAATGTAACTCCAGCTCACTGAGATCAGAACCTCTTCAGAACTCCACAGGCACTGTACTCACATGGTGCACAGACTTACATGCAGGTAAAACACACATAAACACAAAAGAGAGACAGACAGAAACAGAGAAACAGAGATACTATATCTGAAACAAGGTGGAAGGTGAGTACTATCACCTGAGGTTGTTCTCTACATGCACACCCTGACATATGCATAACCTGACACATACACACCCTGGTACATGCACACTCTGACACATGCACACTCTGACACACACATACACAGTGACACACAGACACCCTGGCAATGCACACCTGGACACATGCATACCCTTACACATACACACCATGGCACACTCACACACGGACACATGCACACTCCAACACATGCACACCCCGACACACACATACCTTGACACATGCATACTCTGACACACAGACACCCTGGTACATGCACACCCTGACAAATGCACGCCTTGACACACACACAACAGGGCTCAAGCACACCATAGGACACACAAACTATGGCATGGACACATGAAGACCCTAGCCTGTATACAAACATAGGGACACACACGCACACACACACACACACACACACACACACATTATTCATTTATATACATACATCCACAAAGATAAAAGGAAAAATAGAACAATCTTAAAATGTCAACTTTATTAGTAATTATTAGCATTAGTAATTTGTCCAACAGAATTTCTTAAGTATCTATTCTGTACTTAACTTAATAGTACAGAAGCAAGGTATAGTTCTTTGTATTCTTATTAAATTTGTTAGTTGCTTAATTAGTTCTTATGACTATGAGATAAGGTGTAAATTTTCAGGTATGATTAATTAAACTCTTAGTGTCTGTGCTGTTTTGTTTTATTTTTAAAATAAGATAATTTTATTATTATATACTGTCCGTTATCTATGATAAAACATTTTGCTGAAAAGCAATGCATAAGAGAAAAGGGCTTATTTGGCTTATACTTCCAAATCATAGTCTGTCCCTGAACAGAGTCAGGCTAGATACTGAATCAGGAACTTGAAACAGAAATGTGTGTCAGCTTGCTCACAGGCTCATTTTTAGCTAGACAGATCTTCCCAGGGAATGGTGCTGCCCACAGTGGGCTTGGTCCTTCTACTATATCAATTAACAATAAAAATAATGTTTCATCATTCATTCATTTATATTATATTTCTGGCCTTTTCTACAAATTTCCTGAAATCTTGTAACTAAGGTACAATGACCCTGAGTGTTAACAAGGCGTTGTGTGTTTTAGAACTCAATGACGCCGTCTGATCTTCAAAATTTATTGAAATTAAGTAGCATATTTTTTTCTTAGTAACTTACTTCAGTGATTAGTATCTGAAATTGACCTCGGGTAAGACACTGAGTATCTGTACGCAGCATCACTCAGTGTGAACTGGTATCTCCCATCCTTACAGTTTGCAGGATAAGTGGGCTATAATACTCAGGCTGCCTCTTTTTTCACTATCCTGACAATGTACACATCCCCCTCTCGCTGTAATGTTCCAATGGGTCTTGAGAATATAGCAAATGTCTTTACTATAACCTCTACCTAACTCTTTCTAGGCTCTATGCCTTTTCTGCTTATTATCTTTAAGGATGCACTGAATCCCTGAGGTGCCCACTTATTTAGGGACAATGGAGGAAAGTGATATTATACTCAGTGAGACCTTGAACATCAAACTTCTGTAGTGTTTCTAGAGAAAGGCTCCTTGCTCCTGTGTTTAAAACCGTCTTGCTTTCAGAGATGGGAAGTGTTACTCCTGGACTGACTAGGAAATGGGTAACAGACAATAGAGCTGTTTAATTTCTTTCCTCTATCTAGTGTTCTCAGCTGTCCATTCATGTGGTTAGAGTTACTAGAAGATGGCTGGACTAAGGTAAATGGTTTCCGACCATACTTATAACATGGTCACATATGTCCAAGTAGATCTTGCTTGGTCTCAAGTTCCAGCTTTGAGAATGCCTTTCCAAATAACCATAAACTATTTAAAACCCCCTTTAAGGAAAGCCACTGGACTATAGTATTTGTGATTGACCACCTCTTGCATGTTGAAGAAGAAATGATGCCTCTTTGTTGACTGAGAATGAGAGAAAGTAAGACATCTCTGAATTTCAGCACAATGAAACAATGGTAGTAGGAAACTGACTGTTTTGTACATAGAACAAATTCTGTTTAGTGCCCCTCTGCAATAGCAAAGGGATCATCTAGGAACTAGAGAAGTCTAAATCAGACATTCATTGCTATTCATTTCCATTTAAATCTGCAAGTTTCCAATAACTATTAAGAAATATAAATTGTAAGGAAAACTGAAGAAGAATTTTTCTCACAAACGCTGTGTTTTCCTCCCAGTGAACTCTAGTTTTGAGAGATGTTTACGATTACATATTTAGTTCTACCAGGATCCACGAGGGATGAGCAGATTGGTGTGCTGCTGAATCGTACCACAAATGAGTGGATAGAAAGGACAGCTGCTCTTGATGAACAAAATCATCACTCAGGCAGTTACCAACGAAAGCTTTGGGTGAATACCCTTAAAACCCAAGTATCCATTTAAAAACTAATTGCTTTTGACATTGGAAACACACACTATGGATTTCATGTGGACAACTTCCCTTTGAGGTCTACAACATTTACTGCTGGGCAGCAGATGTTGCACAACTACAAAATATAATTGAGAAAATCCAAATCCTTAGAGCTGGACAATGAGAATGAATCATGGGGAGTCAGGAAATGAGATGAATCTAATAGTTCCAGTATATGGAAAGATTCAGCCAGTTTCCCCAGATTTGTATTGTAACACTCAGTCATCTTCAGACACGTTCTTGTTTGGGTAGCATCTATCCCAATCATCTATAGTAAAATGCAGAATTACTTTGCAGTAGAATGCTGTTCCCTAGGAGCAATTTTGGCAATGTTTGACTTGTATTTCTTATTCTGTCTTTGTGTTGTTGTTGATTTTAACTTTTCATCTAACTTTACATGTTTATAAAATCAGTGCTTAAATATTAACAAGCTTACTCCTAGGAGTTGTGTGGATATTCTGAGCTTTAAATGATGTTTTGGAATTCTAGAGCTGCTCTTCTCTGTGAGGACTCTGAGTCAGGAAGAGAGCTGGAGACTCTTTTGAGCTGCCGACAACTTTGCTCTCTCCATATGTGTTGATCACCTGTTCAGAGGGCTTGCACTACTTCCCCCAAGGCTACCTGGTATCACGTGACTCCCATACCTCTTACCTGGCCCTCTTTTGTGGGATGCTGAGACACAATTGGAATTTGTGTGAATTTATTTGAGGATTGAGTTGCTGACCATTTTGCTCCTATGAGTAGGGCTTTTTGTTTGTTTGTTTTGTTAGTATACAAAATTTGGAAAAAATCATTGTAAGAAAGCATTTCTGCTTGCTGAGTAGAAGAAGAAAATATGAAAGATGTACACAGGTGAGGCTGCAAACTAAGGGTTCCCTGAATTTTGAAAAGTTTTGCAAAAATAAATTGAATAAAATGAATTTCTCATTTCTTTCTGGAGGGATGGTGATGCCATTCCTTTTGAGAACAATTCAGTAGTACAATTAAAAAGCTAAGTTGGCCATTTGTGCCATAAATTGTAGTTTTTTAAATAGTTGGTGTGCCTAAGGGTTACTCATTGATTCGGTTAAATAAGTCATTTAATGTCATATTGAAATGTTTGCAAAGCTGTAAGAGAAACACAAGGAGCGAGAAAGGGAGAGAGATGCAGAAAGACTGAGACATAGAGAGACAACAGGAGAGAAGGAAGGATGCCTTTTTCTTTGCTAATGCTCCAGTCTCCACACCACCACCCAACACTTCCGAGTCTTAAATTTGCTTTCCATTAAGACAGTGGTTAGACGGCAGCTGTTGAACCTCTTAAGAGAATACACGATATGGTAATAAACATCATTTCAGAAATAGGCTTTCTGCTCACTTTACTAGGAGGCACAATAATGAGCTCTGCATGTTCTCTGCACTTTTTTGCTCCAGATCCTGGTTTTAAGCAGGGGGTCTGGGGGCGGGACTCAATGCAATTGGTTCACTTCCTACCTAGCAAATGGAAATGTTTGTTTTGTCTTTTCAGTTCCAGCCACCCCTGACCATGCAATGTGCTGTAAAATGTTCTTTGAAGTTCATGTGTCATCCATTTGCTATGAGCACCAAGGTTGGCGTGCTGCGCCAGTCTCTCCAATTGTCTTCTTTGGTGTCCCGGTTCCTTTGGGGAAGGCTCAAGTCTGACAGTCCTCTTCCCTTGTGGTATAGACCCATGCATGATGTTGGGTTTACCAGATGGAGTCTGGATTTTTTACGGCTGCTAGCTCACTGTTTGTGTAGGAAAGCCAATTTATAGGGGACTCGAAGGGTGATGATTTTAATGCAAACAAATGTCTAGAGAAGGACTTCCTGAATGTTTCATGCTATGTGCTCAGCTGGTTGTGTGAACAATTGATGTGGCTTCTCTTTCTCTACAGCAGCAGGCAGCCCTGGGGAAAGTTGGGAGAAGACAGATGTGGCTCAGGACAGTTGTTTATAAATACAGATGTGTGTAGGGAAGGAAAAGAAATTAGGATTTAAGGGTATCCTAGTGCATTCTTCATTCTACTTAGGGACTCACAGAAGCAACCAGAGTTGCCATATACTTCTACCAAATCTTAGATGTTGCAAGTTAAGTATTCATTTGAGCATGCTCTCTCTTTTACATGGGCATAGAAAGATTGTGAGGCATTTAAAAATTAATTTCTTTCTCATTCATTCAATGATCATAATTTGTTGTTATATTGATATTATTACTCCTAGTTTCTAAATGAGGATAGAGTTTAGGTGTAGGAAAGATAATGTTGGCATCAGATTCCTTTGTTGTCTCTTACCTAACCTACTTAGGAAGTAAGGAAGACAATCTCCAGAGTGTTTAAGTGTGGTGCCTTGGACATGATAGGAGCTCAATAAATATTTTTATTGTCTCTTTCTTTTCGTTCTCTTTTTGTTAGCTTAACTTTAGGGAAGGAAATTATTTGTAAGGATAAAGCTAAATATTATTTACATATTGAGTTAAGCCATAGGTTTTATATACAATTTGTGTGTGTGTGTGTGTGTGTGTGTGTGTGTGTGTGTGTGTGTGTGTGTGTTTTATCCAGAGGCTAGAGGACAACATCCAATGTTAGTAGTTCTTGGGAATAGTGTCCATTTTATTTGGAGACAGGATCTCCTTTTGACATGGAGCTTAGCTATTAAATTGGGGCTGGCTGGCTAGTGATTCCCAGAGATTTGCCTAGTTCTGTCTTGACAGTGCTACTATAATAAGCATGGGCCATCTTACCCAGGGTTTGAGTATGGAACTCAGGTATTCATGTTATCATCTAAGCCATTTCCCCAGCTCTAGGCTTGGTTCTAATAATTACTAGAAGGGTCCAGATTGGAGCCTATAAAACCAAAGGGCAAAATTAGCCTTTGAAGAGGAACAACCCACAGGGCTCTGAGTATTGTAAACAATAACAACTTAAAATTCTTCAAATAGTATTCATGAATGATATGATGAGTATCTCTAGCCAATTACCCTTCTTAGTTTTGAGACTGTTGTTCACCAAACTTGAATGTTGAGCCTTTACATTTAGTGAAATCATGGATGTTATTATTATCTTCTAAAGGAAATTAAAAATTGTTTTGTCAATCCCTTATTTAGGCATAATGAATGTGACTTGTTCAAGAGTGAAAGTAGACCTGAAGTAGACTATGGTTTGTATTTTCTTAATGCATCATATTTTTAACAAATATTTTAAAAAATTTTCTTTTATTGATTTATTTTGTCTGTTTATATAAAGTTATAAATTCCATTTTGGAATAAAGTACAATATAAATTAAAAGTTTTGCCTCTGAGAAAGCATTTATCATTAATTCTCAGTAAAATATTTAAGAAATACTTTTGAGAACAGGATATTTTATAATCTGATTACACTTATGTAATCCTAACCTAAAATTTAAAATTGCTTTGGAAAGATAACCAAAATATGCCATCAGTGAATTCGGCAATCTGATGACTCACTGAGTATCTGCATTGAAGTCTCTCTTCACTGCCACACTTTATTCCCTGCTGTTAACCACTCGTTTCTTTCACATTTCATATTTAATGTTTATCCCTATTTAATGTAACCTATTTAAAAATGTGAATAGGGAAATCAAATGTGTCACCATGCCAACAGTCCTCCAATGATTCAACAAGGTCCAACTCACATATTTTTCTCACTACTCTGGATCTATTAATTAATGTAGTGTTTGGTCCAAAATCGATAACACATATTCAGAATACAAAGTGTGTGTGCATCAGCACATGCACCTGCTCCTTGGTCTAATGCAGATGATAACTGGCTAGGCATGATGCTTATGAAAGTTATTAAGGACTAGTCAATTAAAATCACATTTAAAAACAGTGTTGTATTAAAATGAGTAGGTTTAAAGCAAATATATAACACTGATATTAAATAATCTTAGTTAATATATAGTATCAATATTTTATGCTGTGACTTTGACTTTTTTTTTCCCCTGTAGCTGTCCTAGAAAATAGTCTTTCTCAAAAAGATGCACAGAGGAGTTTAGGGATCAAGGGACATGGCATCTGCAACTCAAATGTGGGAGAATAAAGGGAAACAAATAAGAAAATACAGATGTAATTAGAGAATCCGTTTAAAGTATATGTGGCAGGCCCCTGACCTCTTTTTAAAAATAACATTTCCCTACATTTGAAATTACATTAAAATAAAAACATCAAACCAGTGATGACAGAAGTTTTAAATTTTTTTTTAACTTTATTTATTTATTTGCTTTGGTGTTTGCCTGGAACTGGAACTACAGACAGTTGTTAGCTGCCATGTGGGTGCTGGGAATTGAACCCGGGTCCTCTGGAAGAGCAGACGGTGCTCTTAACCGCTGAGCCATCTCTCCAGCCCCCAGAAGTTTTAAATTTAAAGTGGAAAGATATTTCAGAATAGAACATGTTTTCCCTGGACTTGTAGTCACTCTGAATATCTGCTTCTTTGTCTATAGCTAGAAGAAAAAAAAAAACAACAAAAAAATCAGTACCCAGGAACACAGACATGCTCTGACATTCAATGCCAAGCTTAATTGGGGAATAGGACATGAAAAAGGGATGCAGGACAGACCAGAGATATGACATTGAAGGCCAACTTATATCTCAATGATGACATCATGATCACCATAGAACAGTATAGGGATTGTCTATCTCACAAATCACAGAGTCAAAAGGTATCCATGAATCATACTTGTTCTTTCTTGCTCACACAACCCAGTATTGTAGTAAGAAAGCTGCAATCAAACTGCATCATTTACTCAAGGTTAATTATAATATTTATGCTGGAGACAGGAAAAGGTGTCTTCAGTCCCTATCTACTATGTTCCAATAGCAACATTCCTTTCTTAAATTTCAACCCATTTGAGACTACAAACTGAGAAGTTTTCTCAAGATTGCCTAATCATCTGATTTTGGGGAAAAATACTATGTGAGAATGTTATCATCAGTTTTAACTGATCACATTGTCACTTGGTTCTCATTTTAACATCAGTGTGCATAGGGACAAGCAGGGCATCGTCTTTAAGGTTAGGATTCTTTGACAAAAAGGTCATAAACCTGCAAAAAAAATTAGAGTCAAATCTTAGATACTACAGATAAGAATTTTTCTTGAAAAATGTACTAGTGGTGATTTTAAGTATTTCTTGAGATGTTGATTGTACTGTAAATAAGAAATGAGAATCTATTGTTACAATATATTACATGCTATGAAAGAGGAGTATATGGTTTTCTTTGAATGTTTGAATCTTATGTTTACTTAAATTTTGGATATAAATTAGAGATGAAGAAAACAAAGGCTTCCTCTTCTCCCAGCTGCTATCTGCTTATTTGAGTTTATTCTTTCATGCATGCTTTAAAATATCCCCTTTACATATATTAAACTCCCATGTGACAGATGTATTTTAGACATCATATATTTTATTTCATCAATACATTTGTCTAATTGGGCATCAGCTCCACATCATCTTAATCACTTCTGTTTCTCTCTATATTGTGATTTCTTTTTTTAACTTTCTTTTGTTTTATTATGAAAAAAGTCATATATGTATATTTTTATCTATGTATCCCCTTGTCCAGGCTCCCTTCCCCCTCCCACCCCTCCCAGTCACTCTCTTTTCTCCATCAGTTTATCTCCTCTGTATTGTGATTTCTAATAAGAATTTCTCCTTGCCACCTTTGTTTGTTTGTTTCTCAAGGTGTCTAGGCTTTGGCTGTGTACTTCCATTGTATTATGACTAGAGCTCCTTAGAGGGAATGACCTCTATCCAAAGAGAAAGGGCAAAAAGCAGATGACAACATGTACAGAGTGAAAAGATGATGCCATTAACTGTGGAAACCATGGAGCAAGGTGTTCATTTAAATGGCCATTGTTAGCCTGAGAGCTTCCCTGTTTTATCAATGAGCCATCTAGGTGTTGAGTATCTGAAGGCAGAGATGTATACTTAGATTATATCTTATTGTTTCTCCCCTGTTCTAGAAAGTTGAAAAATTCTAAATTGTGTTATTTCTACTTGATCAAGCTCATGACTTGAAGTTATTTGTGTGCATGTGTGTTGTATATGCTATTGCTATGGAAGCCAGAGACTGACATCGGGTGTCTTCTTCAGTTACTCCCCACCTTCTTTTCTTGACATGAGGTTTCTTACTGAGGCTGGAATTCACTGATTCAGCTAGGCTGGCTGGCAGGAGCTTCAGGGATCCACCTTCTCTGCCTATTCAGTGTTGGGATTAGGGGTTTCTACTATCGAGCCCAGCTTTACTGTGGGTATTGCACAGAAGTACTTTACTTGTTGAGTTATCCTCTTGGTCCCTTGAAAGTATTCTTACAATTGATGATTTAATGAATTCTCTGAATAATAAAAACAATGCCAGGAAAGGAGGTACATAGAGTGTTCTAAACAACTTGGTTACAGGAATAATGATTGAATAATAAATAGTATTGAAAGTACTTAGTAGTCCCTCAACAGAAGAATGGATTAACAAACTGTGGTACATCTACACAATGGAGTACTACTCAGCAGGAAGAAAAAATGATATCCTAAAATTTGCAGGCAAATGGATGGATTTGGAGAATATCCTATTGAGTGAGGTATCACAAACTCATTAGTGGACTCTAAACAAACAAACAAACAAGAAAAAAGCAAAGCATGCCCAAGCTGCAAACCACAACCACTGAACAGCTTGGGATCAGAAACACCCTGGACTGACACCTTGGATCCCATTCCCCTCTAGAGGAACACCTGACTCACTCTTGAGGGAGGGGGGAGAAAACTGCATCTGCCAGGAGTGGAGACTGAACTAAGCAATATTGGGGTAGTGGGACCATGGGACTGCCTGCAGCCTGCCCAGGGCTGGGATGGGGATTTGTGGAGAAGAAAAAATGACCTGATGTGGTGGGAGGGGGAAGGGACCTTGAATAAGGATATACAAGGTTAGAAAGTGTAACTTCTTTGTTCATAATAATAATAATAATAATAATAATAATAATAATAAAAAGGAAAAAAAGAAAAAAAGAAAGCACTTAGTAATTCTGTGGCTTTCTAGGTGGATTGAACCAGGTCTGTAGATATTGCTCCTATCCGTCTTCTAATTCGTTTTTGAGTTATTACTGGCTCTAACTTTATTTTGCAAAGAATGTCTTCATTTTCTGTATTAAAGTATCATACACTGCAGAGGTAGGATGGGAAGAAATTCTGCAGACCAGAAGAGAAGGTCATTAAAATATATGAAGGGAGAAAATTGCTTCATAGACTGGTGGTGGTGGGAAAAGCAGATTTAAAAAGTAACAGAAGATTCAAGGGTGAATTCAATAATTCTTCCTCCAGAAATGATACTGCACTGGATCCATAAAACACAAAGAAATAAGCAGTGAGTTCAGGGAAGGTGCCATTTGGCATACAATATTTTAATAATCCCCTTGAGTGGTAGAATTACCTGAAGAAAAGAGAGTATGAGACAGAAGAAAGCAACACAATAAAGGAGTATCCAGGAAAATCGTGAAGGTACACATGTTTGTTTCTGATGACAAAAGTAGAAATAATCAAAGGAGACCCCCTGAGTGTCGAGGATTCTTCCAGAACAGACCACCCTGTTATTTAATCAACTCTGGGCTATGTCCCAGGGAATTTCTTCTTTAGGCTACAGCCCTGTGCAGGACATAAGGATATGGGCCTCCTGGCTGAATCTTCATTTTCTCTCTCTCTCTCTCTCTCTCTCTCTCTCTCTCTCTCTCTCTCTCTCTCTCTCTCTCTCTCTCACACACACACACACACCAGGACTGGTAAAAAAGAAATGATCAAATGAAGAGAATCTGTACCAAGCAAAGGGCTTTGTTTATAAGCTTCAGTTTCTCAGCATCTGCAGCTGCCATCTGTTTTCAGTTTGGTAATTTTTATTAAGGCAAAGTGGCACATGCTGTCACAGGAACTGCTCCAGCTCACGCTCCCCAGCAGGTCACCGGGTATCCCCTGGTGTGCTGAGACATAACATGTTTCCTGCCAGTGGATGAGGAGGAGAGAAAGCCCTGCTCAGCACTAGGTTTTAGTCTATTATGGCAACAGTCATGGCAGATATAAGACATGCAAAGAACAATTATTGAACTTAAGGAGTTCATCTATTAATTTCATTAGTAATTACTGAATGATCATTATCCTTTCTAGTGACATGATTTCATTTCCTTATGGAAGTTAAGAGAGCTATCTTGATACCAAAAGGGTGACTTTGGGACTCCCCTCCCCCAACACACACACACTACCACTGATTTCACTTCCACATGCTTGATCTATTCTACCTAACTCAATCTACATCTGGGAACAAGCTGCCTAAGTTTGGGAGTACAGCATAGAGTCAGAGAAAAGAAGAAGGCAATTTAGTTCAGGCTGCAATTAAAAATCGGATTCAGCAGAAAATATTTATTGAATACATTGGAGGAAAGGAAATACCAGAACCTTTAGCACCAGGGACTGATTGGGGCCAATGTCCAGCCCATTCTAAGTTAGAATTAGAATAAAGATGTCTGGCCACAAGTCATCCTCTGGACCCGGTTCCATTTACATTGAGTCTATGGATCTAGTTGATTAGTTCACAGTTGACTGAGTATATAGTGAGTCTGAAACTATTTTGCAGGTAGTAGAACCACCCACATTGTTGGTGGGCAAGAGCTATCAGAGCAAAAGATAAAAGCCAATAACTTTAACTCTCCTTTTCATCTCCTCTTTTCACAGACAACACTGAGTCAAAATCAATAATACATCCTAGGAAAGTAGAATGGACTGAAGACACCCTTAAAGAGAGAAAAAAAATGCATATGAAGGATGCAAAGAATCTCCTGGCCTGACCAAGTTGTAGTTTCACAGTCATATAGCAGCCTATGCAATACTTTTGCTGGAGAAAATTACTGTGGTATGCAACCACTGACTTTGCATACATTCTTTTCTAGTTATCAGGAAAAAGTATTATATGCAGTTTCCACTCATGTTGAATAAATAACACCATACACTGAGAGCTTTTGCCTCACAGCTATGTTAATTCTCATTCCCTGAAGGGACCTGGATAATCTGGACATTCCTCAGTTTATCATATGGGCTCTACACTGACAGTATCCCACTAATTGAAACCGATTAGGGGAAGTGGGAAGTATGTCAGAGAATTTGATGCAACGCAGCTCTATCAGAGTGTCAGAGATAAACTGCAAGAAGATGCAGAGCCTTGTTAGATCAATGGTATTTTCTGGGACTTAAGTGTTTTGGGGGCACGTTTGTACCTCCTTCTAAATTAAGTGAAAAAAAAAATTGTATCATCTCATACCACTAAGAAAAAGTCCAGTATTTGTTAGGCTTCTTTGGGTTCTGGGAACAGCGTGATTCACACGTGAAATGCTTCTCAGATGCATTCACTAACTATTGATATGGAAGGTTGCCAACTGTGAATGGGGCTGACTCTAGGGAAGGGCTCTGCTGCTCTGGGCATGTGATTTAACAGACTCTTTGGTGCCAGAGGTGTCTGTGGTGGGAAAGGATGCTGTGTGGTATTTGCAGAAAAACCGCACAGTGTTGAAATCCATAGTTTTAGAAGGCATACAACATTCCAACATCACTTCTTTCTCTGCATCTGAGTCCTAGTAGCAATTGAGTTGGGGGCAGGTACTGGCCATACAGACAGTACTGCTTATCATGAGCTGGTTCTATTACCATCCCTTGGCACAAACACCCCTCTAGTAGGGCCAAATGAACATGGAGAGAAGCTTGTGACAGGCTGGTAGAGGAGGAAAAAGCTGGATGTAGTCAAAGTGGGCTGATACAAACTGAAGGGGATGTAATCCAACTTTTTCAGGTGTGATCCTGGAAGACAAAGTCTAAGGAAAAATACTCTCTGTGGGTAGAATTCTGAGTAGCGCATTCAGTTTATGTGGAAAGAAAAGTAGACTAAAGTAAAAATGTGCATGAGTCCATGGGCTGTGAGGGATGACAAAGTCTGGAAGGCAGTACACAAATGATTCTAAGAAAGAACATGGATGGACCTATGAGAATGGGCACAAAATGGTTATGATCTCGCACTAATGCAACTTGGATGGATTCCTATTAGGAAACAGATTAAATAACCCAACTGCTAGAAATGACATAGCCAGTTGAATATTGGCAAGTTTCTAACACAGCGGTGACACAGTGGTAAGATGAATACAGTCATGATAATGGAGAAGAATGTGCTTTCCCTTTTCCTCACCAAGACTCATCTCACTGCCCACCCTATCATCGCCTGACCTTATCAATAGAGAGCATATTTGTGGAGGAAAATGAGCAAACGATCAGTGAAAAGATGGTAACTTTGGGCCTTTTGTGCCCAAGAATTTTTAGGACAAATGTTGTGCATATTATGAATTTAATCATCTGACAGGGGTTCAAGTCTTGCCATTGTACAAAGTTTCTATATGCATCAAAATAGACAAACACGTTTATTTTCCTGGAAGCAAGCCTAGTGATTGTTCATGGACTGCAGTGACTGTCTAGACATTTGTGCCTATACTGTGGGGTCATTTTCAACATTAGTGAACAGTGTTCCACTTTAAGTTTGTGCTCCAAGGACAAGTAGGAGAGTGACCTGTTTCTTTTAATTCCTCACTCTAATAAGACAATCATTGTACCTGAAAATCAAGAGTTTTGTTTTGAGACAAAGAGGGAGTGAGTAACTATTTCTCAAGCACCCTCAGTTGAGCAAGAATGGTGATGTTACACCTTGTCATATTTATTAGCAAGAAAGGATGAGTGTCAACAGCCCCAGTTTCTGATTTATTCTTAGAGAACTTATTACATTTTTTCCTGTGTTTTCCCTAATCAAAATTAAATGGTTAGTTTCTTCCTTGGTAACATATGCCTAGAGAGCTATTGAAAAAAGCAGAAAATTATGATTTGTGTTCTTAGCAATGACTTACGAAGACCTGAAAGAAGCAGAGATAAGAGACAGAAAGGATGGAAGAATAATAGAGAAAGACAATAGAAGGAATAGGAAAGTCCTTACTTCAAGTCCCAAGTTGATGGGAGCTGCTACTGGAGCATTTGGCCACCATGGCACAGCCTGCAGTGGCAAGCACATAACTACAGCTGAAGGCTTGGAGGAGGCAGTGTGCCCAAAAGACAGGGATGAGCATTAGTTGGGGTGGGAGGCTGGGAGAACGGGGATGAGAAAGCAAGTCCCAGGAGTCAGAACAGGGAATATAGTGGTTAAAGGCACCTGTCTCACAAGTCAGAGGAGGACGGCAGTTCAGGTCCTCAGAACCTATGTAAGAGCCAAGCAGACAGCATGACCTCCTGGAATCCCAGCAATTGGGTGGTAGAGGCAGAGTCAGGGCACCTGGGGGACAATTAGATGAGGTGATCAACAAGATCTATGTTGAATTGAGAGACTCTCTCAGTAAATGGAGAGAGCAATTGAGGAAGATAACTGATGTCGGTATTTTTAGGCATACACACATATGCACAAAATTGGATCTAAACCTCCCTTAACATAGCTAACTCTAAAGCCAAAAATAAATCACAGATCTATACACACACATATACACACACACAATGTATACATTGTGAACTCTTATATGAAGTCTTCCATATATAAATAACATCATATATGCAAAATATACCTAAGACTCCTTAGTTTAGATTAGGCTATAAGAGAACGAGAGAACACAAGATTTTATCAAGTATATTCTGGGGTAAGTCCCATAGTCAGGAGTAGTCACCCAACACAAACTGTTTGATGAGAGAGACTGGGGGTGGGGTGGGAGGGCATATGAACATATAGTGTGTGAGGCTCTCAAAGAATAAATAAAAACAGTATTTTAAAAACTACTACATAGGAATAATTTAATCAGACTATGGTTCCTGCTGCAACAAAGACATCTCATTTGTTAAAATACAGGCAGAGACTCTATGTTTACTTGAAGAATGTGAATTAATTATTATAAACTATAAAATCTTCTTCATGAGTAACAGCAAACAAGTGAGTCCAAGGAGCTCCCTCCTCTTCCTCTCTATCCTGTTCTTGAATTCTCTCCTTCCTCTCTCTTCCTTTCTATTTCCCCTCTGTTTTTCAATGTAGAGATGTTAGCTCATTCAAGATAGATTTAAAAAAAAATTTTTTAAATAAAGTCCCAAACTGCTTTTAGGTGATGGTTTGAGACAGGTATAGTTTTATCATTTTATTTCATATGACTTAAAAATTAGATGATAAAGTTGTACAATTAAGATTAATTCATTAATTTAAAAGCTTTTAATAAACAGTACAATACAACATCAAATGACAAAAGAATAAAAGAATTAAACTAATTATTTCCCCCATACCATTAACTTTTGTATTTCTAGAATATTTACAGGAAAGAATCAAATAAGATATTAAAAATATAAAAAGACCTAAGATAACTTTCAAAACATATTAATGCATTTCAACATAAAATTCTTATAATTTTTTATCATTTTGGATATCCTATTGATTCTTATAATTCGTTTATTGTTATGATATTTGAAAATATTCAAGCATTTTCACAAACATACTAATTAAATTAATATTTTCTTATAGAAATTTTGCTAGTCATCAAGTATATATTTCTTAAAAAAATCATGAGATGACTTGTGTACTACCTAGCTAAGCATGTTTGTGATAGCTAACTATTTTTACTCAGACAGCAAATTAACTACACAATATTTTGGGGACCAGATAAGAGACAGCGCCTGATCACTTGGTACACAGCCCACCAAGCCCCCCTGCTGTCTCTACATGCTATGGATTTAATCCTTGTGGTTCTCTAATTTGGTGTTATCTGCATCATATTTCTCTCTCCTATGTTGCACTAGGGGCACTGGGTTGATTAATAAATTGGGGTTGAGAAGTGGCACAGGATTGATTGCTCAAGAATGTATTCATTTATCAAGCTACTGAAAACCTTCATCATATCCTCTGCCCACCACAATGTGTGCCCTTTTTGATTCATGGAACAGTGTGCAAAGTCCCAGGGATATCCTTCTGACATGTGACCAGAATGTTGTCACACCTCCAATGTTCCAACAGCTACTAGATTGGACCCTTTTAAGGAACCAAACTTGCTTTTTCAAATCAGGACAAGAGTCTCCTTATTCCCCAGAAGCAGTAATTCAGCTGTAGTTGTCCTGGTGGCCTAAAAAAGTCAACACTGCTTCCAGAGGTGCCTGACTTACTGCTTGACATAATTTATTCACTGAGAGGATCTGATCAGTGCCTTTGTTCTGTGAAAGCTCAGAGGCTTAAAAATTGACAATACAGCAAATAACCTCAGAACGAAGACAAAGATGTGACACCACAAAATGGGAAATACGAAAGCCTCCAAACTGCAAAAGAGGTGTGTGTGTGTGTGTGTGTGTGTGTGTGTGTGTGTGTGTGTGTGCATGTGCACGCATGTGCATTTTTCTTCTTGTTTGCTTTTACGATGCTTCATCTAGGGAACAGAGTTTCTTTAACACAGGGTGGCTGCCGGCATAGCGATTCATTTCCATAATACCTAAAGTAACTCAATAGCCGTGAGACAGTGGCTGTGGAAAGAACTGATAGTAACAACCCACAGGAGACAACCCTTTCACTTCTAGAGAACAGCAAAGTAAGATGTGGCTTTGCTCATTGTCATACCCTCCTTGTTTTCAACCTGTGCAGAAAATATACTGTGTATCTCAAGCTGCCTTTTATTAAAAATGATGGAGCATCAGAAATGCAGATTAGTTTTCTGTTAGAGATGCTTTCTACTGGGACCCAGCCTCCGCTGACTGTGTCTGCCTTTCGCTCCTTTAGTCTTCAGAGAGTTTTCAAGTTAATAGATGGTGTTTTTTGAATTAGGTATTGTAAGGAAACATGAAAAAGAAATAGAATGTGAGGTCTCTGCTCCCGGAATGAGTAAAATCAAAAGACTCCACATCCAATAATCTTTTCTTTTTTTCTTTTGAAGATTTGAAGCTCAGTCATCCAACTGTCTCTTCCTTCCTTGGGTCTGCCTTGGGGGACAGTGAGATGATCCCATTTTTATTTCTCATTAGGAACACATGGATGGGCTCAGAAATGTCTAAAGTGTTAATTGGTAGCAGTCCTTGTCGAATCAGGTATAATCTCATACTGCCTTGGGATCAAGCATTTGGAGAGCTGAGTATTTTGAGCAGTATAGTCACTAAAGAGAAGTAGAAACTTTTTTTTAATGTCCAAACTCCCAAATGAAGATTTGCTTGCTTTTTATCATCAGGCAATTTACTGACATTTTTGATTTCCAGGTAGTACTAGATTTGTGGTAGTTCATGGTGTTGTCTGATCTTGACTTACATGCTATAAATCTAGTCCACAAGTTGCTATGCTTCATCCAGGAGCTGGGACATAGGGACACATAGTATGTTGAAGTAGCACTCTGGAGCAGGTCACAACATTAAGGATGTGGTTTCTAGCTCTTGAACTGTGTGTGTCAGGAATACGTAACCAGTATGCCTATTGCGTGCTAGAGAACATATGGATTTGAACATCTTCTGTAACAGAGTTGTAGCTCTTTTGGTTCTGCACTCAGACACTGTCCTCCTAACAGCGGTGGGTGATGCATTTAGGCTTGTAGAAGAAATATATTCCGGGCACACCAGGGAATCAATAATACATATATATAATTATTTGATGTCATAATGGTGATTGGCATATATATAGTAGATACTCAAAATATATTTCTAGGCTAAACCAGTAATTGCCAAAATAAAACCAAGATAAGAAAATTAACCTCGATATCCCACCTCCTCTTGTAGGTAAGCAAAAAAGTAGTCTTTGTTCATTTTAATCCTCTGTATACATTCTCCTTACTTTTGACACTTGCTGGTTGTTCACTGTGCTTTGAGTTGGTACAGTGGGTGCAGGGTGGGGGAGCCTGCCACATTTGGGCTTGTTGAATACAGCACACTGCTTTGAGTTCAGCAGAACCCAGCATGTTTGGCAAAGCCCTTTCCTGTCAACGCTGTAAGAACATGTGGACTGAGATGGAAATTTAATTTGCATGTTCATTTACACGTAACTCATCAAAATATTTTAAAGAGCTCTTTGAAGTCTGCAGAGTTTTTCAATCTTTTTTTTGTGGAAACTTTTTAAGCATTTTGGGGGTTTTTCATGGGAAGCTGTGCTTGACTAAGACCACACGTAGTAGATATTGGCCCTTTACCACACTCCTCTAATATTTTGTTTGTTTCATTTTGGTTTTGAGTGAGGGTCTCACTGTGTAACCCAGATTGGCCTGAAACTTGCTATGTAGCCCAGGCTGAGTTTGAACTCACAGAAAACCTTCTGCCCTACTCTCACAAAAACTGTAAGTATAGGCATTACCTCCCCAATATCTTCTATTGATTTAAATATCATATTCTCTATATGTGCTGTTTTGTTGCTGCTCCAAATGCTTCTTTCATTTCTAAATCGGTGTTCATTAAACTTAATTAAAATTTGAAAAGGACTGGAATATTGTCAGCTTCTAAGGAGAAAATGCTCATGGTCAGTTTTTGACAGTATTTGGGGAAGGATAATGGTGACTTGGGCAGCTCAAATGTGGAAAAGGTTGGGGCAGGGGATTCATTTGACTTGAGAATTCTTAGTAACTCTCTCTTAGATGGCAAAGCTTAGTAAGTCAGAAACCTTTGCTGAGTTCCAGTTAGATCTACAAAATACTAACAAAGAGCTGGCAAGAAATGGCTTGGTTACATATGAATTTTTGGTGAGGATATTTTCACAGTAGTGGAAGGAGGATCTGAGAAAGACGAGTTTTGATGATACCTTTCCATCTTATGACGTATAAAGGTAAACATAGATCTAGAAATACTTACAACAGATGATTAAGGCAAGAAAAAATGATCAGTTGGCTTAGGTAAGGATAACAGTGACAGTAAACACAGAAACATAGGGCAAAGAATAGCCTTGGAATGATAGAAAGGTAGTAAGCTCAGTTATAGACCCATTGATCTGATGCATCAATGGAGACACCATAAGATATGTCCAGCTGATGGCTATGTAGCTATGGGCAGAAATCTATGCTGGATAAACAGGTGTCAGTCATTAGCATTTAGCTGGATGGTTGCAGGATAGAAATGAGTGAGCTACTTATGAAAGTTAGTTAAGTTTGCAGCTTTGAAGATAGAGATGAGTGGGAAAAAGGGCACAACAAAGAAGGAAGCAGACTAAAGTAGAAGAAATATGAACTTGTAGGTGGAGAAAATAGGCTGATTAGAAATTGGAATTTTTGAAAAGTTAGGATGGAGATGGGATTTCACAGACTGAAGTTGAAAGACAGGCTGGAAAAGTGGGTAAAGACTTGATAGAGTTTTGAAGACTAGAAAGGAGCTTGTCCTGAAATCATAGGTTTCCATTTCTGAAGACACCTGTGTTTTTGAGACATTGAGAAATCATGCTGGACTTAAGCAGGGAATTTATTCTCTAGTGGATAGCTATCATAACCCTGGAAGATGTCATGCAAGTGGCTAGGGAAGGAAAATCATCAATTGTGATACACAGCTGTGTATCTTATGAAGTATGATATATATATATATATATATATATATATATATATATATATATACTGGTGCAATAGTGGTATGACCATCATAGGGATCTCCAATCACTTTCTGAGCATTTTTGTGGTAGTTGTTTTGTTTGAGACCTCTTCCAGAGGACAAAACACATGCCTGGAACTGTAAACCTGGCTAAGAACCTGTGGCTGAAGAGGCCTTAGGCCCTAGGAAAAGTACCTACTATGATTATTTTGTTAAAAGCAAATAGTGTCAAACTATCTTCTAAATGTTCATCTTTCTATTTATAAATTAATGGTTTAATTAGTCTTCATCATATCAGCTTCTTTTTGCAGTGGGTAGCAGTTAATGCAGAGACTCACAACTGTAAGTGTGAAAAATAAGTGAGTGTGCAATACTTGGACCTAAGTGGGATGGCCAAATTATCCCTCCCTTCCAAGGCTCAGAGAGATCACCAAAGATGAGGATGTGGAAAGAATGTAAGAGTCAGAGTTAGTGAGAAATGATGCAAGACATTATTTTTTCTGCATACAGGATGGCTATTGCACTCAGGAACTCGACTCCATCTGTGATTACCTGCACAGGATTGAGTCAGTTACTCCTTTATCATTCATGGGGAGAGGGTCATGAGGATCCAACCCTCAGTGAGAATCTATGGGGAAAAATAAAGTGAGATCCAAGTAGGGGTGAGATTGTTGAGATGAACTTTTACTGGTGGAGGGGAACAAAGAAGTGTGTGTATGTGTGTGTGTGTGTGTGTGTGTGTGTGTGTGAGAGAGAGAGAGAGAGAGAGAGAGAGAGAGAGAGAGAGAGAGAATGCTTCACACTCAATATATACATGTATGAAAGTTTCAAGGTATCAAATAAAACCTTTATGAAGGAAGAGAATTTGTTCTGAACACAGGTCAGAATTGAATAAAGGAGGTAGTATGTGACATGCATGCATGTGTATGTGTGAGTATGTATGCTTTAGGTTTTCCACAAAATGACTGGTAATATAATTGCTTAACAACTAGGAATATATATATATATATATATATGTATTGACATATGAGAAAGACAGAAGAGGATAAATATATACTGTCATTTGCTGTGGGATGTCTTTTTGTGTACTGTGAATATGTTTTATTATTATTGATTAATAAAGAAGCTTCTTTGGCCTATAGAAAGGCAAGATAGAGATAAGCAAAAAATCTAGGCAGAGATACAGGAGGAGAAAGGTGGAGTTGAGGAGATGCCAACCAGCTGCTGGAGGAGCAAGATGTATTAGTACACAGGTAAGCCATGAGACAGGTGGCGAAACAGAGATGAATAAAAATGCGTTAATTTAAATTGTAAGCGCTAGTTAGTAAAATGCCTGAGCAACAGGTCAAACATTTATAATTAATATAAACCTCTGAGAGATTATTTGGAAACAGCTGTGGGACAGGAGGGAATACAGAAAAGCCTCCACTTATAGTGACTGAATAAAACATACGTGAAATATTTTTTCAGTAAAATAAGTGGCAAATTGGTTTGCTATGGAATGCTTTTTTCTGTACAGTACAAATATGTGTTGCTCTCATTGGTTGATAAATAAAGTTGTTTGGGCCAATATCCAGGCAGAAAAAAAGTTAGGTGGTACATTAAAACTAACGACAGAGATGAGGAGGGGCAGAGGGCAGAGAGGCTAAGAGCTGCCCAAGAAGCAACATGTGAAAGAACCTGTAAGTCACAGACCATGTGGTGATACATAGATCAGATGAATATAAATGGGTTCATTTCAGTGTAAGAGCCAGCTAGGAATAAGCCTGAGTCATAAGCTAAGCATTTATTATTAATATAAGCCTCTGAATGACTATTTGGGAACTGGAGGGTGGGAGACAGCCATCTAACTATACTTGCCTTTAATTTATTATTTGCTACAAATCTTTCACATATATATGCTTCTCATGCATATTTAGAGATAGGAGCCTTTAAATTTTATCAAATACTTAGAGACTTTTCAGACTCCAAATTATTCAAAGCCGTTGCTACATCTCTAAAATGAACCCACTTTTCCTTTGATTCTTTTTGCAGTTTGGTATTTATCACATCTTTCTGGCTAGTCAGCTAGTATGGTCAACTGGTTGGAAGTTAGGACAACTGGATTCTTACAACTCATTCTGTTGTTTATGATATGTTTGGGATATTATTAAGTTATTTTTCATTTGTTCCTAATCAATAGCTTGATGAAATGGTTAGACGACAGTATGCAGGTGGGTGGGCAATGAGGAGACTATATTTTTCAGAAGACATTTACTATTTAAAATATTAAAGATAAACCAGATAATTTTAGCCTAGTCACCTGCTGTTCTGGTTAAATTACCTAAAGGGAGACTATCAGGCAGAGATATGGCTGCATGTGCTTTACGAGAAGGCATTCTTAGGAAATTTTGTGAGGGAGAGAGTAAAGCAAAATAATGAATCAGAAGGGCTAAGCAAGGGTGTAGCCACTGGCCTGATTTGGTGAGAATGTGTAGTTTAAATATCACTGCACAGTGTCTGACCACACCACATGGTTAAAGGGCCAAGCTCTAGGATCTTTATGTCAGTCAGCCTCTGGCCACATGTTGGGAGTAGAGCAGAAGGTATGGATGTGATTGTGGTGACAGAGGTAGGGTAACCTAAGCAATCTGGCTCTATTCAAAGAAGTATAAAATTTCCTGGAGAATGTAACTGGTATAAGCTATTCACCCATCACTGGCAGCAGCTGAAGGAAAGGGTTTACTGACCAGTAAAAACATTGTAGAAGGGTCAGCTATAGCATTCCTCTAACACTGACTACATTGCTTTCTGTACTTTTGTATTAATTGTTCCAGGTTAATTTTAAAGGTAATCAATGAAAGAATAGAGATCAAGAGTCTATTAGGTGCACAGTTATAAAATTTCTCCAGGGGACCTCTTCCCACAGTAGAAATGTGACTTTCATTTATATAACCTGAAGAAACAAAGCTCATCTCATTTTAAGACATTGCTAGTTTTGCCCACCTGTGTTCTCTGTTGTCCAAAACCAAAGTATTTGAAGAAGTAGGTGTGCTTCAGTGACACTGTAAGTGTTAGCACAACTTGGACAGAAAGAGAATTTGGCACTCAGGAGCCTAGGAATACTGTGTGTTGCAGCACAGATGGAAAACTTCCGAGAGAAAGATTGTTTAAAAATAGGCTAATGTCCGTAAGTCGCCATACAGAGGCTTTGATTTCATCCATCTGAAGTGCTGCCCTGGACATTAGACTTTCAAGTGATTCTGAAGTAAGACCCAGGTCAAGAGTCATTGTAAAATCAAAGTTTGGGTGAAAGTAAAAATTTTATTTTATATTCCAATATTCTCCATTAATGTAAAATTTTCAAAAAATGCTTGAGAAATTATTTTAAAAGTATAATTTAATCATATTGTGCACATATTCACAAATAAACCACACACAGAGATTTGGAGATGCTGATTCCCACAAAAATTTATGTTGTACAACCTATATAACTTGATGCTTTTTACTGTTCCTTGCAGAGCAGTTTCTGTGGGTTTTATCAAGAGCATCTTTTCCAAAGAATTAGCAGTATCTCGTATTTCCATCAGTAGACACGTGAGAATTCCAGTTCTTCCATGTTCTCATCAATGATGGTTATTGATGGGTCTTTCTAGGCTTTGCTTGTGGAATCCGGATGTACCTTGTGGCTTTAATTTTTATTTCTCTATTGTCACAATGGTATCTTTCCACGTAGTATCTGCTCTAATCTTTTGCCCACTACTCATTTTATGTTTTATTTATTCTCTTAAAGAAATTCGTCTTTGAAAATTTCAGACATGCATGCAAAGAAATGTGATCACATACACTCTTTGAGTGTGCTTTTTTATTGCTGCGATAAAACACTGACCTAAGAAACCTGAAAGGCTATATTTCTTTTCTTTTTTTTTAAAAAAAAGATTTATTTATTATATATACAGTATTCTGCCTGCAATCAGAAGAGGGCATCAGATCTTGTTATAGATAATTGTGAGCCACCATGTGGTTGCTGGGACTTGAACACAGGATCTCTAGATGAACAGCCAGTGCTCTTAAGCTCTGAGCCATCTCTCCAGCCCTGAACGGCTATATTTCATCTTGCAATTCCAAGTACCAATCTGTGACAGAGAGAGGCCAGGTCTCAAGGCAGGAACCTGGAGGCAGGAATTGAAACAGTGACCATGGAGGAATGTGGGTTACTGGCTTCTTTGCTTTGATTTGCTCAGCTTCCATTCTTATACAGCCCATTCCCACTTGCCCTTGGGTAACATTGACCATTATGGGCTGGGTACTTCCCTGTCAATTAACAACTAATAAAATGCCCCACGGACATGTGCCTAGGCCAATCTGATGGAAGTAAAGCCTCAGTTGAGGGTGGTTCCTTTATTCCATATGCATCAAGTGGACAACTGGAGCTGACTATGACATATATCCCCACTTTCTCCTTCCAGTTCTATCCTCAGCACACCCCCCAAACAACTTTGTGGGTGTTTTTTAATTACCTGTTAAATCCAGTTAGTGCTTGCCCATATGTGCATGTGAGTTCACCCTCTGGTGCATGTCACCTCATCAATGGTCACATTATAAAAATACATGCTTCTATTTTCTTTCCTTCAGAAACCACCCAAAAGTCCCTCAGTGAGAGGTGAGGCCTGGAAATCTTTTGCTCCACATGCAGTGTTACACAGCTGCTGTGAATTTATTTTTTGGTAGCCACGTCGTATCTAAAAAACAGCATTTCACAGCACTCTTCCCTGTTCTATGCCACTTATATTCTTTCTGTCTTCTCTTTTGCCATCTCTCCTGAGCCTTGGATGAAAATGACAGGGGTGGGGCCGGTTGATATAGGTGTTCCTCCTAGGGCTGAACACATAGTCTTCTAAGCACTTTGACCAGTTAGCATCTCTTCATTGACCTCTGCCCAGTACAGAAAAAAAACTTCTCTGGCCAAGGCCAAAAGCAGCTTAGGAGTGGCTTCAAGCTTGATCCTTTTGCTCATTTTAAAAGATGGGTTGCTTCATTTCTTAGTATTGATTTACATACATACACCTTACCTAATATATATACACAAATATATATTAACAAATGTATGTATACATTGCATGTCATATATATAATATTAGAAAATTTTTATAACATTTCTTTGATATTTTCCAAATATCTCAGAAGAAGGGGACTCCTTGGAAACAGAAGACACATTGCAATATGCAAATTTGTAGCATCCAGTTGAGAAAAAATGACTTGAGGGATACCAAAACATTCATGGCGATAAGGACCATTTGATGTCTTTCTCACACAGCTGGAGACTATGTTACTCAGAGTCAATTATTTTCTCTTAACTTTAAGTCTATGGATTAACTTACTACTTACAGAGATCTGTACGGACAACATACACTATATACTTTGCAACAAAGTGCTTCATTTACTTTTGGGTGTGGTATATGTGTATGTAGTGCTTGCAGAGGCCAGAAAAGAGTGTTGAAGCCACTGGCACTGGGAGTTACAGATGGGTTAAGACACAATGTTCGTGCTGAGAACCCAACCCAGATCCTCTATTAGAGCAGCAAGTGATCTTAACCACTGAGCCAGCTCTCCAGCCCTTAAAAGTATAAACATTTGAACATTATTTTAGAAAATAAAAATTTAGTTGTTTTTCCCAAATTGTTAAAAATCAGAAGACATTTCCTTCCAAATTATTAGCAATCTAGTTGAGTATAAAGTTGATCTTTCCATTAAGTTATTTTTTTAGATAATTTTAAATAATATATATTTTTAAGTGATCTAGTGTCTACAAAATAAAGAATGTGATAACATATTTGTATTGAAAGGCACAGCAATGGTCTCTAAAAACAATTTTTAGAAATTGAAACCAATTAACAAGCCTAGTAAGCTGTCTTATGAAGCATGTATTCTTTTGGTCTAAATATCTTTGGTTAAGTGACAAAAGAATAGCATGCTAAGATAATCAGTGTGGAGCCGTTAACGTCAACTTGCTGGCTGACTCAGTCCCAGAGGTAATAGTGACTCCTGTAAACTGCAAGATATGCTAAACTAATGTCACATACATCATGTAACCGGTGATGTCAGTACTTTGAGGTGACCATTTTGTTTTCAGACATTATGGACAATTTCCAGAAGGTCACTAGGACCTTGGCAGATTGCCCAGATAGTCATCTCTGTTCTGTTGGGCTGTCAGCTAACCAACTTTAGGGTTTCCATCCAATGAACCACACAAGAGGCCACCTCAGTTTTCTGTCTGCTCTTGTATGGCCAAGCACAGATCATTCTGTTTTCAGTTTCTGGCTTGTTTCTTTTTGTTTCATCCCCACACCCGGCTGTGTCATTGTCCCTGAATGTCAGAACTTCAAGTAGGAACTTTTTGCCTTTTCCAGCCACATGACTGAATGCTCTGAGGATGATGTAAGAAGAAACTGTTTTGTACAAACATATGATCTATATATTAAACATTATGCTTTCTCCCTATTATTTAGATAAGAAATTATACCACCAGAATCTTTTAACCTTTCACTATAACTAAAATTATTCCATAAAATTCATGGAGGATCCATTAATTCCCAGATACTTCACATTCTATCTGTAATTTTAAAAAATCTTTTATGATAGGACTTTATCCACTCATTTTATAGATGGAGAAATTAAAGTTGCTTGCCAAGATTACACAGCCAAAACTTGGCTTTATTATTATTAATGATTTTTTCCCTAAGCTATGTGATAGAATTTGAGAAAATGGTGAAATAATTTTCTTATAATTCTTCATAAAGTTTGAAACTAGTTTATGATACATCAAAGAAAAAACAGTAATTATTTTTAGTTCCAAATCTAAACATATGAGATAATGGTGTTTGGGGATACTACAGGTTTCATAAA
The DNA here is from genome assembly GCA_004025045.1 of Sigmodon hispidus. Lineage (NCBI taxonomy): Eukaryota > Metazoa > Chordata > Mammalia > Rodentia > Cricetidae > Sigmodon > Sigmodon hispidus. The sequence goes on along the minus strand of PVIH01002635.1, from coordinate 99,471 downwards.
CTCTTGAAAAACTCAAGTATTTTGACATTATTCTTGTCCATTTGTTTTCTTACTAATAAAAATAAAGTATAGCAGATTACCCACTTGACTGCTACTTTTATTTTGAATTTTCTTGATTAATTGGGTATCTTTTTAAAAATTGGTGTCTTGTGCATTTTCAAATTTTGCAAGCAAAGATTACTATATAATAAAGAAATAGGAAAATGGCCATTCTGAGAATATATAAACATCCTGTTCAGACACAAAGAGAGAAATGTTCCAAAGATGAACAAGAGCTTTCTGGGAAGTATATTTCAGAACTTGGAAGAAAGAAGCAAGCTGGCTATAATGTTAGATACAAAGCAACTTTCAGCATCCTCATTCTGAATTGAAACCTGACACTCCTTGCATCTTATCTGACTACCACTGATTAAAGCTGGATATCAGAAACAGTTTTTCTGGAAAAAGCTGGAAAACAGAAACAATGGAAATCTTATAAAATCATGGATACTGAACAACTCACTATTGAAAGTAAAATGGGTCAAAACAGAAATTAAGAAAGAAATTAAAAAAATATTTTAGAATTGAATGGAAGTGAAAACACAATTACCTGAATCTAAATGATACTTCATTATATAAACATGCACCTCAATGTAATAGACATATAACTGAACATAACACACATACACCTCAACATAACAAAAGTGATTTACATAAAACCCATAGTCAGTATTAAACTAAATGGAGAGAAACTCAAAGCACTTCCAGTAAAACAGAAATAAAACCAAGATATCCAAGTTCTCCATTCCTATTCTGTATACTACTTCAAGTTTTAGCTAGCACAATAAAACAACTGAAGTACATCAAGAGGATACAAACAGGAAAGGAAGATGTTAAAGTATCTTTATTTGCAGATGATATGATAGCAAACATAAGTAACTCTAAAAACTCCACCAAGAAACTTCTACAGAAGATAAACACTTTCAGTGAAGTATCTGGATACAAAATTAACACACACAAAAACCAGTAGCCTTCCTATATATAAGTGATAAACACTGAAAGTAAAATTAGGGAAGCAATACCTTTCACAATAGTCCCCCACCCCAAGTATCTTAGGGTATCTCTAGCCAAGCAAGTGGAAGACAGATATATTTAAGACACTGAAGAAAAAAAATTGAAGAAGATATCAGAAGATAGAAGGATCTCTCGTACTCATGGATTGGTAGGATTAATATAGTAAAGATGGCCATGCTACTAATGCAATCTACTAGTTCAAAGCAATACCTATCAAATTCAAACGAATTTTTCACACTCACACACACACACACACACACACACACACGCAAGCAAACCAGGATAGCTAAAACAATTCTGAATAATAAAATAACTTCTAAAAGTATCATTATTCTCCATCTAAAATGGTATTATGGAGCTTTAGTAATAAAAACAGCATTGTATTGGCATAAAAATAGATTGATCAATGGAATAGAATTGAAGACCCAGAAATAAATCCACACACCTATTGACACATGACTTTTGATTAAAAATTTCAGAAATTTACATTGGAAAGGGCATCTTCAACAAATGGTGCTGGTCAAACTGAATGATTGCATGTAGAAGAATCTAAATAGATCCATACTTATCACCCTGCACAAAATTTAACTCCAAAATTACCAAGGACCCTAACATAAGGCCATATATATTGTAATTGATAGAAGAGAAAGTGGGGAAAAACCCTGAACTCATTTTCCTATGAAAAGACTTAATAAACGGAACAATGATAACACAGAAACAGAGAACAACAATTAGTTAATCATAAAATTTGCAGGTGGATGTATGAAGCTAGGAAGAAAAGTAATCTTTTATGGGGTAACCTAGACCAAAAATGCAAATATGGTATATATTTACTTATATGTGAATGATAGCTCTTAATTTTTTGGCAAGCAGGACTCAATTATTATAATTACATATGTTAGGTATAGAATAATAGATTATGAGAGAGGAAAGGATCTCTTCAGGAGGAAGAGTCTGGAATAAGAGGATCAAACAGGGAGAAATAGCTAAAACTAATGGCCATTAGAGAGTTTGTATGGAAATTTAATACAGTGGAAGCTTCTTAAAATATATCGATATATGAAAGAAATTGGAATCATCAAACAATGAGGGAGACTCAGCCTGAATTAGATTTATCTTGCCACCAAATGAAACCACCAGTACTGGGAATAAGTTACATCTAATTGAGTTGTTGGCCAGAGGAGCCCCTTTGGAAACTGCCAAACAATTCAGACTATTTCCAAGGCTATTGGTCATTCTTCATAAATTAACGGTAAAGCTGTATTGTTAAAGACAATACCTGTGTAACTCACTGAAGAAGGGGAAGTCAAACTGGACCCTACCTAGAACCTTCTGCTCTAATAACTGGTATCATGTTACTGGAATGTATTCTGCACACTATCAGAGAAGAAAGGTAAACACAAATTCATCTTCAAACCATGTGATCTACAATGATGACTTTTCTGCAAGTTATGCTGATATAATAGTAGCACAAAATTTGTAGGAGTAACCAGCCACTCATTATGTGTTTAGGGTTAAGGCCTACTTCATAAAATATTACCCATGCCAGAAACTGCCCAGATGCCAAGAACCTAAGACGGATAGACTATGAACCTAGGGGAAAAACAAATACTACTATTCTGCTAAAGCAGTGATTCCAATCTGTGGGCTGTTATCCCTTTGGGAGATGAAAGACCCTTTCACATGGGTCACCTAAGATGATTATAAAATACAGATGTTTGCATTAATATTATAACAGTAGCAAAATTCCAGTTACAAAATAACAGTGAAATAATTTTATGGTTAGGAATCACCTCAATATGAAGATGTTAAAGGGTCATATAATTAGGAAGGCTGAGAAGCACTGTGCTAAAGGAATGTAGCAATAAAATGACTCCTAATGATATTCTGAAATTCTGCTATACTCATAGATCAGTGCCTTGCTCAGGCATTATCTCAGATGCTTTCTCCTACAGTAAATGGTAGCAAATACAGAGACCCACAGTAGGACAATATGCAGAGATTGAGAGGCTTTGGAACACTCAGTCCTAAATGGGATGTCTCTATCAAATCCCTCCTCTCAGGGGTCAGGAATCTCTGTGGAAGAGGAGGTAGAAAGATTGGAGGAACCAATGGGGATAGAAGACAAGGAAATAAGACCTTTTAGATATAACAGGACTGACAGACATCTAAACTCGGAAATTGTGGCAGCATGCACAGTTCCTACACTGATCTAAGCCATATGGGGTCCCAGCAATGAGAGGGGATATAGACACAGGCCCATATTCCTAACCCAGAAGCTATCTCTAATTCATAGCCACTTGAGAAGGAAAAATTAGTTTTCTCCAACCAAGTCTCACTGATTATACAAAACACAGTTAAAGACAGACAGACCCCAGGCCCAGCAGTACATGGCCAACATAAAATAACATAAAATGAAATCAATGGTATTCTTGGAGGGTGTTTTTTTTTTTTTGTTTTTTTTTTTGTCTCACAATACTTTGGGCATTTCATTTTCTTATAGATCATTTGCTTAAATATTATAGTTTTGATTTTATTTTTATGGGGTTTTTAATGGGTTGTGAGAATGTGTGTCTGTCTCAGTGTTTATGTTTCTTGTGCTTTTTCCTTGCCATTCCATGTTTGTTCTGTCTATTGGTTTTTTGTTTTATTTTTATTTTATCTTTATTTATTTATTTATTTATTTATTTATTTATTTATTTATTTATTTATTCATTAGTTTTTAGGTGCCTGTTGGCATTCTAATGAGAGAGAGAAAGAAAGGCTGTGGATTTTGGTGGTTGGAGAAGTAGGAAAGGATCTGGGCATATCTTGGGAAGGGAATACCATGCTCAGAAAGATATTGTATGAAAGAGAATCTTTATTAAAATAGAAAAACCATAAGAAAATAAATTATTTTATGAGCTTCCTTAAAATATGTATTGGACAACACAAGGTGCTAATGTTCTCCCAAAAAGCCATATACTATCTAACAAAAATTCTTGCGCCAGGCCTGGGAAATTTCCCTTTGGGTTGTTGAGCAGGAGTGAATTTGAAGGAACTTCCCAAACATTACAGGCTGTTAGCATTGCTGCAGGATGCCTCCTAGAGGTTGAGGCTCAGATTCTGCTACTGAAAACCCATATACTTTGGACTGAAACTAACCTAAAAGCCTAATCTCCAAGGACTAGCTGGAATAGAATCAGAAAAGGTTAAGCAAGCTTCCAATGGAAAAAAGTGACAAGTAGGCAACTATGAAGCCTGTTCACTGTAACAATGATTGGTATGGAAAGTTATTCCCAGTGGCACAATAGTGGCACTTTTATCTTGGGGGCAACCAATAGCTGTCTAACTGGACTTATGAGATGCTCTACAGGAGAGAACTCACACCTGGTACTGTGAGCCTAGCCAACTGTCTATGGATAGAGAGGCCGTAGACCCTAAAGGAGAACCTACTGATGTCAATTTCTTAAACCGATGTAATTTCTAACTACTTTCTAAATGTATCCTTATGTCCACAAGTAAGTGTAGTTTTCACCCCTAATCAAAGAAGCTTCTATTTGCAACAGAGAATAGTGACTATGTGGCGTCCAATCCCAACTGATACATCTGCAACATATCTCCTACAACTAAGTACAGTGAAAATTAAACAAGTCAGAAAGATTCTAAGAGGCAGAGAACTAGAATGCTTGATATAAGATAGTGTCTTCTAGACATTATAAAGAAGCTGCACCCATAAAATCTTAACAATGTACTTGCCTAGGCAAGATTTGCATAACCACAGTACCAGTCAACATGCTAACAGGACTGAGGAAATTTCACAAGGCCACAGTCCTAGATGAAAAGTGACAGACAATAAATGGCTGTTGAGAGAGAGGGAGAATCAGTTTTCTCCATGGAGAATTCCCTGATAGTTATCCAGTCCCAAGTTATCAACTCTACACTCATGTACATATGAGCAACAATGAATAGACGAGGCCGACAGAGAGAGAAAGAACAGTAATTGCAGAAGTCATAGATTTGAGAGGGAGTATAGGGTTGAAGTTGAAGGCACAGAGAGAGGATTAGAAATGCTCCCTCATGTATGCAATTTTCAGGAAGTAGATTAGAAAAGAGACAAAAAATGGCTTCACTTCCCCAATAAATACTTGTGTAACATAAGGAAGAGCATTCATGCCAATAGCTTCTCTGTAGCATGGAAGTCTTTATATTTCAGTGCAGCTATTCTTCTGTGACTACAGGGCCTATTGATGGAATTAAGATTTTAGGGTAACTTGGAATGTGATGACACTCTTAGGCAATCTCAATTTAGAAAGTCTCTGGAAAGACATGTCAGAAAAAAAGAAGCCATTGGCGAGAACAGCAGAAGTAAGGCATTCGCTTTCACATCACTGCCTTGGAGCTGTGAAGTCTGCGCTTTGGGGGAGCAAGTGGGGGCAAGCTGTCTCTGTTTGCCTGGGAGTTGCAGAGGGAAGAGAGAACCTCAAAGGCTCCAATACCGAGGAAGGACTCCAGAGCGCTAACAGCTCCCTCGTGATACATTTGCTGTGCAGTTTCTCCCTGAATCCCTTGATCCAGGTTGTCATTTTCACTATGCCTAGATTCAAGTGATGATTTCAATGATTTCTCCACAATAATCCTTGGGCCCTGGTTCTGATCAGCAGCCTAGATGTTTGTTTCATTCTTCAGACGTTCCTTTGATTGGTTCCTGGTTCCATATCCATAGTTTGCATTTTTTCCCTAAGAGAACAGAATTTGCCATATGCCATATCAATCCTATAATTGAGCTGGTCCTTTCTCATCTGACAGTACTGCAGAAAGCAAACCTTGGGTCATTTGCACTCTTCTGAAAAAGCCTGTATGTTTTCTTTGGATGGGTTTCTGTACTCCAGTGTAAGCTAATTCCTCCAATTTGTGTTGCCCACATGTGAGCAGACACACCAAAAGAATCAATAGTTATTTATACCTATGCATTATCCTCATTTGAAAATTAAATGACATTAAATCCATATTAGCAAATTCTAATCCCTTGAAGTGGGGGATTTCTAGACTGAATCATTGGCAATTTTACTTCCTTGCAAATACTTTAAACTTCTTTTTTTTTATTTGCAGATTTTACACGAGTATACTACCCTGTATTTGTGCAATTTCCACCATCCCATCTAACTCCTCTCATGATTCCCAACTATCTCAAATTCATGACCTCTTCTTCTTTATTGCTGTGTATAGAGAAACCTTTAGGAAAACCTCAACATTCACAGAGATCTGTGACATCACACTTCAATTTAGCAGTTAGTGTTGACTTAGGTGGAAGCAGACATGAATTCACGCTGAAATCTTGATTAAGTGAACCACTTTCTTAACAAAGCATTGCCTCAGTTTAGCCAAAAACTGGTACTGCCTAGCAAGGTTTTTTCATAAATGTAAAACAATAACACCAGTTTTCAAGACATTAGATAGATTAACCAAAAAATATATTAAAGATGAAGATGATTAGGTCTCAACTTGATAAAATAGCTATCGTTTTAAGACATGGAAAAGCAGGAGCTGAATGCCTTTTGTATAATAGGAGTTGATATTAATTAATGACCTATAGTTCTAAGCAACACATTAGCCAATCCTGTCTTAGATTAAAATCAAAAGTCCCTAAACATAATCCTAAAAATTAAAACAAAATAAAGCAGCCTGAGGTACATGTGTCCATTAAGTATGCCTGTCTGATGTTGATAGCAGTGCAGAGTGTGTGCTGTGTATGGGATCACAAGGACAGGCAAGGACCTTATGACAGTCTGTGTTGTAGCAACAAGAATATGCTCATTTTTTTCCATGTTCAAATTTGATGTCTCAAAATTTCAATGCAACATCTTAAAATGTTTTAGGATATTTTCTGAAAGGCTGACTAAAATGCAGGAGCCTAGCTGAGTTTTTAGATCAATTGTTTTAAGTGTACATTTATCATTAATAGTGCAAAGACTTACTTATATTAAAAGTACATTGCTGTTTAGCTGCATTTCAGATCTGTGTGTCTTGGCTGTTTAACTTGCAAAATCTGGTAACCAAACAATTAAGAAAGTATTTGGAAGCCATTCTTTCCAAACCATTTAGTAGGGCACAGATTGATTGTACAATGAAAAGCAAAGAGAGTCACTTTGACAACACTCTGTTTGTGGACACCAAGAACTCATGCGCCTGATTTTTGACTTTTTCTAGTTTTGTTTTTATTAGACATTCTCTCTCCAAACTCACTTGGAGAAAAGATTCCACATTTCACTTTTTCTCTTATCCTTAGAGACAAAAGCTTTGAAAAATTAGGACCACGTTTGAGCCGCAGATACATTCAAGTATGCTCTCCAGTGAAACGCTATGTATTGTTTCAAGCTGACCCTCCACCCCCCTCTTTGGGAGAAAAGTACACCATCTTAAACCAAAGCACACTTTGGTCGGCTCCCTGTGCTTATATGGTGCCAGCAGCCACAACGCAAACCTTTCATCTCGGCTTCAAAGTGTGGCAGAAGGAGTTTGGGGGATGGGACTAGGGAAGAAAGGGAGGGCAAGTTGAATGCAAAACCAAAAAAAAGAAACAAACAAATAAACAAACAAAAGGAGGCAAATGGATGCTGTGGGTAAAAGGAGAAACGTCCTGTCTCTCAAATATCATGTTCCTTTTGGCTGGGCTGCACTCTGCAAGGTCTGCCCAGTTTTCCCTCTTGTATATTTTCTTGTTACTGCCACTTCCCATGCTGGGAAGATTCTTGTCATCCCTCACATATTTTATCCACAGCAAAAGCTGCCCTGCCCTGTTCTTGGTGATTGAGGCTGTGCCCCTGGTGTGCCACTCTATCTGTGGTTCCCAAGGCTGTCTAGCCTGGGAAAAGCTGGATGGACACGTTCCAAAATCAGCATTACATGCATTATTGTTCTTACTCTCCCTGATTAGAGTGCACACAATGAAAACAACAGCAACAGCCTCATTTTCTAACCCTCCTCCCAGCACAAGGCAGTTCTTAGTCTGTTTTTCTTTCTCTGGGTCTTCCTAAAGTTAACTGCTTCGTTGCTGGGGGCAGTCTCAGACCTCAAGTTTTGTGTCTGTGAGTACAGGGCACAGGGAGGCAGGCCGACTTGCCCTCTGGGAAATCTAGGCAGAGTTAACTAATGGTGTGAAAACCCAAAAGCTGTGTGTTGTGCTGCTGGGTGAGCTATGGGCACACATTCCAGGATAGAAGTCTATAGCCCTGAGATGGGTTAGGCTCTCTCAGTTTCTGCTTTGTAGTGGGGACAGACATAAGAGGTGGCTTCTGGTTGGCTTACTCATAAAGCCACAATAGCCAGCCTGAATTACCCTAAGTGGGGTTAATTGTTCAGTACTCATTATCTATTCAGGACTCTTCTCAAAAAATTTTTTTTCTTCTCTGGAAAATCTAAATGCTACATTTGTCTCTCCAAGTATGTGAGGAAGTTAGGTGAGAAATAACATTTTTGTTTTTCCCTTTGAAAGATAAACAAATTAAAATAAATGAGAGAGAGAGAGAGAGAGAGAGAGAGAGAGAGAGAGAGAGAGAGAGAGAGCATGAGGGAAGGGAAGAGAAAGTGATGATGTGAGACTTTGTGCTGTCTGTACTTAATACTCACAGAAAGTTCCAGAGCAAGTGAAGACACTGCCTATCCTCTGGTTTGAATAATGGTTGTTGACCTAACTTTTATCTAAAGGTGTGAGCAGATGGAGAGTGGAGGTATGCATATATTTGTGCACTGAAGAGGATTTCACATTAGCTTCACTTACAGTTCTGAATTTCTACTATAGCTTTGGTAGTATCTATTTTTGCCCGGTCACATAGAGGAAGAGTTTGATTACCATAAAAACCCTTTTGAATTCTTTCCTTTTGATGCTTCCTTTAAAATACTGTCCTTTGGGTTTGGAGAATATCCTCCTAAGAGAGTTATCAAAAACCCAGAAAGATAAGCAGGAGATGAACTCACTCATTAGTGGACTCTAAACATAAAAGCAAAAAGCAAAGCATGTCCAAGCTGCAAACCACAACCACTGAACAGCTTGGGATCTGAAACACCTTGAACTGACACCTTGGCTGCCACTCCCCCTAGAGGAACACCTGACTCAGTCTCGATGTTGGGGTGAGGAAACTGGATCTGCCAGGAGTGGATGCTGAACTGAGCAATATTGGGACCTTGGGACCTCCTGTCCTTGCTACGGAGGAGATGGGGAGATGTGGAGAAGAGAGAGTGACTGGATGGGGTGGGAGGGGGAAGGGACCTTGAACAAGGATATACATGGATGGAAAATGTGACTTTGTTCATAACAATAAAAAAAGAAAACACTGTCCTTTTATTATTTCTTTATTTTTGCCTTTTCCAAAATGCCATGTATTTATAATTAGAAACTTTGTAGCCTTTCTAGATTTCTCTTATTAAATGATATGCACCTCTTCAAGGCTTGCTAATTTCTTTTTAATATTCCCTGTGTTTGGATGAAACTCTTTTCATTGATACAGTTACTGATAGACATCCTTGTTACTTCTGAGCATCGGCCATTAAGAGTAAATTTTGTGTGAATGTAAGTTTTAGTTCTTTTTAGTGAATATCAAGGAGCATATATGCTAAGAGTACATTTAAGTTTTGAGAAAAATTGACAAATTCTCTTCTAAAGCATCTGTAACATATTTGCATCCTGGCCAACAGTGAATGACAATTCTTCTTAATGTACTTAATTCCTCTTAATCTTGCATTTATGTTTTAAGTGTTCTGAATTTTGTTCAGCCTGCTAGGGAGCCAGTGATATTTTATTTTGGAGCAGATCAAATAGAAATGATATTGTGCTTTGGGTTTCAAGTTTCAATTGTTTCTTGAAGGGATTGGAAGAGACCCCTTTTGTCTACTAACTATAGTTTTGGTATTACTCTTCAGCTCTAAGGAGTTTTTTTGTTTGTTTATATTTTTATTTTTGTCAATCATTTCAGATTTTTCTACATATACTAGCATGCTACTTGAAAACAAAAAAATAGATTTATATATTCCTTCAGGCTCAGTTTACCTTTATTCCCTTTTCTTGCCTTAATGGACTAGACAAATGAAAATCAGTGGTGAGAAAAATGGTTTCCCTTTTCCAAGCCTAAGTCAGGGCACCTCTAGCTAACCTGAGCCTTCTGCAGACATTCTTTCTACAGTGTGGATGTCTCCCTCTATTTCTAGCTTGCTGATACATTTTATTATGAATAAGTATTGGGTATTGCCAGAGTTTTCTGCATTTATTTATATGATCAGGTGACGTCACTTTATTAGCCTGCCAATGTAACAGTTAATAGAACTGACTTTCTAATGCCGAACCAGCTTTGCCCAACTCTCATAAATCCCTCTAGGCAAATGTATAACCAGACAAACATTGTTGACTTTTAAAGACATTTGGCCATTCTGAGCTTTACTAATGTTGTGAATGCCAACTTTAAACCAAATTCAGTTGAATTTGAGGAGTTACTGATTTAAAAATTATCTTTATGATGTTAATGGGATTTCTGTTCATTTTTAATTTTTGCTCTCAAAATTTTAATAAACCTAAATATAAACTAAATAAGCTAAGTTTTTGATTTTTAAAGTTCTGTGCCATCCTAAGTGTAAGTTTACCAAGAAGGGTACATGTAATAGGTGATGGAGCTTGAGGATGATTTAGTAAGTGGAAGAGGATAGAAAAACCAAAACAGTTGCTATAGCTGTGTTTGAACTTTTGTGTATGCCAGATGAATATCCTAGTCTTTTCGTCATTTAATATATATTATACCATGAAAACAGAGGTCAGAATTATGATCTAGAGGATCTATAAGGCATTATTTTTTCTTTAATGTACTATAATATGAGTTTATGACTTGATTGTAATGTAGCAAAGACAGATGAAGACATGTGATTAACATGACTTGAGACTCAGCTATTGTGCTTGAAGTTTCTTATACTCACAATGCTCATGTCCTCTATGAGTATCGCTAGTTGGGGCCCCTCCACCTACACAGATATACAGATTTAAGTTGTACAGGACTTTAGCACAGATTCAGTGTCAGCCTTTATTTGCTCTGTTCATGGTGGCTGTCCTAAGACCAAACATTGTCTGCATTTTATGAGCTGGGCTGGAGACTGGCCGTGAATTTACCTCCAGCCTAGTCAGAGAGATGAAAGGCTGATGTTTACCTTTGAGTCACTAGCCTTGACTTTTTAAGTACTTTTATGGCACAACTCAAATAGTGAATGACCCTAAGCTTTGTAAGCTCATAGAAATTCAGCACTTTAGTTCTGCCCCTAATGGTCTCCTCCTGGATGAGACCTAGTGATATCCTTCTGCAACTCACATTAATAGGAATCCACACCATTACTATTTAGAAGTTCACCATCTTCTGTTCATCTGTACAGGTGATATGGCTTTCATCTCTTCATCCCTTTCTTACCCATGCAGTCAGGTGTATGACATAACTTTAATGAATATAATGATGCCAACCAATTACAATTAAAGATACACATGCACGCATGCGCGCGCGCGCACACACACACACACACACACACACACACACACACACACACACACAAATTTTGAAGAGCTAACTAGGAACCACACTCTTAACAAAAACTGACTCTTCCTCCTCTAGAGACTATCTAATGCCCATAGCTCCTCAGTTAGGGGTGGAAGTTTATGAGCTCCCCTCCCGCTCCAGGCTAGCATGTAAACTGACTTGATGTTGTTCTGGCAACCGAAGCTGCTGTTTGTTCCCGAGGCAGCAGTCCTGTCATGCCCATACTGTTTTGCTCCAGTGACTCCACTGACCCTTGGATCTTATATTTCTGTCCCTTCTTTCATGATAGTCCTTGATTCTTGGGGAAAGGATGTGGCTGAGTGTTCCACAGTCACTTTGTTCTGTGCCCCTTGACTAGTTGTGAGTTTCTGCATTAATCACCATCCACTGCACCTGAGCACACATGCACATGCTCACACACACACACACACACACACACACACACACACACACACACACACACACGAAAACAAAAACAGTATTTCTCTGTTGAGTTCTGAGAGCTGTACTAAACTTCAGATAGAAAGAAAAGACTTTAGAGAAGACATTTAATACTATATTCATTAGGCAAAATAATAGTAGTAAGTTTTCCTCTGGGTCCTGTGAACTTACAGACCATAGGGTCTTGGCCAGATTTGCATTGCTATGCATACATTTTCTCCTGAATAAAGGGCTTTAAGCCAAGTCAGAAAGTGATTGGTTGCACTGTAACACTCATGCCTGGGCATATCACATTGCAGTAGTCATTGCCTCAGTGTGTAGGGTTTTATTCAGGTAAGACTCTTGATGACTTTTTCCTCTAGCACCTTCTCATACCATGCAATCTCACCAGCAGAGAGGAAACTTCCTGGTCATTACTGACTTGATTTCTCCATGTTCTATGGCCAATGAGTACAGTGTCTTAACCAATAGGGTCTTAACTATACATTTTATGGTAGGCAATTAATAGCAGTGACAACATATTGTTTTGAGCATATTTGGGTCATTTCTGACCAACAACTCTATACCTCTCATACTGCTTCAAATTAACCCTTCTTGAATACACCTAGGCAGTCCCAATGCAGAGAAGTTCCTTGTTTCTGAGTTCTGCATATCCTGAGTGGTTCCAAACATACATTGGGTATTGAAAACATGGATCCAAGGAAGAGTATAGCATCTGAATCATTGTTGTATAATTTGACTTTTTTTTTGTCACTTGAAAACTTGGGGATAATATGTGTTAACTTTTCTACCTCTCAGGATTGATGAGAAGATTAAATGGAGAAACTGATAAGCATGCTTAAGTTTGCCCACATTTTTATTGCTTTTCTAACTGTATGAAAATGTAGGATTTATTGAACTAAATTGGCTTATACTGCAGTGTGTGATAGAATTGTTTTTTGCTACAACTCTATATGAGATTTTTTTGAAGCTAAGAGACAGCTTCTCACAGATAGACATACAAAAACATTCAAGCCTTAGCAATATCTATATTTATGTCTTAGTCTTTTCATTAAAAGGTATAATAGTTAAAACAATGAGAAAGTTTTATCACAATTATAAAGGTTAGAAGTCAAAGATCATAATGTTGACATGACCATGCTTCCTCAGGGCAAATCTTTTCCTACTCCTAACTTCTGGTAGTGGCCATCATCTGTGGCCTTTCTTGACTAGAAACTGTCACTTGAGTGTCTGTTCATATTTAATGACATCCTCCCCAAATTTATTCACACATGATCATCTTTTGCTTATATGAACAAATTAATATTGGATTAGAAGCTACCTTAAGCCCTAACTACTTCACCTCAATTGCATTTCAAAGAGCCTTGTTTCTAATTTCTTAATAATATCAATCAGAGGTACAAAAGCATCAGAATTCAGTGTATCTTAAGAGAGGGGTATGATTTACACCATAACAACACTCTACCAAAGCATCTGAGTTACTGACTAGGCTTAGCTAGTGAATGGAATATTCTATTTTGGATAAGTTAGAATGAAGGCACTGGATATAGACCTCAGAATGTCTTAGTTTCTACTTTTCATGTTATCAGATTAGTTGTCTTCCATTACTACTTTCTAAGACCACAGTACTTTATTTATGGCAAATATTTATTAGATCTGTGCCTTGTAGCCCAAGAGGGCTGAAGACACTTACAGAATCACTTGGCCTGATGGCAGAAAGGCACCAACAGGCTCATAGGAGGGGTTCCTGGAAGTCTGTGCTGGCTTAAGACACTCATGGGCCTGCCCAGTGTCTCCAGGTACCTTGGAGGTGGATATCATTAGGACAAGAAAATATATGGTAAAGAAATGGGAGAGAAACTGAGCAGTTCATGTCATGGAAAGAAGCAGAAATGAAGAAGTGAAGGTGTTGAGGAACAGGCTGATTTGGGTGGCCTGTATTGCTACCTGGGGCAATGATGACATCAGGGCCAAGCTGGTGCTATGTATGCTGCCTGGGTCCCAATGCCAATGCCATTGGTACTTAGGGCTCTGGATGCAGAGACTATTCACACGAACACTTCTGCATTGACTTTCAGTACATTTAAGCTGCTCAGTCTTTTTTTTTTTTCTCCCACAGCATTTTATTTTATATTCACACATTCTATTTCCTCTGTCTACTTGATTCTTTCACCTTTTGTTTTGAGAGTTTCTATTTACTCTGCAAATTCCAATTCAAAAGCACCAGTTTAGAGAAAAAACATTTCTCAGTATTCTTGTCATAAGCAACCATTGTCTTTTGTGTTACAATTATCTCATATATATTTCCATTTTTACACTCACCATTGAGTTACTTCACAAACATTTTGAGTTTTTTTGTTTGTTGTTGTTGGTGGTAGTGGTGGTGGGGGTATGTGTGTGCATGCATGCAATTGCTTGTGAGTTGGGGTAATGTTCCTGTTTTTTTAAATTAGGGTCTCTACTTCATCCTCAGCTGTCAAACACATAGTAGGGTCCTCAAAAACATTCCATTAAATCGAAATAAATATGAAGTTCTTGACAGGAAACTGAATACAGCCTCTAAGTTCATGCGGTCTTTCTCTGTGGTTTTCTTTTGAATTAATGAAATAGAAAGACGTGCTTTGGCACAGCTGTCTGGCACACCTGGGTTAAGTTCTAAGACAAACAGCTGCATTGCTGTAACTTGCTGTAAAACACCCACTTCACACAGGGACGTGTGCTGTGGGCCTGTGGAAAGTAGCCAGGCCTGGAGCTGGCAGTCACCTGAAAACACTTGGGTTAAGTTTCTATCGTCATGGTAGTTAGGCAGCCACTTATAATTATTCCCTTCAACTGGCAGTCCTGCTGTACAGGATGTATTCTGCAGAACAGCACTCTCTTGCCTTCTCAAATACTTTGTTGCTGAGAGTTTCCCTCAGGTCGCCCGGGAACTGCCTTGGAAGGAGTTTAAGGCCATGCTGAAGAACTGCAAGCTGTAAATTACTAGTCAGATTAATACCTAGGAAGGCATGGAGGACAGCCACAGTTGGAGTCTATGCTTCTATTGTTTTCATGAAGCTACAGGATTCTGGGAAGTGAAACATCAGATTCTTATGCAGTGTTAGGCCAAGGCATGGCAGCAAGAGAAAAGAGTAAGCCTTGGATACTGCAGAGAATGTCTGAAGAGAAAGCACAATAGCGTCAGGCGGGTGGTAGTACCTGCCAGTGCTGGAGGATACTTCGAAATGTTGATTCTTGGTTTGATGTTAAAAGGGTGGTGCTTTGAATGAAGATAGCCTACATCGCCTGAAGCGCAGATGGAATCATGCTGTTATTAATCTTCATCTTATAACTGCGTTGGGACAGTACTTTCCAGTGCCACATGATTGATTGGCAGAGTACTTGTCAACATGATTGTGTTGCTTGCAGACCTAAGTTAAAGGTCTTCCATAGCACCACACATGCCCCATCTGCTTCATACCTCTAGTGTCTTAGCCTGGCTATCAGAAAGTTAGTGATTTAATTTCCTGAACTGGAAATTTGTAAGTACCATCACTGCAATCATGAATGCTCTCAACCTAGGAAAATGACCTTTTCCCACTTGGAGTTTTTGAGACAGGGTTTCTCTGTGTAACAGCCTTGGCTGTCTTAGAACTCACATTGTAGACCAGGCTGGCCTCAAACACAGATCTGCCTGCCTCTGCCTTCCAACCCCCAGTGCTGGAACTAAAGGTGTTTGCCAACAAGCCCAGTTGTGAATTATATCTCGAAAGTGGGGCCAGTGACAGCCTTGATTTTGGGGGAGAATGCTGATTTGCTAAGTAAAAGGTGCCTTGACTTTGTTCTATTTCTATCCTCAATAATGAATGTTGAGGAAGCAACGCTATAAATGGCCAGGCACTGAAATGAGATAAATCACATTAAAGAAAAGTATCAGTAGAAAAGTGTGTTTCTAGAGACTGTACTTACTTCTACATTTACATTTGATGGTGAAATGGATTGCTTTGGGAATCTTTTCTAATACAATCACTATGCTGGGTGTCATAAAGGGTTAAAAGAATCAGCTTATGCCAGAGCAGAGACTGTTTCTGAATGTCTGTAAGGAAATGTAACACTAGCTTGGAGCCCTTGGTAGACAGGGTATCTCAGGTGGGCAGTGTGGCCATCTGTATACTAATGAGTCCCCATGGGCATGTCTCATGTATCAAAGCTGACAAGATATAACAGGTTTATGGGATTGGAGCAAACATTTTTCTTCCTGTTGCAAGATGTCAAGGAACTTGACTGCTTCCTGCACACAGCAAATTGTCCCAGGTTCACTCATTTTAGGAGTCCTGGGAATCAGAAAAGCTCATGCCATCCCATGCCATGTCAAAAATGTTGTAAATATTAGTGCTAGGCCAACCTCTGAAGTGTTGGAGGTTTAGCTTGGGAAGACGGCCAACACTGTGTTAGCCTCTATAAATACTTTTGATCTTGAAAAATTGGTCTACAAGTCTTGCAAGAACAGGGTCTCTCCTAAAATTTATGGTGTTAAGGTGTTACTTTGGTTTGGCCTACCTGAAATAGGTGGTGGTGTTTTGTTGTTTGGGAGTTTTTGTTTTTTTTTTTTTTTTTCTTTTTAAGAGGGTGGAGATTTTAACATTTCTTATGTTTAATATTTTGAGTAAAATGCACCAAAACATATGCATTTTATAAGAAAATCAACTGAAAGATGTAGTACAGTGGGAGAGTATCTGCCTAGCATGAATCTACACATACATGTGCATAAACACATAAAGAAGAAAACTGATTTTTCCTTTTGCATAAGAACAACTGATGGATGACATCATTCATGGAATAAAGGTACTTACCAATAAGCCTCAGAACTTGAGTTTGATCCCTAGGATCTAGATACATGGTGAAAGGAGACAAATAGACTCTTGCAAATGATATCTTGGACTCCACACACATGCAATAGTGAGACCTACACACACACACACACACACACACACACACACACACACACACTCACACTTGAACTCACATGTGTTCACATAAAAAACAAATAATAAATTTTTAAAAGAAAAGCTATATTTAAAATTTTGCTCACAAGGTGATTTACCAATCTTTGTTCTACCAAAATTATTTCAATTCAATTCTGATGAATTATAATCCATGTATTGTATTTAGGAGGAGTGGGACTGGACAGATGGCTCAGCTGTTGAGTGCACTTGCTGCTCTTTCAGAGGATCAGGGTTTGGTTTTCAGCATCCACATAAGACAGCCCCCAAACACTGTAACTGCAGCTCCAGAAGATCTGATGTCCTGTTCGGGCACACACACACACACACACACACACACACACACACACACACACACACTTTTTTTAAAAAAAATCTTAAAAAGAATACAAGTACACACTGAGAAGTCATGACAAATATTGGACAAGCATTAATTGTTTTTAATCTATAATATATTATTAATACTTGTATATTGTGTTTAAATCATTCTTATTTATACATGTCCAAATTTCTCTCTACACTTTCAAACAGAACAGCTAATCTAACATATTGAAATTACATTTATAAGCCACAACTATATTGAGAACATGGAAATGTTTTTAAATGACAGCCCTACTAGATTTAAGTACCTAACCTAGGAATATTTAGGGGAAGAAAGGCATCCTGGAAAATTTTGCAAATCCAGTTCCTTGGGTTGTTAAGTATACACAGCATGAACAGCGTTCCCTGGTGATGATTTGTGGAATTACTGCTCATGCACATTTCTTGGCTGTGGGACGTTTTTGAACTTTTAAAAAACCAAATGTCCAGCTTAAGTTTTGAACTGAAAGATGATGCTGAGAAACTGCTTCATGTTAAAAATTTAAGGGCACACAGGAAGAGTGTTGAGTGTGGGAAAAAAAATGGGATAAGAAGAAAGCCTGGTTTTGTCATTTGAAGTAAACTTTGAGGAAGCCACTTGAATCTAAAAGGAGTAGATCAGATGTAATGATGTGCTTTGGCCTCTCCCTTGGCGTCCTTTCAGGCTGTCTACCCTAGTGCTGTGCTTCCTCCCTACTCCAGGCCTTAGTCTTGTAGTTAATAAGCCTTTGGTCAATATTGTTGACTACTTGTTTTTGATTTTTAGAAAGCATTAAGCCAATGTTTTGCTGACCATTGTCTCTGAAGTTCTCTTATTTATAATATCTATGTATTTGGTATTTTTTTGTTTTGTTTTTTAGACAGATTTGTGTGTGTAGCCCTGGATATCTTGGAACTCGCTGTATAGATCAGGCTGACCTTGCACTCACAGAGATCCACCTGCTTCTGCCTTCCAAATGCTGGGATTAAAGGCATGCCTGGCTAAAGTCTTATTAAACATTAATTTATTAATAATATTCCTAGTACTACATGGATCTTTCTTCAAATGAAACCCACACAAAGTCTGGTGTGTAAAGTAAAACTCTTAATGTAGCCAGAGTTAGCACCTGGCACCAGCACAGAACCCTTTCAACTTCCTCCTTGCCTCTTAAACCCATCAGGCACCTCAGAGCATAATCAGAATGTCACTGATGTAAGTCATCTATGATATGGTTTGTTCTTTAAATTTTTTTCATACAATATATTTTGATCATGTTTTCCTCTCCGACAACTCCTCCCAGTTCTTGCCCCTCCTTACCCATTTTTATTGTCTTTTCTTCCTCTCTCTCTCAAAAAAATTCTCACAAAACTAAAATCAAAACAAACAAAAAGCTAATAATAATTTTAAAAAATGCCAAGACAAAAGCATACCCCAGCCCAGTAAAAGAAAACAAACAAACAAAAAAGCAAACCACATGAATGTCATTTCCTGTCAACTGACAGCTACTCCTGATCAAGAAGCCTGCCATGAAGTATGGTTGGTGTGGCCAGTGATACTCCATTAGAGAAACCCGACTTTCCCTTTGCCAGTGGGTATCAATTGCAATGAGCTTCTTGGTTAAAGGTAGAACCCTATGACCACTTCTATATCTCAGAGCTGGGATCTTGTCTGGCTTGAACCTGATCACTGTACATGATTCAGTTTTGGTTCTACTAGTATGTTGGAAAATTTTTTTAAAAAGCTTTTATTTTTGATTATGTGCAAACAGTTAAAAAATCTATAAGAACTCATCCTTAAAGTAATGTTTCTAGTTTAGATCAAAATAATCATTATGCTTTAGTATGATTTTATAGTCTCTCATTACTATTAATATGCCAGTTTATTGTCAGTGCATGCCAAGGCATGTGAACTTAGCTAAGAATTTCAAAGATATATGGCATAATGTGAGAGAATAAAAAGTGTGTGTGTGTGTGTGTGTGGTGTTTCTATGTCTGAGTGTGGTTGTAAACATGCTATCTCACATGTGTGAAGGTTAGAGGACAACCTCAGATGTTGGCCCTTGTACTTCCATCTTGTTTGAGACAAGGTCTCTTATTTGTTGCTGTATATGCTAGGATGGGAGGCCTAGAAACTTCCAGGGATGTCTCTGCCTCCATCTTCTATACAATAGCTTGAATTATAGACTTTTTATACTTTGTACATGGGTTCTAGACATCATAACTCAGGTGTTCACAGGACACATGCATTACCCAGAGAGCCAAATTGCAAGCTCCAAGTCTGATTCATTGAATACATTTTGGTATTAAAAAATGAGCAAGCTTAGTCTTTATCTGAATCAGCTTCTTGGAAGAAGTCAGGACATTGGATATAGTAGTGAGAGAAGCTGATGCTGCAGTAGACTGCAGCCCTGCAAAGGACACCAAGAACTATCGCTTTCTTCCTCTACATAAATGTTCTATAGAAATTAAGCAGTGTTCTGTCCTCTACACTAGAGACAAAGAGGAACCCAATCAGAGCTAGTTGCAACACTGAAGTAACCACCTTTATCGATCCCAATTTTCTCATCTGCAAGTGAAATCAAATTTATGTCAGGAGTTTGTTCATCTGAAAAGCAAATGGCATGTGCTTTGTAGGTAATTTATTTCCAAAGGGAAGTTTGGGGGAGCTGCATTTGGAGACCGAGAGAGGGGTGCAGAGTTGCTGGCATCTTATCAAAATGTCTTATTCTACAGGTTTCACCATTATTGTGAAAACTTTGTGTTTGTTCTGTTTGTTGAGACAAATGGAGATTTTTAAAACCAGGGAACAGGATAAACAAAGCATGCAGATGCCTCTAAGATAAAGCAACAGATCCAAGTACAATCTACCCAAGGGACTAGAGCTGATTCCTTAGTTAGGAGCACACACTGCTCTTCCAGAGGATCTGGGTTCAATTCCCAACACCTAATGGCAGCTCACAACCATGTGGAACCTCATTCTCAGGGGGATTCAGCACTGTCTACTGGCCCCTGAGGTTACTGCACATGGTGCAAAGATAAATATGGATGAAAAATACCTACACACCTAAATAAATCAACAATAAAACTACCCAGACTTGAGATTAAGTGAGGAAAGCCATGTTATCTAATTCCAGATGAAAGCCAACTCATGCTTTATGAATTTTAATCTCAAAGTGCAAACAAGTTGAAAAAAGATAAACAAAATGCAACATAAAAACAATAAAACTTAATAAACAATAACCTAGAGATTGTCTGTGTGACAGAGAAACAGAGGAGTATATTACAGTGTGGTATTTCCAGGCAGCATACTATGGGATAACATCCAAAAAGAGAATATAAAAGGCTTTGTGTCATAATTGGTACTGGAAGATTCTACCTAGTGGGGACTTCAGAATTTGAGGGAAACAGAAATTTGCAGGGGGTGAGGTGGGAAAATGAGGTGTCTTCAAATGTGATTTAAAAGATAATATATTAGTCTTTGAAGAAAAGGATTAAGAAAATGGGCATGAAATTAAAGAGAAGTGAAGGGATTGATCCCTTGAAGATGGACATACTTAAATAATTTTGAAGAGTTCAGTTTATTCTGAATATTTACTTAATAAGGAATGCCCTTTTACCAGAAACATCACTAATATTTTATAACAATTCCTTAACCCAATCAAGGTGCCAACACACAGAAACTGAACATTCGAATCTAAATGTATTAAGTACACAAGTATAGAAACATTGACCAAATGAAAAATCCACCTCCCCTCCAAAAAAAAAAAAAAAAAAAAGGAATTTGAATTGAAACACAATGAAATGTGACAAGCAGAAAATAAGAGATGACTTTAACAAATCTTCTAGCATTCATAAATAATTTGATCAGATACACAAATCATACATCCACATTATGCAGCAGACCAATACTTATCTCCTTTGGGAAAAACACTTATAAAAGCCTGAAAAGGAAGAATACCAGGAAGGCTCCATGACTGAAGAAACAAGCAATGTTGACAACATTTAAGAAATGGCAAGCAGATACCATCAGTCAGCCATGCAAACAAGAGAAAGTGCCCCCCTCATTCTTGCCCAGAGTTAAAGATCATTAATATCTTTAGACATTTGCTGAGATGAGGTGTCATTGCTCCAGAATGCCAGGGAAAGTGTGGGTAGAAATGAAAGGGTGCTGGTACAGTTCCAGTCAGTAACCTAGTTTTCTTTTTCTTTTGGCCACACCTTATGATAGCCTTCAACAATGTAGAAAGCCATGCCTGTGGTGTGTTTTAGGCTTCTTATCCACATAATCATAATCAAAACAAGTCTGACAGAGTGTCAGGGCAAACAGTAGATAGCGAAGAGCACTGCCATCAATCACAGACATTCTGATCAGCTCCCAGGTCTTGTCTAGGTCATGTTATGACTCCTTTATTAGTGTTTAAGGTCACCAAGAGACAGGCAAGTGCATCCTATAACAGGAAATGTAGTGAGTCTCTGGAGTGAGATGTTTGGCTTTGGTAGGCACTGTGGCTGTGACTCGGAAATCCAGGGAAATGAGTTCAGCTCAGTCAGACTCCAGGCGCCGCGCTGCCTCACAGCAGATAGAATACGGCAGAATAATAGAGGCTTTCCTGCCATTCTCCACATCCAGCTGAATTCCGGTCAGCCTTTCCAGTTGAATTTTAGAAGGCTCTTTTCTATTCAGTCCCCATGCTGCAAGTTGTAATTCACGGGAAGGGGCTCCAGAGAAAGGCTGGCCCCAACTTCAAGCCAGGCAGTGCCAACAGAGCACTTCTGCAGGAAGACAGATTAAGGGGCATGTGTAACTCTGGGAGAGCAGAACAAAATTTAGTGCCTACTTTGGGCTCCCATAGGGTTACTCCCTGGCTGCTATAGACGTGGCAACCACACACAAGCACAGACACTTACACTGCCACACACTCTCTTGCACAGTGATTAACTGCTTGTGTTCAGTGTGGTAGCAAAGGAAAGGAAGGCTACAGGGGCTTCCCCTCCCTCTCCCTGGAGAACCCAGGCCTGATGAGATAAGCTTTGAGTCTGTCTATTGTGGGCTAGGCTCA
Organism: Sigmodon hispidus; assembly: GCA_004025045.1. Classification (NCBI taxonomy): domain Eukaryota; kingdom Metazoa; phylum Chordata; class Mammalia; order Rodentia; family Cricetidae; genus Sigmodon; species Sigmodon hispidus. The sequence goes on along the minus strand of PVIH01002635.1, from coordinate 77,052 downwards.
TTCTTTACCCAATATGATTCCTACTAGAGACCTTGAAAAGTTCAGATGACCTCATTGGAAAATGATTCTTTGAAACTTTTATTTCCGGTGTAAGGATGAAATATAGTTGTCAAGGGAAAACAGTTGCTAGGAAAAGACAGTTCTAGAAAGGGGTACTTCCTGAGGCCTTACACTAGTAAAAACACAATTTGTTTTATTAACACAAGCAGATTTGATAGGATGTATAATTATTCTCTTCTCATGCCTAAGAATTTAATCTTCACATTAAGACATATAAGCATGGCTGGCAAGACAGCTCATCTGGTAAAGGCATGTGCTGCCAAGCCTGAGGATGCGAGTTGAGTAGCCAGAACCCAGGTGATGGAAGAAGAGAACCACATCCTTGCTAGCTGTCTTCTTACATGCACATGTATGTTATGGTACACCCTGCCCCATCACCTAAATACAATGAATACATACAAACCTTAATTTAAGAAGACAGAAGCACCAGCAGAACCCCTCCATGAAATGAAGGTAAACATGTAATGCTGCTCTGTGATGCTGAAGCATCAGCATTTATACAAATGTTTGTGTATTTGGTCATTGATATTGGAAGTGAAGTTTAGAATATTGGAGATATTGTAAATGATGAATGTTAACCCCTTGCCTTTCTATGCTTTGCTACAGGCACACAAACAAAGGCATTCAGAAAGGCTCAGCATCTCTGTCAGTAGCTGTTAGGTAGGAAATGCATAGTAACATTAGCAAGACAAGACGTTGGCTCCAAAAGCTTCTGGGCAGGCTGAGCAGTGTCTGTCATGATGTAAGTGGTCAGTAGAATTTATCAAGTGACCAATAAGTGGGGAAGCCATTAAAGACCATAATCACATGTCACCAAACATTTAAAAAAAGAATAAATCTAGACAAAAATAAACAATCAAATATTCAGATCTGTGTGAGTAGTTAACATTTTTAGGATCACATGGCCTTAAAGAACACTCAAGGTTCTAAGTCTGTAATTTTTTTGGAATGGCAGACTGAATTTTCTTGTCATGAGAGAGTCAAGTATTTGCAAGAATTTGGCACAGTTCTGCCAGCTGGATCTGTTGTCTGGCTGAGACGGCAGGACTTGACTGGAGTTAAGACCTCTACTGAAGTCACCATGGACAACAAGCATGGCTAGAAAGCTTTGTCTGAGGACCCATTTATTCTGTGTGTGCCACAGGGTAGGGAGGGTTACGGTGCCACATATGTGGAAGAGTAGATGAAAGAAGTTTCAGATCATGGCATCTAGTGCCTAGGGACATCCATTGTGGGCACAGACCCCATGCAGGGGGTAGCCTTTACTTGGGAGCAGCTGGGCCTTTGGAGGTGCACACAGTCCCAGAAATTAACCATCCAGGAACCTTGTACTTACCACACAGCAGCATCATAACTGCACTGAGATGAAAGTATTGGTATTTAGTCAACTACATGTTTCTGGTCAGTCATAACTATACCAGATAAATAAAATGTGTCATCTTGATTATAGCAAGAGCAGCAGAGAATGAGTGGCAGGCAAGAGAAGCTTTATAAAGCCTTAAAAACCCAGCAGGCATTTTGGACATCAAACATCAATTACAAAGTACCACTTTGATGAGTTAAGAGTCAGGCAATCAGAACCAGATGGATTAAATTTTCCTTGAAATACACACAGGATTAAAAATTAAGAGGAAAGCTCAATATATTGTATCCAATGGTAGCCAAAGCATTTGAGCAAAAAAAAAAAAAAATCACTATAGATATTTGACAACTAAGTAACTACCCACTTCTACATTCTAAGTTCTATGGGGGCTACAAGAAAAACAGGAGAGTAAGAGTTGTGGTTAAGGAAAAGTATTTCCTGAAAAACTAAGAGTGAGCAAAGAGAGAAAGAATCCTCTCGACATGTTGTATTCACTTGCTTGGGTAAATAAGTTCATATGAAATTCCATTGTGAAGATTTATCAAGGGGAGTAAATGAAGTGTTGCATATGTTTGCATACGGACTGGCCAGGCACGTAATTTAAAATGCATAATCGTGTTTGACAGATCTTAATAGGTGCTTAAGATATGCTACTCACTTTGACACATGCCAAAACTTCACATCTTGAGTCATGATCCTCATGTGTGGGTCAGCCATCCAGAGCTCTTTGTTTTCCTGGTGATCACTCAGTGACACTTGATTTCTGGCTGCCTATCCTGTAAGTGACAGCAGGCAGGACTAAGCTGCAGCCACAATCCTAAGATCTCTGTGACTCTGGCTTTGATGTACAAGTTGCTTAATAAATAAACATGGTTGTGCCTGGCATCTTCCCTTCCTGGTGTCCTATAGCAATGCTGCCCATGAATATTTACTCACAGTCCTGCAGAGTGCCCTTTGGATCCCAGATGATCTATAAAGGGGCAGTGGTGGCTTTAGGAAACCTGTCACCTTCTCCTGTATCCTCTTTATGCTCTTACAGTGCTATCCTCAATACTTGCCCTCGAGGGTGTGTGTACAAATGAAAGCTGCAGGCATACAGATTTGACCTAAGTCACAGTTCATCATTTCTATGTCACTATGGTTCAGAAAAATGTTCTCTAATGGCCCATGAATTAAAAGCTTGGAGGCCAGCCAGAGACACTATTGGGAAATGCTGAAACCTTTAAAGGCAGTGTCTCATAGGAGGAAGTTAGGTCACCAGGGTTGGGGGTGGGGGGAGGTTTAAGGGAATATTAGGACTGCACCCCTTTATGTCAACTGTGCACTTCCTGGCTGCCACAAAGTGAGCAATTATCTTACCAGCTGCTCCTTTGATAATATATTATCAAAGGTCCCAAAGCAATAGGCTAGTAGACGATGGATTAAAATCTCCAAAAATGGGAACGGAAATTACCTTTTTTTCTATTGGAGTTGATTCATCTAAGATCTTTGTTACAGTGACAAGTGACGGAAAGGTGACTGACATACATATGACCTCATCACTTTTTTCAAACTCTTATTTTGTTCCTTTTTATTATACAGGGTTATATAAGGCTATGTTCATGCAAATATGACCCCATCTTTGAACTCTGGTTTCTATATCTAGGTAATGTGAGCAGAGCAATGTGTCTTGAGAAGTTAATGGCAAGAGGACACAAAAAATTGCTTGGAATGGGACCTTCTTCAGAATGTACAGTGTCCAATTTAGTATGTAGAATATTCTTTTTCTCTTCGCTCATCAAATGAGGTTGCTCAAAATACATGCAACAACTTTTCCTCACATTGTGGATATATATTACATACATAATAAAACCTGAATATTGGAGAGAGAGCACACAGTTAAATACTAGGTGGACAGCTCTGGAAATCCTTGATTCTTGAATACAAGGATAAACAGCTGAGTCAGTCACACACACCTTTAATCCCAGCACAGGGAAAGCCGGGAGTGGTGACCAACACCCTTGATCCCATTACTCCAGAGACAGAACTTCTGTGAGTTCAAGGCTACACTCCTTTAATCCTAACCTGGATGGGATAGGGTATATAAGGGCTTGTAGAAACTAGGCAGAAATAGAAGCGACTGGCAGAAGCAACAGGCAGAAGAAACCAGGAGTGAGGCTGAGGAATTTGCAAGACAGTTTGGTGAGAATTGACTGTGGTGCTTCCTCTCTCTGGTATTTCAGGCTTCCTCTGATAATTATCTCAGAGTCTTCTTTTCTTACAACCCAACTTTCTTACAACTTCTTTAGGTTCTGAGGCAAACATAGTAAACTCTAGTCTAGCGTTTTACTGAGTCCAGCTCTAAATTCACAGAGTTCTGTAATCTCATTATCACTTTGTCACTTGTGAGAATATTAGCTGTCCCTGAACACTGGTAATGTATGGAGTGTCTGGCCAAATGAAATTTGTTGGATCATTAAAATAGAAGGTAATAATGTTAGATTATTCATTTTTAAACTTCATTTTAGTGACTCTTACTTTAACTCTATACCTAAAACATAAATTTATAAAGGGATTATGGCACTAAAAGCACAGGTAATGAGAAAAAATACATTACAGTATCTCAAAGTTAATCTTCTGTATGTCAGAGGACACAGTCAATTGAGAGACAAAAAAATACTTTAACTCTAGAATGGGTATGTTCAAATACCATATATATGCATTAGGCATATATAAAGAATACCCACCCCAATAATGACATAAAAATAGCTCAATTAAAGTATACAAAGGTCTTGACTAGGCATTTCCAAAATAGGACCTACAAATGGAAAGGATTTGCAACATCACTAACCATGAAGAAAATACAAGTTAGAGCACAAGATGATATCACTTCTCAGTATGTGCTGAAAATGTCCGGACTTTCCTTGTTGTTTATTCTCTAAAAATTCAGTTAGTACCTATTCATAAAATATTTACATCATCAATAATCTAGAGATGATCTAAGGTTTTTAACTGGGTATAGGTGAGTTACTTGAAAATTCTCTGCATTCTCAGCTAAGATACTTTAACACCCATGAATTTCTCTATTCTTAGAAGGTGCTGAAGCCAATTCCACCTGAATACCAATGTAACTGTGGCTTTGGATTCTCTTATATTGTCATGTTTAAGATTTTTTTTTTCTGCATTTGGTTCCTTTGCTAGCCTAAGGTACAGTATCATATATGTATTATAAGTTCCTTAAGTTATAGGTTCCATATATTCATGATCTTGGTGCATTTACTACATTAAAGACCTCAAAAAAAATAAAGCATTCTTTGTGTGTAATGAGCCTCCAACAATAATCATAGAGTAATGTCTGCCACTTGTCCAAGTTTTGCTATGAACTAGCAACTATTTCAGTACAGCATATGCACCGATTCTTTAAACCTTCAAGTCATATATGAGGAAAAAACAATTATTCCATGTACAGCTAAGTTTGAATTAAGAAACTTCCTTGGGTCACTGAATTACTAATAGAGACAGAAAGTGAAACTGGGCAATCTGGCTCCAGAGCTCACATCCACATCCCAGACTGATTAAGCATTTTAGAAGATAGCAACAGGGGCTGGAGAGATGGCTCAGCGGTTAAGAGCACCGTCTGCTCTTCCAGAGGACCCGGGTTCGATTCCCAGCACCCACATGGCAGCTAACAACTGTCTGTAGTTCCAGTTCCAGGCAAACACCAAGGCAAATAAATAAATAAAGTTTAGAAGACAGCAACAATAAATAATGGTAGTGTGCAAAGCATGAGTGTATTGTGTGTTTGTGTTTTTAGGTTGCATTTAACAATAACTATGTACCCCTCAAAAAAGAATAAAAGATTTGGGACTTAGCAGTGTCATCAAGATGTTCTAATATTATTTGTTGTTCTTTAAATTCAATAGTAATATTATTTTCTAAAACCACCACCATTTATTTATTACACTGTTCATAGTGTCTCAGGTATTGTGTTAGGGATTTTACATGACATGAATTTATTATGCTATGTAGTTTGATAACACTATAGGACAGATTTAGTTACTTTGATTTGCAATGAGGAAACTGAAACCTACAAAATTTAAAGGGCTAATGACTTTTGGAGTCTGAGATTCATTAGGCTGAGAATTTTTAACTGATGTGTTCTACTGGTTACTGTCTGATTCCAAAATCATCAGCAGGAATTTAAATGAGTTCAGAAAGAAGATCCATAATCATTGAGCAAATTTCACAATGAGAAATTTGGTTATTTTAAGTGAAAAAAATCAGTGAAAATAAAATGTTCCTATACATTTTATACACACAGAATAAAAGAACCATAGCCCTGGAAAATTTGCTAGAAGCTATTGAGTATAAACTTCATTGCAGGAAACTCCAGTAATGTTGGGTAGGAGTCTAAAAATTCCAGCACCAGGGAGGCTCTCCATCTGTGTACAGCCAACAAGGCTGACAGACCCTGGGGCTGTGGGGCTGCTCTCCTTTTCTGTATACATCTGTTCTCTGGTGCCTTCCTTTCGATTTTCCTAGCTGTCTTGGAACCAGTGAGATGACCTGCTCTTTGCACAATTACCCAAGTTTATCACGTATGCTTTGGTTTTCTCATGTGTCAAAATCAGTAGCTCCTAGCATAGTTAGAGGTAGAACCATGTGGAGAAAGGAACTCAGGTGCTACTGTTAGAAAATCTGCTTGGAGAGGACTCCATCTCTCCTTGCTTTTGCTTTTCTAGAGGTACTACATCAATGTCTTCATAAAGACCTCACAATCCTGTTTGGGAGGTGATGGAATGAGATGACATCAAATGATACTGTACAACAGGCTCACAATAAATACTTGGCTCTTATTATAAGAGAAACTCTTCCCTGGTACAGACAGACAACAACAAAACATAAATTCTATTAGTGTAGCTATTTTCAGAATAATAGCCAGGAGTTCCATAATGCAGCATGCACGGACAAGTTTACTGCTGCTTGTGTCAAAGTCTTGGGTTTCTATTCTTTTTGTTGTTGTTTTGTTGTGCTTTGTGAGACAGAGGTTTTTTTTTTTTTTTTTTTTTTTTTTTTTTTTTTTTTTTTTTTTTTTTTTTTTTTTTTTTTTTTTTTTTTTTTTTTTTTTTTTTTTTTTTTTTTTTTTTTTTTTTTTTTTTTTTTTTTTTTTGTGTGTGTGTGTGTGTGTGTGTAGGCTTGGTTGGCCTAGTACTTGATTCGTAGACCAGGCTGGCTATGGAACTCACAGAAATTCACCAGACTCTGCCTCTCAAGGGTTGGGATTTAAGGTGTGCACCACCATGCCTTCCTGGCTTGGTTTCTATTCTTTATCTCTTTCTCTAGAGATTGGGAGGATTATCAAGACCATGGGGCTGTCTCAGAGAAGATGACAAAACTCAGCCTGAGTTCTTAGTTCCATGGATAAGAGCTGCTCACTTGCCTGAAATACTAGCTTTTGGGGTTATTGCAGAAAGAGAGAAGTAAGCATTCTTCTCTCTACCATATGCTTGCTGTGCCCTCTTAAAAGCATATGCTCTGTCTAATGAAACTCTGTGATTCTGTACAAATGCTGAAATCAAGATAGTCAGTTATTTATTTTTATTTCAAAGAGAGGAATAAAGAAAAAATGTTGACCCAGGGGGTCTTTTCTTCTGGGAATAGTAACAGTCAGAGATTACCATGGGATTTTCACTGAGTTCACTCTTTGAACAATATCAGACTAACCTGGTTTCCAGATTGGTTAAGGTGAGGGCAGTACAGTGAAGCAGCAGAACAGCTAGGCAGTGGTACCTTTGCTTCATTCTGTTTGTAGTCCACAAAAATCACCTAGCCCACAGTTTCTCACTTGAGCTTCCAGATACTCTTGCATGTTTAAGCGCACACTCAATGCAACCCATAGGCTTACCCAATGAACTGTTTTGCCTGACCATGAACCCTTCTGTTCCTACTACTTCCAGGACTGAGGAGTGTAGACCACTTTGGCCTGAAGAGTATCTGTTGGGAAGAGAACTATCTGTTTCTTTGATCTGTGCTCTGGATCTGCCTGCTTTATAGGAGCTGTGGCCAAGAACCACAACACTTTGTCACTGTCTCTGCCATGCTTTGTATACAGAAAGTCCTGTAAGATTGGCAAAGGGCACAGGGGATTGAGAAATCACCACCACCAAAAGCAGATAGTTGGTCTCTGCAAGTAACATGCAAATGCATTAATATGCCTTCTTCACATACTGATAGACTGGTGAATATAATAACCACAGATTCAAGGCTGTTTTTAATTTTCATAACTGCCACAGCTGTTTTAGCCATGCACATAGTGTCAACCACAGTGACTACAGTCTGCAACATATTAAGACAAATATATGATATTCCCCCAACAAGTTTTAATTATTATTAAATGATAGAAATCTATTGAGCTTGAGGCAATGCCAGGCAAAAATTGAATTGCATTTTCTCTTCTACTTGTGATCTTCCTCATCTTAGGTGATAGCAAATCTATCTTTTATAATTGCTTAGGCCAAAGACTGTCAATGTCATTCTTTCCCCCCACCTCTTCCAACAACTCGCCCAGCAGGAAGTACCCCTAGGTCCACCTCCCACATGTATCCAGTGTCTGATTTCTCTGTACCACCTCCACAGTCAGCACTGGGATGGGCCTGCCAAGAGCTTGTGCATGGATTAGGTGTCCTCCCAACCCTGTTCCCTGCTTCTTCTTCATCCCTGTCCACCTCCACAGGGAGTGTTTCTCAATGGGGTAGACTTTTTATGTGGATGTCAGGCCATTCACCTCTTCTGTTCAAAACATTCCAAAGTTTCTGTTACAGTATAAATGTGAAATGTCCCTCATAGACTCATATGCTTGAATATGTAGTCAGTCCCCAGATGGTGGCACTGTTTATGGACTCTGGGACATGGGCTGGTCACTAGAATAAGTAGGCCTTTGAAGGTTATATCCACCTCTATTGCATTCTAGAATTCTTTGCTTCTTTATCTGTCAACATGTGAGAAGCTGCTGCCTCAGGCTTAGATTCCTCAGACTAAAGCTTATAAATCAATCTACTAAATTCCTTTCAGTCTATTATTCCCATATACTCTAGAGAAGCCTGGATAGTATGCTTTCTTCCTCTATTTATGATGTTCCCATCTGTCTCTAGAATCTAAGTTCCATGAAGACCAGAATCACAGACACACTTCAAGTACTCAAAATAGTATGCAGCATATACCACACACCTTTCACTCCCTGTGGGGATGAATGGATAAAACCATATGACAAATGTTTAATGAATATGCAACATTTGTTCCCGGTTCAGAAACATTTTCCCAACAGAAGAAAGTATGGCACAAGTACTCAAACTTTTTAGAAGGAAGAGAAAGTAATCACAGAAAAGAACCCTACTAAGTTCTCCTTATGTTACTTTTTTTGTCTGACAGATCTGGGTGTCAAAAACATGTTGTTTGGAAAGTTAGAACTTTTCCTTGCCATTCGGAAAAAAAATCTGAATAACTGAGAAAAGCTGTGTGGATCACGTTTCCCACCTCCTTTGCAGGCATTTCCTGGAGTGGTGTCAGGTATCTTTTCCTTAGGTGGGTTTGTCACCGGGGAATTAAAAACTCTGGAATTAAGAGCCAGGCTGCACGAAGCATAGCAAAATCTAGGATCTCTATTCAGCTTCCTATATTCAGCTCTATGTTCACTTCCTACCTGAAATGGTGAACATGAGCAGTGGAACCACAGCAGTGGTGGGGGCATGCTCGCTTTCTGACTCTGACCTTGGGGAAGCCGTGCTTCTGGTCCAATTAAAGCAAAGTGAGAAGAGCAGGCAGCTGGTGGAGAGAAGGGACCTGTGTGTGCAATTTAAAGACAGATAACAATGGTTAGAAAGAATGAATGGGAAGAACAGATGGGGGGACTTACAGTGGAGAAAGACAGGCTAAAAAATGAGGGCAGACACAGAATTGTTAATTTGCTGTATGCCCCTCACTGACTGGCATTTTCAATCATTATATTTCATAGGGAGAACATATCATTAATTTTTCCTTTGTAAACCTGAAAAAAAAGCTGTATTTTTCAAAATGGAAATCACTGGCAATACGAGAAGAAAGTATTTTTTTTTCCAGTATCTGCAAACATGACTTTAAAATGTCGAGGTGGCTGGCAAATGACCCTTAGACCCTCTTCCCAGGATAGTTGGCACTGGCTTTCTAGCCTACAGGAGACGTATTTACACATGGCTCCAATCAAGGAACTTGATACCACCTTCCTGAAGCTGGTCTCAATGACAAGAAAATTCACAAGCCACAAGTTACCTATACACAGACACCTCAGGAACGCACCCACTACATGAGCAGCAGGAAAGATTCAGAAACAACAATCTGGGAAAGTGAGAAGACTATTTTTTTTCTTTCTAGATTAGTAACAACATATATGACAGACTTTTCAGATCTGGGGGTGTCCTATGTCCCTCCTTCAGCCTAGAAAGGCCTGTGCTGTCTAAACAGCCCCCTGAAGAGTAATTGCCATTGCAGTGCATATAAAAGGCACAGTGGAAAGGTGCAAAAGTCATTAACAGGCGAGAAATAGGAAGCAATCAGCAACACTTTAGGCAAATTATTACCATGAAATTACACTCCCAGCTTGAGACAAGTGTCCTGGCTCTGTTAAAGCTATATACACCTCACTGGTTTAGCTCTGGCTGAGGAAACTTTTCCTCTTTGGTTTATTGATGAAGTGTCAAGTCCTGATGGACAGGCTGAGAGGCTAGGCAAGGCGACTTCTTCCAGGGCTCCCTTCAAGGTCTTGCTTCCTGCACAGAGGACCTGTGAAGAGGGCTATAGGGACACTCCACTGAACAGCCGACTGCCCTTGGGGACGGAATGGAAACCTAACTGAGAAAATTTTATTTTATGTTAAAGATGTTTTAGGGAGTAAAGACCATATTTTTTTCTAGGGTGTTGAGGGATATAGAGTGTGGGAGTAGGCAGCTGGGGACCACATTGTATCTTCATAGTTGCTTCATGCAGCTGGCTCTGCCATCTACATGATGGAAAAGGTTGCAACCTCCCTCCTAAAAATCCTGGGCTTTCCCCACCTACTTCGCTGAACTGAAGGTGCCTCCCATCATCCTCTCTGGCCCAGTCTTTGGAGTGGACTCTTCAGTGTTTTCAGTTTCTCAAGTTGTTCCCATTTGCATTTTCAGCCACCACCCTATAAAGCTCCAGATGCTGAACTGTGCCTGGGGAGGATGACTGCTCCTTCACAGCAGCTGAGACCACTGGACTTGGAAAGCAGTTACAACAACCAGCTCTTCAGGAAGCTTCCTCTCTGAGATCAGATAGTGGCCTCCGGGCTTTATTGTAACTAAATACTTTACAAAAAGCAACTAAGGGAGGAAGGTCAGAGTTTGTGTGTGTGTGTGTGGGGGGGGGAATCAGAGTTTGAGAAGGCACATTGGTTATGACTGGGAGGTATGGTACGGAAAAAATAAGGCAGCAGGACATACTACATCTGCGCTAAGGAGGCAGAGAGAGAGATGTTGGTGCTCAGCTTGCTTTCTCCCTTTTATTTAGTTTAGCATGCCAGCCCATGGAATGATTTGCAGTGGTGCTCCTCAGGTAGCTGAATTGAGATATTTCCTCACAGGCATGCCCAGAGGTCTAGGTGATTCCAGATCCTTCCAAGTTACAGTCAGTATTAACCAACATAGAAATGAAAATAGGACTTGTGTCTAATTTATGAAAGAAGACAACAATAATGTTCTCTAAACATATCCGAAGTTGTAGCATCCAGACAGAAACTTTCAGACTGTGAGAGAAAACAGTCAGTTTTCATTAAAACAGTTCCAGTGTTCACTACCCTTGTGTCATATGAAGTGCTTCTGAGTACCATCAATGTTCTGTGCTTGCCTCCTGGAGCCACACCCAGAGTTATGTGTGAGGTCTGTGAGATGAATGAGCCATCAGAAAACTGCTGATACACGATGCACTTCTCCAAATCCTTTTCCCGAATGGAGCATCCTTCCTTTTAAATTTTCATGGTGGGATTTCACATTATTTTCTGTTTGGGACTTGATCCATATTAAAATTTAGTTCTTACATAGGTAAAAATAATGATTATAGCCAAATAGTTCAATTACTGAAAGTGATTTGCGGAAAGTGTCAGCGCTAACCAGCATCCTCAAATAGTCACTAAGACACAGGATGCTGATAACATCAAGTATCCAAAAGGCTTTATCTAGATAGTGCCGAGAAACTTCTAATTAATGGCAAGGCTCATTCTAGATGTGTTTCTTTCCTGTGTTTCTGTGCAGATTACATCCTGGGTTCCCCAAATAAATTTGTGACAGGGGAGTCTTCTGTCTTCTAACTCACATGGGCCTGTTTCCTGTTAGGTAACCAGATTTAATGGCACCTACAGACCATCAATCTCACTGATATCAACAAACAAGGCTGTCAAGTTGGTGTACACACCCTGAAACTTAGCTCAGGTTTGTGGTCACAAAGTCACACTTCACTCAGCACATTTGGTGTGTTACCAGGGTCAGCGCCATGGAGATACAGCCTGTGCTTCAAGAAAGTAGCTCAGTCAAGTTCCAGGCTTATTGGAATCAGCACTCAGATGTAGTCCGAGTGGCTCAGCATGTAGTGGGATAATGTCTTTCCTGTTCTTGTCACTGCCACCCACCACTTATTTCCAAATAGTCTCTGTGCTTTTCTTTCTAACCAGACATCACTGACCTCTTCTGCAAGGTCAAACTACAAGTGAGCCAATCTTGTTGAAGAAAGTGGCCAGACGAAGGAAGGCTTTTACATCGAAAAATGATCGTGTCTAGCAATCTAAACACCTAGATGGCATTGTGCCTACTTGTTTTTGCCATGGTTTGGTTCCTACCCGTTCTTTGTTTGTACTGGAGTTCTTCCTTCAGCCCCACTTGCCTAGGCAAAGTCTTAGTTGGGACACTCTTGCCCACTCCAACTATAATTGAAGGTCCTTCTGAAAATACATTTTTCATCAAAATTGGTACTCTAATGGGGACTTCCCTCTTCTCCTTCCTCAGTGTCAAACCTCTTCAAGTGGTCACACTGTTCTGGGCTCTGGGGTATCCCACCATGCTGGTATGGTATCTTTCTGGCTTTAACAATCATAGCCATTTTCCATTGTTATAGAATACCAGAGACTGGATAGTCTATAGAGAGGTATTGTTCATTTGGGGAGGCTGAAGACAGCAACATGGTACTAGCATCAGCTTGGCTTTCTGGTCTATCATGACATGGAGAAAGGGAGGTGAGAAGAGCTGAGAGATGCCCGATAGCCACGCTTTATTACTGTTTGTTCTTGCGGTAGTTTTATTATAGTCACTCTGTAGTGAGAGTGAGAGCTTGTACCTGTGGGAATGAACTTAGTCCCTGAAGACCAACATTCATCTTTTTATGAGAGCAGAGCCATTGTGACCAGAGCAGCTCTAAATGTTCCCATCTCCCCTCAACACCTTTACCCTGGGGTATCAAGTTTCAACATGAGGAGACACCTTATATTCAAACCTCAGTACTAACATAATTGTAGGCACCTCCTTCTACCACTCACTCTTATTAATAAGGCCTCAGCCTGTCTCAAGTCTGAGCAAGCCTGGATTAAAATTTCAGACTGGAATAATTCTTAGAAGAAAAGCTAAATTAAGCCGGCAAGACACCTACAAAAACAGCCTTAGCGTTTTAGAACATGAATGAAACTGAGGATTTATCTAACAGGGTTGTTTTTTGTTTTTGCAACTGAGACTTTTGTTGTTCAAAACAAAATAATTCACATGGATGTTCACATGAAATTAATCAACACTGATTTGTGAAGGAGAAAAAGAAACCAGAAATTAGGCTGATAACCCATTGCCAACTGGGACTCAAGAACCTTTGCCCTGAAAGTGTGACTTCTTTGTTAATAATAATAATAATAATAATAATAATAATAATAATAATAATAAAAGAACCTTTGCCCGATAGCCCGAGAATTCTTGGTCATTTCCAAAGGCTTTCTTTAAAAATTTACTGAAACCCACGGATGATAGTAATTTTTATAGGACCAAGCAGAAGTTTTAGTTAGATTTATTGTTTGTGGATCTCAGAGTTCAGAATGTCAAGTGATCAAACCCATCAATCTTTTTCTTTTAGGCCAATCCTCACGCTCTTATTTTTGAGTGCAAATCTCATAGAAGATACTACACTGGTGCTTTAGGGGCAAAAGCAAAATAAATTCTGTGAGCTTAAGCTGAATGGACACATCCACAACTAGAAAGCCAGGGTTAAAAATAGTGTAATAAAAAGAATAAACAAATAAGGTTTTGAAAATAGTCATATTAGAGTACTTCAGAGAAGCAGAGTAAATACTATTTATGTGTATGCCTGGGTATGGTGGGGGAGAGAAGGAGAGAGGGAGATTGTGGGATCTGAAATGAGAGAGAGAGATTGTTTTAAGGATTTGGCTCTTATGATTGCAGCAATAAGGCATCTGAATTCTGTAGGACAGGCCAGTAAGCTAGGGACACAAACTTTTGTTGTTACACAGGCAAAAAAAAAAAAAAAAAAAAAAAAAATCTGAGTGAATGTCCCCATCCTTGTGGATGTCAGTCTTATTATTATTATTATATTAATTTTAACTGATTAGATAAAATCCATTCCCATTATGTTGGCAATTTGTTTTACTGAAAGCCTATTGATTTCAATGTTAATCTCATCTAAAAGTTACCTTCACAAAGCTGTCAAGATATTTTGCCAAATATCTGGGACCATAGCCTTGGCAGGTTGACACATAATAATTAACTACTGAAGCCCAGAACAGTTTGTTTTGGGGAGATAACATGGAAATCCTCAGATACAATACAGTATGTAAGAGTTAATTTGGGATGGCTACGGAGAAATGACTCAGGGCATTCCATTAGCTAAGTTATATACGAGTTTGTGCAGTTGATGTTAAAGGGGTCACTTTAAAATCTATTTTAGGAGCAAACAGATACAATTCTCAGCAGAGTGACCAAAGCCACATTCACATAAATGAACGTTAAGATCAATTGCATTCAGGCAGTAGCTGCAGCTTGGATAATTTTCTCCCCCTATACTTCTAAGTAGTTAAAGTATAGACATTGCTTTCTAATTTTAACCTCATCGTTAGAGTTTGCAAACACAAATTCTTCCTTCATTTGGGACCTAACTGCCGACTTCTTTGTGAAAAAGGGATCAAAAGACTTTTATAAGGTGAAAGCTTTAGCTGCTTCCTGTTTGCTGTGTGACTGTGTGTTATAAAACAGCCTTGGAGTCTCACCCTTCTTCCAATAATACATAACAATGTGCTTCCAAAGGTAGGTGGCTTCTCATTTTATCACATGTAACAAAATTTCAGCTCCTTTTTCCAGCCTGGGTTAACTATTTGCTCTTCTTCCCTTTAAATTTAATTTAAAGGTGAGGTTGCATTTGCTTTTATGTTAATGCGGTTAACCAGCTTGTTGTAGTGTTCTTGACTGTGTATTTAAGGTATGACCAATTATTAGAGAATTACAGTATTTTAGAAACAGCCATAACATTTTGATACTTCAATGATATGCTACAGTATTTTTGTACACAATGATTGAAAAAGGCAAACATTATGGATTGAATAATGGTGTTCCCCAAATTTGAATGTCCTAACCTCCAATGTTCTGTCACCAGTAAGTGAAACCCGAGAAAGGAAGAAAATTTAGTTGTGTCCATGTGGGTGGAGTCCCTGTGATTGGATTAGTACCATCATAAGAAGAAAACTCAGAGCTTTCTATTGTCACCATGTAAAAACAGCCAAGGGCATCCATCAACAAGCAAAGGCCCCTGCTAAACCAGCCAGGGGTTAATTCCTGACCTTAAAACTTTCTAAACACACCAGAGAAATAAATGCCTGCTGTCTTAAGACCTCAAATCTAGATAACTAGCTTTTATAAAATCACACATCATTCATACATTTTAAGTAGCCTCTGGGAAAGATCATGAGGAAGAGTTGGGATTGGGAAATAGATTTAGCTTTAATGACTGGGTTGCTAGAACCAGGTAGCTACAGGATAGTAGTAATGTGCCTGAGTGGCTTCAGGTTTTCTGGCCACAGAGTACAAAGACAGCTTTCAAGAGAAGACGGTGCTGAAGAGTGTTGTAGAAGATAAACCCTCAGAAGGAGATAGTTCTTTCTAGATAGAGGAGATGGATATGAGCTATGTTAGGCAGTTATGGGTGTCTGGCATGCTCAGGAAAGGCCACCCCCCCCAGAATGGCTTAGAGGGATGGGGAGTAGGAGAGAAATAAGGTTTGGAGACTTATAAAGTAGATAAATAAACAGAATCTGATTGATGATCATTTGAATACTATTTAATACATTTATTAGTCATTGATTTTTTATAAAAGTAATACACATAACTCGTACAAATCTGACTCACTGAGGTTTAAGTCTTGTAAGGCAAATGTAGCTATATCTTCAAACTTAAAATTCATTATCCTGTTTCCTTGGGTCAACATAGGGCTGAATTTTAGTTAATTTAACCCCACGATATGCATATTTTGCTTTTCCAATAGAGATTTTTAACACGGCTTCTTTTTCTCCCTGACTGAAATAGCAGACATGAGTTTTGAATGCCAAGCAGTGTGCAATCAAAGAGAGTGTAGCATTTCGATAGTCAGAGTGAAAGTTACAAAAAGAAGCCTTATTGTACCACCTTCAATAGTTTATATTATTTAAGTATATACTATTTAAACTCTATTAAAATAGAGCTTGTAATTGACTAGGTACACAGTGTTCTCTATTGCTGCAATGACAAGCCCCCTACAATTAGAAATGACCACATTTGAAAGTGTTTGAATATAAAAAGGATATTGAACTAACTTTTTTAAGAGCATTAATCTATTTTTAACATTTTAAATCAGTATACTGAAGTGAAATAAATGCCCCTAATAATGTATCCTGCCGTTATTTTAAAGTATCCACATAAATGAGATAAGCATCCGTTTAGAGTGACAGAGAAATGGCTTCTATGATTTTTCACAAATCACTCAATCTCTGCAAAAATACAGAGTTTCCTTTCAGCCAACAGAGAGAGACTGTTTTAATCAGCATCCTCTGTGGTAGACCATGTGCCTGTCTATCTGTTACTACCTACAACCCTCAACCCTGAAATGAGCACACATGTCAATCTTTAGTTATGATATCCAGCTCTAATCATCTTCCTTTGAGGGTGATGTAAGTGTGTTTCCCTATTGCACTCTAATGCAATAACTAACTCTAGTTAGTATATAATAAAAACCTGGAGGAACAGGCAGCTGTCCACTGACATGGGCAGTATGTGGAGCCTCCAGGGTCGGGATCAGACTGTGTTTCTATGCATGGACTGGCACTTCAGAGCCCATTCTCCCCAGAGGAACACCTAACCCAGTCTTGATATTAGGATGAGGAAATCGGACCTGCCTGGAGTGGATGCTGAGCTGATCCACCTTGGGAATTATTACCCTTTTGGGGAGGGGATATGGGATGGGGTGGAGGGAGGCTGAAGGCAGACAGGGAGGGCTTGGGAGGGGGAAGGGAGGGAGAATAAGGGGATACACAGAAAAAAAAAGAAATTTCTTTTCTAAAATACATAAATAAATAAAAAGAAAATGAAGAAAATTAAAAAAAAAAGAAAGAAAGAAAAAAAGAAAACCTGGAGCCAGATATTGTGGAAAAGTTGGAATATCAGAAACAAATCACAACCACACAGCCAATTCCTTAGGCCTGTCTTCAGGAATCCTCTAGCTGAATACCTCTGAGTCATCAGCAGAAAAGGAAGGGAAAGTATCTGGGAAAGCTGAAAACCCCTCTGCTCTTGCTCCACCCAGCTCTCTTGACTTCCTCTTTCTACATTCCTAAAGCCAGGATTGAAGGTGTGAGGTGCCCCTCCTGGACCTGACTTGGTTCTGTGATTGCTCTGATATGCTAGATTAATTTTATTAAATATATATCACCACAGTTTCCTTTGTATATTTGAAAAAACTGATCCACCCACTCAGGGTGACTCCACAACACAATCACATTGTGCATGTCTGACACTCTTGAATTTCAGACTGGGAACTAATAAATCATGTCAGCCCTCACTGCTTGCCTCACAGAAGTCACTGAAGAAGTTCTGAAAAAAAATAAGGGCAGAAGCAGACGGCACCATTCCTGCTGTGTGCTGCTAGGTTGAGAACTTATCTCAGGGCCAAGTTGTGGAGGATTGCTCAGAGGTGTGTGGTGTGTAAAGGACACCCAGAATCAATGCATTTATTTTTTAAATATGGAGTGACCTTCAGGGCAAAGATTTCCGAATCAGCTATTGTAAGTCTTATGTTAGATGTTTTCTCAAAGTTTAGTCATGGAAACAAAATATACTGAGGTGAAAAAAGGAAAGAAAATATTAAAAATCAAACATTTAGAGCAATAAACCTCACATCAGGCTAAGTCTATGTAGCTGAAGCAGTCTCCCATGCCCATGGCAACCATTGCTTCTAGATTTTCTCTTAATTATGATACAATGTTACTCTAGGAGTAGGGTAAATATCCAAATTTGGGGCAGAGCTTTTAATTGGGAATTTGAATGAACCAGTAGACTAATTTAGGTCCAGGGTATGGACTGCAGATAAGTAAACACGGTTCTCTCCCTGAATTTACCAAGTGCCCCTCAATATGGTTTAACCTTGGCTTGCATGATGTGCAGAGGAAAAGTCAGGGAACGTGCTCCTGAGGGCTTCTTCTATAGAAAGTATTTCTCCTCACATGAGTAGAATGTGATTCAAAGGATTTGAAGGCTCCGCAGACTAATTTTAACTCTTGCAATGAGCACCATGGCCACGCCACTTCTTCCGTTTCTGATTGCTTCTCTCATACCTTCGTGTCTGAAACATACTCATGAGCTTTGTTGCTGGCACACCTGTACAATTATGGCAGCCAGGCTTAGAACTGTTGTCGACAAGAATGTATTGAGGCAGAATATAGGACAACAACTCATGTTCTTGTGGTAATGGAGGGGACAAGATGGTAGATTTAGAGTCCTTGCCTTCAGACCACCAGTGTGTGTGTATGTGTGTGTGTATGGGTGTGTATGTGTGTGTGTATATGTGTGTATGTATATGTGTGTATGTGTATGTACATGTGTGTATGTGTGTGTATATGTGTATGTGTGTGTATATGTGTGTGTGTTTGTGTGTGTGTATGTGTGTGTATGTGTGTGTATGTATATATGTATGTATATGTGTGTATGTGTGTATATGTGTATGTGTGTGTATATGTGTGTGTGTTTGTGTGTGTGTATGGGTGTGTATGTGTGTGTATGTATATATGTATGTATATGTGTGTATGTGTGTGTATATGTGTACGTGTGTGTATATGTGTGTGTGTTTGTGTGTGTGTATGGGTGTGTATGTGTGTGTATGTATATATGTATGTATATGTGTGTATGTGTGTATGTGTGTGTATATGTGTATGTATGTGTATATGTGTGTGTGTTTGTGTGTGTGTATGGGTGTGTATGTGTGTGTATGTATATATGTATGTATATGTGTGTATGTGTGTGTATAGGTGTATGTGTGTATATGTGTGTGTATATGTGTGTGTGTGTGTGTGTGTGTGTGTGTGTGTGTAAGGAGCTAGAGGGTGGAATGATGGCAGGGAGTGGGTAGAGGAAGGAAGGAGACTTAGAGAAAAGAACAGGGACTGGGAAACAGGCCCATGGCTGGTATCTGGGAAAGGAGAACCAATACCTCTTTTGTTGTCGGGAAAACCCTGGGCACAAAGGGTGAGTTTGAGTCTTGCTTCAGGTCAGTTAAGGGCACTGTGCAAAGGCGGCTTCCGAAAGAAAAGGCAACCGACTGACTCTGAGGTAATTAAATCACTGCATTAGGCTGCTGACCATGAAAGCAGAAAAATACCAGCACACAAAAGGAAGAAAAAAAAAACTCCTTACATTTGTATCTAATTATATAATTAAAATGTTTACTGTTCCATGTAATAATTACGTGGCTCACATTTGATCATAGTGGAGCTACCCTAATTGGCTAAAAGTTTTACCCATTCTTCTTGTGGGACAAAATTGGATTTTATTTAGTCATTTTTTCATTCAGGCATGTAAGACTTCATGACATCTGACTTTGCTTTATTCTGATTGGGATTTTGGCAACTCTTGTGGTAATTTTTAGTTTTATTTCCTTTCCTCGTTGATGTCTGTAATTATGGACAGATAGTTACCTGAGAAAAGTAATCTCTTTGTCTTCCACTTACTTTCCTAATGTCAGTTTCCTTTTATGGACTTCACAGAGCACAGCACGCTTGTAGGAGAGAAGTCGTCTGCATCATTCCAGAGAAAGTCCCCTATGAGGACCTGCTGGGCTTTCCACAGACTGCCAGCCTTCTGCGGCATCGCCCACTGGTGCTTCTGGTAGCTGTACATGGCCATTAGTCAAGAACTGATTAACCACATTGCAAATTACCCAAGCACTTTATACCTCCTCTTCCTCATCTCCCACTTCTTTTTAATTAAAATAAACAAACAAAAACCTCTATTTGTGTCTTGCTTTTTACAGATTAATTCCAACATACCAGAGTCAGGCTTGTAAAAAGAAAACGCTAAAGGAAGAAAACATTCATGGATTTTTTTTCCATTTCTTTTTTTCTTTCTTCCTTTCTCTTTATTTGCTGTTAGTGCTTGGAGAATATGTGTTTAGGAATTACTATTTAGAAATAAATTAGATTATAATTTTAGCTCTGTAATTTATTATCTGTTATCAGTTACTTGAAATAAATTGTGGTCTAGGAAGTGGGTTTCACAATGATGTACTAAGAATTCATAAAAACCAGGGCCTGAAGAAATGGCTCAGCAGTGAAAAGCACTGGTTGATTTTGCAGAAGACTCGAGTTTGAGTCCCAGTAATCACACATTCACCTGTAACTTCAGGTCCAGAGGATCCAACAGCATCTTCTGGTTTCCACAGAGTAGGCATACATGTAATGGCATGTGGTACACCTTTATACATGCAGGGAAAAAAACCATACTCATACACACAAAGTAAAAATAATTTTAATAAAGAAAAAAAGAATTTATAAAAATCAAAGATGAGACAAAGGTGCCTTGGTTAATATAAGGCAGGTGCCAACACTGGTCATTTGCAGTGTGCCATTGGGAATGACAGTGAACCAATTTGTATGAGAATGCAGTTTGCTGGCCCCATATGCTTTCCCACACCCTGTTTGCAAAAGCACTGTGGTCCTTCCTAGAGGCAGCCATCTTTGAGCAGAGAAAGCTCAGATGATCTGACCACTCACTCAGACCTTGAAGTGATGAGATGGGTGGAAGATAGGCTCAGGATGGAGCTGTCTGAATGGACACAGGTGGAGATTTTTTGTCCCAACATAAACTTTCCCATTCACCTTGGTCCAACATTAAGCTACTGCCATAGACAAGATTATCTGTAACTTTTAAGGTCACAATAAGCTGAAAGTATTTTTCAAAAAACCTTCTTGATATGTACTAGAAAATGCAGAAGAGATGCTATGAACCACAGCCTATTTCACTCCCCAGAAGACTCATGGCAAGATGTGGAAACAATTTTGACTGACATCAGATAGGACAAGTCCAGTGATGTTCTCAACTTCATTGTAGAAGACGAAGGATTGAAAATTATCCAGTCTCAAATACTAGTAGAATTAGAATTCTCAAACTGAGGCATCTACTTAGAATTCTTAATTTGTTTCCAAGGTAAAAGATGCAATTTTTGAAGCATGCCTTTATCCACATGTCAACATAATTAGAAAAAAAAACCTATATAAATATGTAAGATCCACTGAAGCTACAGATGATACCATCTTTATATGAAACCTGCTTAAATAGTGGTTGAATTCATTAATATACTCTCTAGAAAGTTCAACAGAGAACCTGAGTTGTATATCTCTAATCTGAAATGCTTCCTGCCAGATTTCAGAGTTTTTCATATTGTGGTGGCTGGGGAAATATTTCCATAGATTATCAATTGAGTAACTTCAGTGTGAAAGCCTAAATCTACAGTAGAGCATTTAGAAATTCAAATCAAGGATCTCAAACACACACACAGAGACAGAGACAGAGGCAGAGAGACAGAGACAGAGAGAAACAGAGTTAGACACATGCATTTTCTTCAAGGCAAATTTCTATTGTTACTATTGTTCATAAAAAACAAACAAACAAACAAAAAAACCAAAAAACCTGATCTATGAAGCTCATTAATGATTCTAAGGACCCTTCTTACAGCTTTCTATGCCTAATGACTTCATACTTTCTCATTCTGCCTGCTAAATATTCAATGCCCTCAAAACCCAAACAAACAAAAAAGACCTTACCTTGGTATATATAGCCTTTAGGGAGATGCAGCACCAAGCTCTCTCCATTAGTTTTCCTTGGTTGTCACGACAACTCACTGTGCACTAGGTGGTTGAAAACAGCAGCCGTTCATTCCACTACACTTTTACAGACCAGAGACTGAGTGCCAGCTTATCAGCAGAGCTATGCCTCCTCGGAGATGTGGCAGCTTCCTTCTGGAGAAGGCTGGCATTGCTCCCATCTTGGCCTCTTGTCTTCACATCACCTTCTCTGTGCTTGTGCACGGCATCCTTGTTCCCTCATAAAAACAGGTGTCACTGATGTAAAGACCACTCTAATTCCAGGATAAATTCATCTCCATAATTTAATTACAATGGCAACCCCCCCCCTTTCCCAAGCACAGTCATACTAATGGATTCTAGGAATTTGAACATGGACTGTTTTTTCCTTTCTGAGCCACCACTTATGATAGTCACTTTTCCATGGAAAACATGTCTGGGTGTAAATCTTCCTGCACCACAGCTGTACAGACTGACTACATTGAGTTCCCCACATGAGAAGTTTCTGGGGGTGTGGAAGTTTCAGTAAAAGGTCTCCAAAACCCAGGACAGGGGAGGCAGAGTTTCAGAATCGTTAGTGAGCCCACAGCAGACAGATGCCATTGGGTTCAGATGTCATTGCCAGCTCTGCTTTATGTTTGCATGAGCTCAGCTGTCCAGTCTAGCATACCTGCCACTTGCTGCCACGTCTCCGTTTGTTGTCAGGGACTCTCACCCTCTGTAACCATAAGCTAAAAGAAACTCTTCTAGAGGCTGCCTTGGTCATGGCATTTTACCACAGTAACAAAAGAGTAACTAATATAACAGATTTGTCTTATTATTGGGCTTAATCTTGAACTCTTCTTCCATTATTGAAGGCAGCTGTGTCAGGAACCACAGGCTGGGTTCATTTTAGCGACCTGCCCAAGTCTATCTTTGCAGAAATGACATAGTGCTAAGTATTTTACCTCCTTTTCCTGCTCACCCCATGTTACTCAGCTCCATTAACCTCCTCAGCTGAACAGCAAAGAAAAAGCTTCAAGGAAAGCTCAGGCTTTGATCTTCTACAGGGGCGGGCCTCTTTCACTGTCCACATGACAAAGTGTTACTGAGGAGCAGCCTGAGCGCTGACCTCGGCCGGGACCCATAGGCCTAGTGACCTGCTTTGAAGAGCTGCTCAAAGCCAAGGACAATGAAAGGGATCTGGGACTTGTTCAGTATTCAGACATCCGCAAGAAGAAGCCCTGGACCCTGTTCTAATGACTTCTGTCTTGGGAGGACAAGATAATCTTGCCTTCAAGCCAACTTTATGAGCTCCTCGCTCTGTGCATCTCCTCCTCTGACCCGAGCCCCTGTCGGGATGGGGCTGTATCTGCTTGCGTTCTTAACCCTGTTTTATTCCCCATGCAGAAAAAGATAAGCCTCCTTGTGGGAAAGCAGCTGCTTTGGATCAGGTTAGAAGCAGTAAATCTGGAAACAAACATAACATGAATGAAATGGTATCAGGACACGATGTGAGGATGAAAAGCCCAGGCTTTTGGCTCTTGCTGCAGTCAGCTTGGTTTCATGTTTCATTCACAAGGACTTCACACTGTTCTGTGATTAAAAATTTTCATCGCCTGATTCAGTAATTCACAAAAGATCCTTTCATAGATGCCACATACAATTTTGATCGTCTTAAAATTTCCATGGGTAATTGTTTTGATTTATAACAATTTAAATAATACCAAGTTGTTCTCCATAGATAATTTTTATTTATTCATTCCACCTTGGTTTAAATATTAGATACATTAAATATTCATTTATCACTTAAATATCAAATAAAAACAGTATTCTGAGCACACTTTTCTCAGTGTTTGACCTCTATCTTATGATACACATGTGCAACTGATCATCATTCTCCGGTATCAGTGATATTTTGCTATGTCAGATATAGTTTAGAAAGCTAAACTTTATTCAGGCTACATTACTGCCACATTAAAAAATGTAATTGTTTCTACTTCCTTTGTATACACAGATCACAATATGTGATAGTTTTATAATATTCGACAGCCATTGAATATGATATAAGAAATTAATGAGAATGGTTTACTTATAGTGATCTATTTTATTATATTTATAAAATTTATAAATGTCCATTATAGTTATTTGTTATTCCTTTTAATTATTTTACTCTCTCCTCCTCTTCCCCCCCTTCCTTCTTCTTTAAAAAAATAGTTTAGGTTTTCTTCTGGTAACATTTCTTTCCTACATAGAGAACATTTTTTAACCATTCTTTGGTAACCATAGATTTTCACAATGAGGATATCTCTATTGGCCATTTGTTAATAAAACAATATTGTTGAATGCAGAATCCAAGATTGGCAACTATTTTTGTTCCCTTCAGTATTTAAAAAAATATTATTAGAAATTGTTTTTTTTTTCCTCTCTCTCTCTGTTAAGAGGAGAAAACGCACTGTCTCTGGGTGAAGATGTTTTGTTTCATCTTTATTTTATATGTTTAAGTGTGGTATGCTTTGGTCTGGGTTTCCCTGGGCTCTTTTTTACTCTCTTGAATGAATACAGTTCCTACTTTAGCACTCATAATTTTTGTACAGTTTTCTCTGATCTCTTGGCGTGAGCACCTTTTCTGCATCTTAGGGGTTCGTGGGACTGTCTACTCCACTTCTGTCTTTCGCTCAGACAGATCTCCCAGTTCCCTGTGTCCAGCTGTCACCTCCATTCCTCAGGCAAGCCCACTCAGTAACAGTTGTCTTTTACTTCTTACCCCTGTCACTTCTGGTTTTTTGGCTGCAATTTCTTACATGTTTTGTTTGTTTCTGGAAAATTCATAAATTTTCATCAGATTAATTTCATGATGACTCCTTAAAATCCTTGTAAAATAGTCTAACACTTGATTTACCCCAAGGAGCTCATCTGTTGATTACCTTTTCTCATTCAAGCTGTAATTTTTTTTTTTAAGTTCTTGGGATGTAGTACTTGGGATGTCACTGATTTTTGTGTGTGTGTGCCATGGAATGTTGAAATAAAGCTATTGATCTTATTTAATATTCTTTACTCCACAGGTATAACATGAATACAGGGCGTATGTGCAAGTTGAGTATCATGATGG
Organism: Sigmodon hispidus; assembly: GCA_004025045.1. Taxonomy (NCBI): domain Eukaryota; kingdom Metazoa; phylum Chordata; class Mammalia; order Rodentia; family Cricetidae; genus Sigmodon; species Sigmodon hispidus. The sequence continues at coordinate 52,149 of PVIH01002635.1, read as the reverse complement.
AACCTGCTGACAGCATGTTAGCAAAATTAGTGCTCATTCATACTATTTTCTATCATCGAAGGAGAGTAAGACTTCAGGTTCTGCTTCAATCTAGCAAGATTTCACAGACAGGCAGAGCATAGCTGATTTGTCTCTCTGCTGTGCTGTAAGATATAAGTTCAAAAACAGGACAAGCCAAGAACATTAGCATCCTTCATGGGAGGCTGGAGGTTTGACTTTCATTGAACCTCACTGAAGAAAGAATTATGGAGCCAGGTGGTACATCAGCCTTGAGTCATACCACAATGGCCTCACTGACATCTGAAGGGGAATGTTCAATCCCATTATCACTGCCAAGGCTAGCATCCTAAGAGGTCAGGTAGCTGCTGACAAAACAGAAGATGCTCTGGGAAACCAAGGAAGGCTGGCCAAAAAGGATATTTTCTTTGGAACATCACTATGCAATAACTACTAAGATATTTTTCCATCAATCCTAAAATGAGGAGAGAGAGAAAAAAAAATCTCAGTTCTCTAGGAGATGGAAGAGAGCAGAGTGAGGCAGTGGGAAACCAGTGTGATCCCAAGGGTAGAGAACTCTCACCTTACAGGGACAGCCTTAAGTCCCTGACTTTGGTCCATCACTGGACTTACTTTAGGCTCAATTGAAAAAAAACGTTCTGACACAGTAGGATGATGCTGGGCTTAAAGGAGAGAAGATTCAGAAATAACTTTCTACCGGTGTTGCTTGCCTTCCTCCCGTCATCATGTGATGTTCCTCTCTGTTGCTGACATCCTCATGTATTGTAGTGTCATAGCTCTGATGGTCACTGCTATTTGAAGTTCATAGTTTGAATGCCCAACTCCCTATATGGTCAGAAACAAGCTTCTGCCTAGCATTAGAAACATCCATTTACAATTGGAAGGGATTGTGATAGCATTTTAACTACAGGATTTTAGGCCCCCAACCCTGGAGCCATTCACTACTTAACCTGTCTTTTAGAGCCCACATCCAACATCAACTTGACTGTGGTATCATTTTTAAAATCTAATTGGAGTCTGGCCACTCTCCAATTATCTTATCCATCTTAATTTGGCATAACCACCACCATCTATGCCTTTGAATATTACTCCTAAATGGTCATTTTGTTTCCTCCACATCCTTCAGCCAGTCCAATCTCAACACACTTTTTACCTATGTATTATGATTCCCATTGTGTTCAGAATCCATCTGTAGTTTGTCATTTCACTTGGAGGAAACATCAGAGTTTTTACTGTGGTGAGAAAGACTGTCTGTGGTCTGGATTATTGTTTCATCTTATCCTTTATATGACTTTACTTCCCCTTGGTCAGCTGCAGCTATCCTTAAGCTGATCCAGTATTTCTGAGAGCATCAAGTGGTACCCAGTTATCTCAGAGCCTTTGAATTCCTTTGTCTAGAATATTACATGAGGCCATGCTTCTTCCAAATGGTATGTTCTCAATAAGGCTATCTCTGAACCCATTTATTTTTAAAGATTTATTTGTTTATTATGTATACAATATTCTGCCTCTATTTGTCCCTTTGTGCCAGAAGATGGCACCAGATCTTATTCTAGATGGTTGTGAGCCACCATGTCATTGCTGGGAATTGAACTCAGGACCTCTGGAAGAGCAGCCCTGAACCCATTGTTTTAACTTGCAACAGTCCACTCGATTGTTCTCTGAAAGTACTTAGTAGCTCAAAACCCTAAAATGTTGGTGGGCTCTAGATGATGCCATCACTGAAGGTTATCGGTATCGAACTGACTACCATAAGTGCCAAGCAAAATATGAACATCAGTTTTCAAATGTGTGCTGTGCCAATTAACCTTTTTATAACTGTTACAATACACCAGAAAGAAAGACAGTTCAGGGAGCAGGTATTTATTAGAGCCTATGGTTTCAGATATTTCAGTTTACTGTGGTCAGAAGGACATCAGACACAGGATGGCAGCCAGGAAACAGAGTGAAAAGCAGCACAAATGGCAGGATAGATGTAGCTTTAGGGGTGTGTCCTTTGCCATGGAGATTCTACTTTCTCCAGTCAATGCTCTTCCACCTTTGGAAATTCTGCACCTCCTAGTGGGTAGTCTCCTAACATTTGAATTGAGTAAATTACTCAGTGGAGTAATTTTCTCATTAATCCAGTCTTTTTTGGAAACACTCTCTGAGCTTCAAGAAGAGCTGTGCTTTAGCTTTCTTGTAGGTATTTGCCAATCTTACTCAAGTTGTTACTGTTGTTAAATGCCTGATTTGTCAGCAAAAGCGTAAGCTCCTGGAGAGCAAGGATTCTATTTGCTTGTTTGTTCTCTATAAGAGGGCCCAGAACTTAGCCAATACATAACGCTAGTAACCGAATGAATGTTTGTGTAAGACACGCTCTCCCCCAAATGAGAACATTGAACCAAAAGAGCCGACTGAGCTGCAGACCTCAGGCCTGTGCTCTGCAGATCCTCAAGGGAAAAGAACAGAACATGCACGCTTACACTTTTGATTACAAACATATTGTGTAGCTAAACCAGATAGGTGTTAATGAGTCACAAGGGCAACTTCCATCCTTCCCTTTGCCTGGTGAAAGGACATTTAACAAGAATGAGGAGAGAGGGTCCAGGAGTGGGTTATTGGCTGCCTTCACACACACACACACACACACACACACACACACTGTGGGCTACATAACATGTGCTTTTCTTTTCTTTCTGTCATATGCATGCACTTGACCTTTTCTTCCCCTCTTTCCCCTAGAACTCTGCAACAGCCCCATGACAAGGGTATCTAATCATTTCTAGCATGCAGCAGCATTTGGTTCAGATTCCCTTATCATCAGTACCTCGTCTCCTCCCCACTTGGCCCCTGCCCCACCTTAACAGAGACAGGGAACGGAGCTCAGAGACCAGTGTCAGGGCCACCACTTCTTCAAACACTTCATGCAGAAAATCTTTGAGAGATGTGATTGTGGAATCCTAGACCTGGAAAATACCTGTCATCGGGACTTGCCCATCTGTCAAAGGAGTTCATTCCAATGACATTAGTTAGTGCCTGGCATTTATTTTGTAGTTAGAAGGGAGAAAAAAAATCAATGTACAATTATGGGATTTACAAAAAGAATAGCTTAAAATAAATGCAGCTACTCTTAATTTACTTCCATTTGGTTTTTATAAATCAGTTTATTTAAATGATTTGAGAACTCCAATTTGATTTCTTTTGATGGTATGTAAAGAAGGTTTCAGTTACATTTGGAAAGATGATTGTTTTTTACTTTAAAAAATATATGGATAGCATTATTTTAAATATGCCTCATATTCTCAGTAAAATTTCTTTATGTACAAGTACTATAAAACTAAATTATTTCTAGTTAGTATTTTTTTAAATATTTTCCTTATTTCATCAACTTATTAGTGTTTAGGGCAACAGCCCTAAGTACAATGAAGCATTTAACACAGCATTTAATTGACATATCCTAAGGGATATAAAAGCTGCTGAGAATGTTGCCTTCTAAAATCAGAATTAACTCCAGATTTCTACAGCAATCTCACTCCATAAATGCTTTAAAAATGCCAAATTCTTCCGTGAAGAAAACTAAAATTTCTTTTCCTGTTCATCTTTGATATTTTTTTTTAAAAAAAATGATTTGTTCGAAAAATTATCACATCTTTGAAATTCAAGCTGTTTTCTGACACTCTGTGTAAACCTGAACTGATTCAATGATAGCCTTGGACCTTAAGAGGATGTAAAAATGCTCCCCAAAAGTGAATGTGAGACATCTCCACACTCACTCACTGTTTCCTAAGTATGATGAAAAATTAAAACAGAATCGACATGTAAGTTCACTGAGCACTTAAGCCATTTAATTCTTAATTTTTAAAAATTGAATCTTTTTTTTATAAAACTATGAAACATGACACAAGTATTTTTAAAATATTAACTGTGATTCCTTGGATAAATGACTTATTTACTGATTTGTTTTTCTAGAATATTGCAAGGTGAACAGTAGATGGATAGAGGCAATCTTAAATAGTCTGAAGAAAATGTTTTATGCCCATTCAAGCTTGGAGTGAGTCTTGGCAAGATTTTAAAATTTGAATTTTTTTTTTATTTTTTTCCCATTTCCTTTTCTTTTTCTCCCCTTCCCAACACATACCCCAAGACAGAATCTTATCATGCAGCTATTCACATTTGAAATTTACTATGTAGACCAGACTGGCCTCAAACTTATAGAGCTCAATCTACTTCTGTCTCCTAGGTGCTGAGATTAAAAATATTGCCACCACACCCAGCTCTTAAAAATTGTTTTTAGTGTAAATCTAAATTTAATTGCTTTTAAATTTAGTTTCAACTACTGATAGAAATTTTATAGTCGTTTATTTTAAATTTCTAAAAATAAAATTGGTACTCAATCCTGAAAGTGAAAAGAATGTCAATTTTTCAGATTCTATTAGGTTAAATATAAACAAGACAGTTAAATAAGAAGGCATGCGGAAATAAAATATGTTGATAATTAAATTTGAATGAAAAAACATATTTATCTTGAGAAAGACAGAATGTTTTTTGAGTTATTATAGTTTTCTTTTTGTGACATTAAAATTGAATGAAATTATTTTCCATTTTAAATGCATATTCTAAAATTTGAATTATAAGTTTTATTATAAGTATAATGCAAATTATAAGATTTTATTTACAGAACAGATGCATTTACTGAGTTAAGATGTTTCTTTTTGTTTGCTTTTGAAAGGATCTCATTGCCATGGCTAGCTTTGAATTCATGAGGATGCACTTGACCCTACTTCAAAAGTGTAGAATTAAAGATGTGTACCATCACACCTGGATATACAAAGCTCTTTTCTTTTATGAGTACCAATATAATAATAATAATAATTATTATATATAATAATATAATTTCCCTTTTATTAAAATACATATTTTATTTTCAGATATGATGTATCCTGGTTATGGTTCTCCTCTTCTTACTCCTCTGAACTCTTCCCCAGCTCCTCATTTGAATCCACCCCCTCTTTGTTTTTTATTAGAAAAAATAACAAGCTTCTAAGAGATAATAATAAAAGAAAAGAAAAAAAATAAGATAGAAAATAAAATAAACTAAAAACAAACAGAAGGCAAAGTGACAAAGAAAAGGCAAAAAAAAAAAAAAATAGAGACCCATTTGTTAGCACACTCAGGAATCCCATAAAATTACTAAACTGGGAGCATACTATATACTAAAAGGACCTGTAGGGTAAAGGAGAAAAGAAAAATTAAAATAATAAAATTAATTTTAAAAGGAGAGTCCTAATATTATGAGACAAAGAAATGCCAATGATGCCATTGAGTTTATCTCATATTGCCTGTTTACTGTTGCCCATGCAGCATATATATGAGTAGTTTGTTTCTCTTATGAGAGTCTCTTGGAAGAAAGTAAATTTTCATTTGCAAGTGGTTATCACTTGAAGATTGCTCCTGGATTTTAGGGATGAGACAATGTATCTATTTCTCCTTCCAGCTCTAGAACCCCATTTGGTGAAGACCTGTGCAGGCCCCATGTATGCTGTCTCAGTCTCTGCACATTTAATCTGTCAGTCCTGTTGATTCAGAGAGCCTGGTTTTCTTGGTGTCCTCCATCCTTTTTGGCTCTTATACTCTTTCTGCCTCCTCTTCAGCAGAATTCCTTGATTCCTGACGGTGGGTAGATTTGAAGGAAACATCCCATTTAGGTCTGAATGTTCCAAGGTCTCACTCTTTCTATACAATGTCCGACTGTGAGTCTTTATATTTGTCCTGTCAGGTGCAGAAAGCTCTGATGGTGGCTGAGTAAAACACTTATCTGTGAGTATAGAAGAATGTCATTAGGAATCATTTTATTGCTACAGGGTTTTGTTGTTATTTGTTTGTTAGAACAGTAATATTTGATTTTACCTTGGGTCCCTAATTTTAGGTTCTCAGTCACCAAAGCAGTGCTGTGTTTAGGTCCCATCTTGTGGAGTGAGCCATCAGTCAAATCAGATACTGGTTGGCCACTCTCGCAAGTTTTATGCCACCATTGTACTAGCGCATCTTGCAGACAAGACAGCATTGTAGATCAAAAGGTTGTGGCTAGATTGGTGGTTACGTTTCTCATTTGGTAACGTGCAGAGTATGTTCCTGTATCAATGACACTAGCCTATGAGTGTTTTGAAGGCTCTATGGAGGCACCAGCTCAGCCTTTGCATGTTTTTATGCTCAAGGAGTTGTATAGGTGTGATATTGTCTCCAGCAATGGCGCCATTTTGTCAGTTTATGGAGAACAACTTAAAGTTTTGGCAACAGCCTGCCTGGGTTGTTAGAAAATTCCCATGAGACTCCTTTGGCCAACAGCTCAATTAGCTATAACCCATTGCCAGTACTGGAAACCAGTTGGGATTTTGTCCCCACCCCCTTATCTAGAGATTGAATTTAGATTCATTCATATATATGTCATATATATATATATATATATATATATATATATATATATATATATTTGTACTATATCCTCACCACCATGAGCTGTCACTTGTGTGATTGATCTTGGCCATTCTTACTGGTATAAGATAGAATCTCAAAGCAGCTTTAATTTGCAGTTCCTTGATGGCTAAGGATGTCTTTAAATGTGCCTTAGTCATTCAAGTTTCCTCTTTTGAGAATTCTGTTTAGGTCTATGCCTCCTTTTAAATTGGGGTTCTTAAGTTCTTTATATATGTTGGATATTAGCATTTTATCATTGTGTAATTCATAGAAAATTGTTCCCCATTTGGTAGGTTGCTGCTTTGTCTGAATGATGGTGTCCTTTGCCATAGAGAAACTTTTTGGTTTTATTCCATCTCATTTATTAATTTTGACCACAGTGTCTGTGATAATGGGTGCTTTGTTCATAAAGAATTTTCCTATGTATGACAAACAATTCATAACTGTTTCCTACTCTCTCTTCTATTGGATTCTGGATTTATGTTGAGCTCTTTGATTCATTTGATCAAAGAGTTTTGATCAGATTTGTGTTCTGTGTAGGATGATAAGCATGGATCTACTTAGATTCTTCTACACACCATCTCACTTGATTTTGCTGGTATGGGATTATTTATTCCTTGTGATTTCTTGGCTGTAGTTACTCTCTTTAGGTTGGGGATTTTCTTCTAGCCCTTTATGTAGGGCTGGATTTGTAGGTTAATATTGATTAAATTTGCTTTTATCATGTAATTTTTAATTTTTTTGTCTGTGGTTATTGAAAGTTTTACTGAGCATAGTAGTTGGGTTGGGCATCTGTGGTACCTTAGAGTCTATAGACTATGCAGGGCCTTCCTGTTTTTAGAATCTCCACTGAGAAATTGGGAATAATTTTAATGTCTGCTGTTATATGTTACAGCTTTAATATTCTTCCTTTGTTCTGTACACTTTTGTTTTGATTATTATATGACTAGAGTACTTTCTTTTCTGGTCCAATCTGCATGCTTCTTGTACCTTGATAGGCATTTCCTTTCCTTTAGACATTTTCTTCTATGATTTTGTTGAAAATGTTTTCTATGCCTTTGGCCTGGGGTTTTTCTCCTTCCTCTAATCCTGTTATTTGTAGATTTGGACTTTTATAGTGTCCCAGATTCCCTGTGTTTAACGTTTTGTTTTTTTTTTTTTTTTTTTTGACTGAAGTGTCCATTTCTTCCATCTTGTCTTCAACATCTGAGATTCTGTCTTCCATCACTTGCGTTCTGTTGGTAAAGCTTGTCTCTGAGAGGCTGCTTGAGTTCCTACATCTTTCATTTCCAGTTTTCTCTCTGTTTTGGGTTTTCTCTTGTGAGTCCTTTTCCACTTTCATGCCTTGAACTGCTATTTTAATTTCATCCCAGTGTTTGTTTCTGTTTTCATAGGTTTCATGAATAGATGTATTCATATTCTGTCCTAGAGCACATTGTGCTGCTTTGAAGTCCTTGTCTTGTGCTACAACAATATTGCATTTCTCATGGCTACTATAGCAGGGTGTCTCAGCTCTATTGGGACATATTTTCCTGGCTGTTAATGATCATGTTTTATACTGGTATCTGTATTGGTAATTCTATGTGTTGATATATGCTTTTTATTCCAGATGGGTGTTTTGTTCTTTATTTCTGTTGTTCTTTCTGGATCTTAGAAGAATGTGGTGGCTATGGGAGTACTTCTGAGACCTTGCTAGATGCGGCCTAAGGGTTCAGGGAAGAAATGATTTCTAGGTATTTGGGAGCTGACATGAAGGAATGAAGATTGGGTGGAGTGTGGGGGGGTGGTTGGCTGAGGAGCGGTGCTGAGAGGATCCAGGAAGGAGGACGGAGGACGGGTGGGTGGACCAAGAAGCTTTCCATAATCCCCTGGAAATATCGGCAGACAAGAAGGAGAGGTCATAGCAGTCTGGGTCATCATGGTGCCCTTTGGGGGCGAAGGCAAAAGCATTCATGTTTGTGGCCAGCTGAAGCTAAGCAGAACACTATGAAAAAACAAAAACAAAATTAAAATGAAAGCACATAGTAAACAAAAAGATCCCAAATCTATAGTAGCTGGCAACATGCTGCCCACTGCTGAGTCATAATTTTCAAATTAGTGCGGAACACTTTTTCTCCAGAAATAAGTACAGCATAAAGTTTCGTAGTTTTATGGATGTGGAAGTAGGGATGGAGGACAGAAATGTAGGAAAGAAATAAGCAAAGTGGTCACCAATGGCAACTCTTGACTCATGAGCTTCAGAGGATACACTCATCTGTCCCATTCCGGGCAAGGTGAGGTGAGCTGATACTGGCCAGTATCCCAGGGTGGGTGGATGAACAAAAGGCAGTAGTGGAACACTGACTAGTTATCACCTCTTGGCCCCATGTGATCTCTGATGCCAAACATCCCACCCCCTTCACTTGGGGCTTTCCCATCCTGAATTCAGTTAAGTAGGAATTTAATAAACTCTTTGGTTGCTCTCTGAGTCTCTATCAGGGCCAGGACTCCCAGGGTTGGTGAGGGAATCACAAGTAGGACCAGAGCTAAGAAACAATGTCATCACTACTGCGGAGGCAGGATTATGAAGGGACTGGCTTTCTCCAGAGCAGGGCCCAAGGAGGCTGAGTCCCTGCTTGTCTATCACTCTTTCCTCACCAGCACCCACCATCTGTGGTAGAAAGGAAGCATGTTCATGTCCGAGGCAGCTGGTACTTAGAAAAGGTGTCCCTGGGACCTTCTGTACCAGCAAGGATTTCCTTTGCCTTTCTCCAGTGTATTGCTCCAATAATAGACTGGAGTTATTTCTGCAGCCCAGTCAAAATTTAGTTAGTAGAAAATTAACTAATTATTCTCTGTGTTTTGTCTAGATCTGAATTAGTGCCATTTCTCAAAGTGATGTTTGTCTAGCTTGCCAAAGCCAGAAGGTACTTTCATGTACAGCCCAAATGCAATGTATTTTCCTCTTTTCAGATTGTGGGCATCCTATGCTCAGAGTAAAATCATGTATGGACTATAGTGCAGAAATGAAGAGCAAAGTCTCTAATTGCAAGCCTTTATCAGGTTGCTAATTACCTAATTCCTAATGTGTATAGTGGACATTAGCTACACTTGATGTCTTGCCTAGCAGGGCTGTGTGAAGAATGAAGGTATGAAACAAATAAGTACTTAGAACAGGGCCTTTCATGAAAAAAATTGCCCAAGACATTTTAGTGGCTCTCATGGTTAAAATAATATCTAAGTTGTTTTTATCTGTCGTATATCTAAAGTGACTTCACTTTAGATTAACTAATTAATTAACTAATACAGTCCTAGTAACTACAATAACATTTTATTATATTTCCTTGTGTTTTAATTTAATTCCTGTCATGAGTTTAAAAGCCTTCTGTGGTAGAGAGAGAGAGAGAGAGAGAGAGAGAGAGAGAGAGAGAGAATGGGAAGAAGAATAGGAATAGAATAGCTATTTGGGAAAGGAAAGGGTTCAGCAGGAGAGGGGGTGAGACATAAAAGAAAGTGATGATTGGAATGAGTCTGATAAAAATTGTATTTTACACATGTTATGTATCATTAATATATTGTATAAACAATGTTTTCAAAAGCTTATTGTGGGAGTAAGAGAGAATTAATGTTATATTTAGAATGAAGTGTGTCCCACAGGCTCATGTGTGCAGTGAACACTTGGTTCCTAGCAGGTGGTACTGTTCGGAGGCTGTGGATTATTAAGGGGGTGGAAACTGGCTGGATGAAGCAGTTCACTGTTAGATGAACTTTGATGGTTGCAAGCTAGTCTAGAGTTCCAAGTTGTACTCCACTTCTACTTTCTGGTCCACCAGGAGCCCAGGTCCTATGCTGCTGTTGCTGTGAATCCTGCCCTGCCTTCTCCATCATGATGGATAGTATATTGTAAGCCAAAATAAATTCTCTTTGCCCTGAAGTTATTTCTGTTTGGTTTTGAGATGAGCAAAGTAACCAAAATAGGCATTATTTAAATAAAGGAATACTTGGTCTTATGTTTAAAAATTATTCTAAGCTGAATGTGGCACATATATTCCCAGCGCTCTTGGAGGCTTTCTTTGTGTAATTGAAGTATGATTATCATTTTCTTCTCTGTACAAATTGGTCATTTTTATTTTAACTGGCAATAATTATGCTTATTTATATTTTTATGCGTACATTCTAAAAAGATTCAAACAAGCTAATATACACTTCCATCCTGAGCCAAATTACATTATTCAAGATGATGTATTTCAAAATTGGTGAGTGATTTATTGATTCAATGTATACATTATATTTCAAAATGACCTTTCCATTACAGATGCAGGAAACATTTAGAATACATTCTCTGGTAGTTGTCTGATGACAATCCTAAGCCTTGTCTTCCTGACACCAAGCAATAGTGACATCTTTATGCTCCTCTCCAAATATGTCTATGTTCATGGCCTATTCTCATTGTTGAATGTGAAAAAAAATGGGAGGCAGAGGACCTGAATCCACTGACTTCTCTACATAATAGGAAGCCCCAGTGGCTGCCACTTCTGAGCTATGTTCTGTGTCAGAGTTATAGGGGTTGGTAGCAAACATCAGGCCACTCAGAAAGGCCAAGACAGGGAAGGGTAAGAGATTCCCTTGGTCTTTGGGCAGAAAATGGGCTGAAACAAGTGTAAGATGAAAGCTAGCACTCCTGCACATTTTAAATATACAGTTTTCTAACATCAAATGCATGTCCAATGATACATCATTATTATTATTTCTAAATCACTGTCTTCATTGCCTTCATGGTCAGTCTTGTCTCATTTAGGGAGTATGGAATGGAGAAAGGAAGCAAAACAGATAGATAAGCTAAATGGTTACACCCTCTTGACTTTACATGACCATTTTTTTTTAACTTAAGATTCCTATTTTTTAAAAAAAAAATAAAATAAAACAGGAGATCACAGAAGCAATTTTTTCTTGATCTTTTCATGTCTTTTTTGTCTTAAAATATTTGAATGCAATCTGAGAAGGAACATGAATTTTCAGATACATCTACACACATATCTATCCCGTGGAAAATACTGAAATTACTACTTGTTATATTGAGAGAGCAGGATGCGAAAGATGTCTCAGCAATTAAGAGGGAGGACTGACTTTGTGGAAATTTCTAATTCAGTTCTCAACATCTCACCTGTAACTGCAGTTCCAGAGGATATAACACCCTCTTCAGGACTCTAAGGATAACTGCACTCAAATGGGTGCATCTCCACAATATACATAGTCACACATGCACATTCCCACAACACACACAAGCAATAATAAATAAGTAAGTAAGTAAATAAATAAATAAATAACAGGGATGGAGAGATAGCTCAATTGTTTGGAACATTGATTGCTCTTGTACAGGACCTAGGTTTAATTCCCAACACTCATATAGTGACTCATCACCATCAATAACTCCAGTTACTGGGAATCAATGCCCTCTACTAACATCTGCAGACACCAGGAATGCATGTGGTATACATCCTTATGTGTAGAAATCTTAAAAATTCTAAAAAAAAATTACTTTAGAGACTAGTTGAGCACTTTAGCATTCTTTGTGTCTTCTTTTCCCAAATCATGTAGAATCACAGGAACAACTTGTTTCATTACAGGAAAAAGCTGTAGCCTCAGAGAATATGCTGGTTTATATCTAATTTATTTATTTATTTGGTAATATTTTCATTTAGAAAATTTGCTAGGCAACAGCCATATAGATTAATGAAATATACAATCTACCAGGAGATATCTGTAAGGAGAATGATTGAAGGTTAAAAATAATAAATCAATTTAAATGAATTTTTAGTAATTTTGATGGTGGTAAAGTCAATATTAAAAATGGTGAATATACTGGTAAACATCATACGCACATATAGAGATTTGGAGATGTGCAGAAACATATCTTAAAAACACAGATCATAATTCATTTCTTAGAAGTTACTTTAAGGGAATGACCAGGGAAACGTTATCACACTAAATAATTATCGCAAGAATACAGATAAATGTCAGAAATTATTGAACTCAATGTTCAGAAATGGAAAGTAGTAAAGTATATTCCAACTGATTCATCGGGACAATATTACATAGTAGCTGTAAAATATTGATAAAAGAGTGCAAGGACATGTAAAATATGCAATCATTGGCAGTTAAGAAAAAAAAAAACAAAAACCTCCAAATTAATTTTTCTACTTAGTGTCATTTCCATGATGTAAACTTAAGCACAGATAAAAACTGATTGTATTTGTACGAGTTGCAGTTCCCACATTCAGTTTCCCACATTCAAACCAACTGGATTGTTTCTGTGCATGGGGTTCTATTTTATGAGAAAGACATAAATCACAAGTGACTGAGTTAATGTGAAGAATTTGTTTAGAAGTGCACATCCCATGGTTGGTCTGTGGGGAGTGAGTTTATTCTCCCAAAGCTCTTAAAAAAAAAAAACCCGACATGTTTAATGTCAGCCCAGAGGCTTTTTACACTCAAAGGCGCCTTCTGAATCAAGAATGTTTTTGCTCAATATGGTTTTAATACTAGGTGTGCATGTTGTCTTCTAACTTGGAAAATTGGTCATCTCCGTATATGACGTGTATGAATCTTATGGAAACAGCGGGGCCAACTAAGCAGACAGTACATTCTCCTACTTTATGGTTAAACCAAGACTTGTCGTCTTATGGAAGCAAGTTTTGTTCAGTTACGAAATTAAATTCTTTTAATTAATATTTACTTAATTAGTCGATCTTAGTTGGCTCCAAACAGACTCCCACATGAGAAAGTCTATGTGTAAAGAATGAAAATAAACCAGTGTCTTTGGGCAGCTTCCAGTATCAACTTAAGCCAATGTTGAAAGGACAATTTCCACTGTTACCAAATAGGACAGCGAGACTGGAGACAGACCACCAGTGTGCCCCACACAGTCCACTGTGTCTTCCCCGGGAATCTTCCCAGTGTGACCGATGGAAGCCTGGTATTTCTGAGGGAAGTGAAAGACTCCTTTTCACATTTCAAGCTGCCACATGTTTTGAGTTGATGTCGATGCTTTCAAGGGTTAGCAAAGTGGCCACAGGGCTCTGCTTGTTGATGAGTCTTTGGACAGGCTTCTGAAGACTGCTTCCCATGGCCATTTGGAGTACTTTAACAGCTTTGTTTGCAATTAGGCATACATATGGCATAGCATCAAATATGAATTCTGAATTGGAGACAAAAGTTTAAATGGGCTTCCAAAGATGTTTTCCTTCTAAGTGTGTCCAAAACAGCAGCTTGATTTTGTGTGGCACGGTTTTGGATTATAGTTAGGGCTCTCAAGATTGCAAGTTCCAAGTGTTTAGAGAACCTCTCTGGTTTTGTTGTTTGTTTTTGTTTTTCTTATTCTGGAGGCAAGGTTCTCTGGTTAACAGCCTTGGCTATCCTGCAACTCACTTTGTAGATCAGGCTGGCCTCAAATACACAGAGACCCACTTGCCTCTGTGTCCCAAATGCTGGGATTAAAGATGTGTGCCATCATACCATCAGAAAACATTCTTTTTAATTAGTAACCCAATATCTGATGATGGAGAATCCCCAGGTATTTACTTACTTTTAGAACTTCTCTAGATTTTATCATATCAATCCCCTGTATAGCTGCATCCCAGTGGCTGAATCACTTGGGATCTAAGTTAGACTCTAAGCAATAAAGCTTCATAATTTTATAATAATAATATATATAATATATTACTTTATATAATATATAATATATACTTTATATAATAATATCTTTATAACTCAATTTATCTAGAAGAGAAATCATTCTTGCGTATGAGGTGGCAAGCATTTTACTGAGGAGATGATACCAAGTATGCTGGTTCCAGTGAGGAAGGAACAGGTTGCTGATGGAGGCCCCTTTATGTGTGAATTACAGGAATGCATATCCCGGAGTCACAGGGATAAAGGAATATTACTTAATTAGAAACTGCAGAACAGTGCCTGGATGGCAATATACATGACTCCAGCAGGTGAAGTCTGTAGAAATGTTCAGAGTACACACAGCTAGATTTAAATAAAAGCAATTGTAGATTTGAAGCAATTCTTACTTGGAGATAAATTACTTGCACTTTTGCTTGTTCGAATGGCATTGTTTGATACAACAAAACAAAATGCTATGCACCAGGAGTAAGGATGTGTTTGAACATGCATAAACACAGCACCGCAGGTGCACAGTGGGCAATGTATAGATTTCTCGCCCTGGGAGACTCCCTCATTCTTGGTCAAAGAAAAGTCTCTGCAGTTACCAATGGTAAAGCCAGAGTCCTGGCAGGTCAAGGTCCTTAAAACAAGTAACTGTTGAGTGTTCAGCCTCACATCATCATCTTTCTGCTACAGCCCAAAAGCATCATAGAGGAAGGGGGCCAGAGGATGGGCTGTTATATAATGTCAGGGATGACAAGGCTATGGCATTCAGAAACTCATATCAAAGCACCTGCAATTGCTTCTTGTAAGAGTTTCTTAATAATAGACCTCTAAATATTCAGTGATGGTGGTAGAGGGGATCACTGCACCTGTGGGAGCCAACAGAAATCAAGGGCTGCTGAAAGAGAGGGAGTCATTGTCCTCAGTGGTGTAGCCCAAGCAGGTGGTCCTGGATAAACTAAGTGTGTCACAATCAATCAATCATCAATCAATAAACAAATAAAGTCTCAAAAGTGGGAGGGGGCGTGGTCTGAGGACCAAGAGTGGCAGAGGGAGATGTGAAAGAAAGAAGTCTGGCCAGGGTGTATCAGGCAGATGTTTGGACCTGTCAAAGAGCAAATTAATAAAAGTAAAAAGAATGCAAAGTCGTCTGTCTTTGACAATGTAAGCTCTTCTGACCAGGAATGAGATATGGAACATAGCTTTGTGCGTACATTAAGGATGCATCTAGCTCTTAAAGGGATAGTTGAAACCTTACTTCTTTGTTCCCCAAACTAGCTTGTCACATACACACACACACATACACACACACACACACATTCAAATAATCCTTTCTTCAACCAAGTCTCTATAGTTGTATGTTTTTCCCCTTTGTTTAGTCTATAAACATTTATCAAGATTCTACTCTGTCCCAGACATTTGGGTTAGTGCTGGGAATATAAAAAGGACAGACTCTCTGACCCAAAGAGACTATAGTCTCAGAAGTATAAATAGATAGGCAGTTAAAAACACAATGTCCCCAAAGCATCACTATTAAATTCATATATTTAGATGTCTGCTTCTCTTTATTTAGATGATTTAATTTAAACTATATGAGTACAGTTTCTGAGTCTCATAGATAGATTTGATTCCCTAGCTTCAGGGACATATCCGTTGCACTTAAACACATTGAACTTACTTTAATTAAATAAATCAAGTAAGTGGTATAGCTTTGGTGTCCATATTTATACTTTGCTCATTTTATTATAAGACTCTTATGGAAAAAGTACTGTGTACATTTAATCTAAGTTGACTCAGACAGATCTAAAATCATGAGGCCATTTCACAGGTAAAGACTGGAGTCTGTACTTGTAAGATCTAGATTTTAGCCTTTGTATAAGCTGAGTCTTTTCTGAGACTCAGTTTCTCAACCTATAAAAGCAGAATAAATTCAAAACCAAAATTCATGAATTTAAGATAAAGTTGTTACATTTAGATAAAGACTTTCCAATCAAATGGCCCTAAGAAACAAGCTGGTGTAGCCATTCTAATATCTAACAAAATAGACTTTAAACTAAAATCAATATGTAAAAAAGTTCTATAAACTGTTAAGTGGTATGATTATTGGCCTCAAAAAAAAAAAAAAGAAAAAGAAAATCAAATAGAAAATTCTAGCAAGTATTGTGGTAAACCTGCTAGAATTTATATGCTTAACCTCTCCTCCTTGGGGAAATGCCTTTTCCTCAGTCCATGTGACTGCCATGCTTCTGTGTTTAGCCCTAGGTGGGATTTATGACGGAGGCTAGACTAGACAGACTCTGTCTCTTGGGAACTGGGATCTTGAGTATATAGCCCTGTATTGAAGGCCTTTGAGATGCCAGCATTGTCCAAGAGTTGTAATGGCTAATATTCACTGATAGCCTGACTGTATTTAAGATCACCATGGATACACATGGGAAAGCAAAGATGTGGTAAGCAAGGCTGTTGACTATAAAAGTGTGGAGAAAAAAAGGAAAGCAAGATTCCCATGTCCTCACTGGGTTTTATAATCCTGAGTCATCTCTAGTGCAGCACAGAAGTGTGGACTGGATAGAAACAGGTGGGATGGATAGAGATCGTCGTACTCTTTGGGATGGCACAAGATGGCCAAATTCTGATAGGTCCTGAAGAATCCACTTCCAGCTATGATCAGCTGATCATCTGCTCTAGAATTCCAGATGTATTTAATTTTCTTAATGTATCATTAATGACCAAAAGCTGGAAAGACTCAATAGGAGAGAACTGGAAGGTCAGGTGGGAGAGGTAGTCTTAGGCCCTATTGTACAGATGTTTAGAGTTTTTTCCAGGTGAATTAATCTAGTTTTTGATGGTTAGAGAAAGATTTTCCTATATATGAACTACCTGAAACCATGGTTACCTGCTGACTTTCACATTAAAAGTACCATGGTCATGAAGTCACCACTACAGACTTCTGCAGTCCTTACCCTGAGTTGATTGCTATACCTGTATTTTGTGACATTATGGTAATTAGGCCCTCCAGACTAACACTCAAGATTTCCACTATTGTCATTGACATGGGATCCTAATTCTACAATAATATCCCTTCTCTTCTTCTCTGGCATAGTCACCCATGCACTTCAGTGGAATGCTCTAAGGGTTGTCAGTCTTCTGATACTGAGGTATTTCTAAGTTGTAGGAGTGGCATGAAAATCTTCCGGGACTTCTGCCACCTTAACCTGGGACCTGAGACACCCACTCTGCTTCAGTGTGGAGCACTACCCAACCAGAACATGGCTGGGAAATTAGCAGCGGGGGGGAACAGCTGAGTCCCTTGGTCCTAGGTGCAGGACTCAGAGGTAAGAGACTTGGCTTCTGTGGGGAACACAGTCTGCACAGACCTTGGCTGGCATAAGAGCAGCAGTGAAGCAGGGGAGTTCCTAAAAGCACAGCTGAGAGGTCACAGGTCAGAAGGTGACTTCTGCCACCTGAACCCGGGCACTAAGACTCCCACTCAGCTTCAGTGTGGAGCACAGTGCACCCAGAACATGGTGGGCATAATAGCAAAAGGGGAACAGCCAAGTCCCTGGACGTACAGAGGTGAGAGGTAAAAGGTCAAGAGGTGATGACTGGCATCAAAGCATTGCAATCTCATGAGAACAGCTGACCATTAAAACACAGAGCTGATTAAGAGCCCTCAGACTAACAACTCAGTAAGAGCCAACCAAGAACTAACCAAGGGTGAACTAGGGAAACAATGGGCAGATGACAGTGCAAGAATACATACAACAATACAAAGGTAAACAAGATACCACCAGAAGAAGCAAGTGGTTCTATAGTTTCAAGACCTGAACATAACAATGAAGAGGGAACAGAAGGAAATGGCCTTAAAAACAGCTTTATGAAACTAATAGAAGCCTTAAAAGAGGATATAAAAAACTCCCTTAAAGAAATAGAAGAAAATACAAACAGAAAATTAAAAGAGATGAACAAAGCCTTTAAAGAAAATAAAGAAAACCAAGAAAAAGAAAACAAACAGGTGAAAGAAATTTACTAAGAATTAAAAACTGAAATAGAAGCAATAAAGAATGCACAAACCAAGACAAAACTAGAAATAGAAAATCTGAAGAAAAAAAAAAGACTCAGAATCACAGATTCAAGCATAACCAAGAGAATCCAAGAGATGGAAGACAGAATCTCTGGAGTGGAAGACTCAATAGTGGTAATAGATATATCAGTTAAAGAAAACACTAAAACCAAAAAAGTCAGAACACAAAATGGCCAGGAAATTTGACACACCATGAAAAGACCAAACCTGAGAATAACTGGGATTGAAGAAGGAGAAGAATACCAGCTCAAAGGCACAAAAAATATATTCAACAAAAACACAGAATAAAACTTCCCCAACCTAAAGAAGGAAATGCCTATAAAAATACAAGAAGCTTACAGAACACCCGATAGACTAGACCCACAAAAAATGTCTGCTCGCCAAACAAAAATCAAATCTCTAAACCTACAGAACAAAGAAAAAATACTAAGAGCTGCAAAGGAAAAAAGTCAAATCACCTATAAATGTAGACCCATCAGAATAACACCCGACTATTCAATGAAAACAATAAAAGCAAGAAAGTCCTGGTCAGACATTATACAGACACTAAAAGTGCATGGATGCCAGCCTAGACTACTGTAACCAGCATAACTGTCAATCAATGTAGATGGAGTAAACAAGATATTTAATGACAATAACCAGATTTAAACAATACTTAACCACAAATCCCACCCTAGAAAAAGCCCTAGAGGGAAAACTCCAACCTAAGAAAACCAGAAACACCCATGTAACCACAGACAATAGATCAGCCCACAGAAGAACCCCTACCCTTAAAAAAAGGAAATAAAAGCTACTACCAAAAATGATGGAAAATATTGATCATTGGTCATTAATATCCCTTAATATCAATGGACTCAATTCACCTATGAAAAGACACACCCTAACATGATGGATACAAAACCAGAAACCATCCTTCTGCTGCATACAACAAATGCAACTCAACTTGAAAGACAGACACAGACTCAGAGTAAAGGGTTGGGAAAAGACTTTCCAATCAAATGGCCCTAAGAAACAAGTTGGTGTAGCCATTCTAATATCTAACAAAATGGACTTTAAACTAAAATCAATAAAAAGAGACCAGGAAGGTCACTATTTATCTCAGGACAAATTCACTAAGATGAAATTTCAATCCTGAATATCTATGCTCCTAACACAAGGGCACCTACATATGTAAAAGAAATACATCTAAAGCTTCAACCTCATATCAAATCTGACACACTAATAGTGGGAGACTTCAATACCCCACTTTCACCCTTGGATAGGTCAATCAGACAGAAATTCAACAGAGTAATAAGGGATCTAGCAGAAGTGATGACCCAAATTGACTTAGTAGATATATATCAAAGCCTCCACCCAAACAGAAAGGAATATACATGTTTCTCAGCACCCCATGGAACATTCTCTAAAATTGACCACATACTAGGTCATAAAGCAAATATTAACATGTACAAAAAATGGATATAACACCTTGTACCATTTCAGATCACCGTCGTCTAAAGTTAGAGTTTAACAATATCAAGAATCACAGAAAGCCTACCAACTCATGGAAGCTAAACATCACTCAACTGAACCACCTCTGGGTCAAAGAAGAAATTAAGAAAGAAATCAAAGACTTTCTAGAATTTAATGAAAATGAATCCATGACATACCTAAATATATGGGATACAATAAAATCAGTTTTAGGGGGAAAATTCATAGCACTAAATGCCCACATGAAAAGACTAGAGAAATCCCACACAAGAGAACTATCAGCACAGGTGAAAGCCCTAGAACAATTAGAAGCAAACTCACCTAGGAGGAATAGATGGCAGGAAATAATCAAACGTAGAGCTGAAATCAACATAATTGAAACAAAAAGAGCAATACAAAAAAAATCAATGAATGAAAGAGTTGAGTCTTTGAGAAAGTTAACAAGATAGATAAGACTGTAACCAAAGTAATGAAAAAGCAGAGAGAGAGTATCCAAGTCAACAAATTCAGAAATGAAAAGGGGGACATAACAACAGACCCCCAGGAAATCCAGAGAATTATCAAGTCATACTTTAAAATCTATACGTCACAAAAATGGAGAACCTAGAAGAAATGGACAGGTACCATTTATCAAAATTAAATCAAGATCAGATTAAAAACCTAAACAGTCCTGTAACACCAAAGGAAATTTAAGCTATCTTTAAAAGTCTTCCAAATAAAGAAAGCCCAGGCCCAGATGATTTCAGTGCAGAGTTCTACCAAACATTCAAAGAAGAGCTAATACCAATACTCCTCAAACTGTTCCACACAGTAGAAATGGAAGGAATATTGCCAAATTCTTTTCATGAGGCCTCAATAACCCTCTAGCCACTCAAAGACACAACAAAAAAAGAGAATTACAGACCAATTTCCCTCATGAACATTGATGCAAAAATTCTCAACAAAATTCTGGCAAACCAAATCCAACAACATATAAAAAAAGTTATTTACCATGATGAAGTAGGCTTCATCCCAGAAATGCAGGAATGGTTCAACATATGGAAAACTGTAAATGTCATCCATCATATAAAAAAATGAAGAAAAAAGACCACATGATAATTTTCTTAGATGCTGAAAAAATCTTTGACAATATCCAACACTCTTTTATGATAAAAGTCCTAGAGAGATCAGAGATACAGGGAAAATACCTAAATATAATAAAGGCGGTTTACAAAAAGCCAATGGCCAAAATCAAATTAAATGGAGAAAAACTCAAAGCAATCCCACTAAAATCAGGAACTAGACAAGGCTGACCCCTCTCTCTTTATCTATTAAACATAGTTCTTGAAGATTTAGCTAAAGCAATAAGAAAATGAAAGGAGATTAAGGGGATACAAATTGAAAAAAAAGAAGTGAAACTATCTCTATTTGCAGATGATATCATTGTATACATAAGTAACCCACAAAATTCTACCAGGGAACTTCTACAACTGATAAACACCTTCAGCAATGAAGCAAGATACAAGATTAACTCAAAGAAATCAGTAGCCCTCCTACACACTAAAGATAAAAGGGTTGAAAAAGAAATAAAGGAAACATCACCTTTTATAATTGCTGCAAATAGCATTAAATACCTTGGTGTAACTATAACCAAAGAAGTATCAGATTTGTTTGACAAAAATTTTAAATCTCTGAAGAAAGAAATTGAAGAGAATATAAGAAAATGGAAAAATCTCCCATGTTCCTGAATAGGTAGGATCAACATAGTAAAAATGGCAATCTTACAAAAAGCAATCTACAGATTCAATGCACTGCTCATCAAAATCCCTACTCAATTTTTTACAGACCTTGAAAGAACAATACTCAATTTTATTTGGAATAACAAGAAAGCCAGGATGGCCGAAACAATTTTACTCAACAAAAGAACCTCAGGAGGCATCACCATCCTCGACTTCAAATTATATTATAGAGCCACAGTAATGTAAACAGCCTGGTTTTCTCAAAAAAAAAAAAAAGTTAAAAAAAAGTGTGGTAATATATTGTATATTTAATAAAGTGAGCCTATAATATCACAGAAGAAAATCACCCACAGTCAAGCCATTTTCTTGAGAATGACATCTGGGGCTATCCTCTGCCCTCCAGGTACCCAGGGACATGCATGCATTTACACACAGGTGCACATGAGGATGCATGGACAAACATATGCACATAGTCCTTCTTTTAGAGTCTGTTGTAATGTTTCAATTTCATTTGCTGTTTTCACTAGCCATCAAAAGAGACAATTTTGCAGTGATTTTTCAGCCTGTGGATTATGAAAAAACATCTGGAGCAATTTAATATGATGCAAAGATCAATACCCTGAAAAATTATATTAGTATCTGCAGGGGTTGATTTAGGGGAAAAAAAGTATTTTCAAAAAGGTGGTTGGCAACTGTTGATTGACATGGGTAGTATTGGAGCCTCAAGAGGTGGCATCAGACTGTGTTCCTGTGCATGGGGAGCCCATCTCCTTTGGAGGAGCACCTAACTCAGTCCTGATATTAGGATAAGGTAATCGGACTTGCCGGGAGTGGATGCACCACGCTGAGCTGACCCACCTTGGGACTTCTTACCCTTTTTGGAGAGGGGAGGCTCAAGAATGGCTAGGAGGGATTAGGAGAAGGGAAGGGAGGGAGGAGGTGCAAGGGAACACATGGTTAAAAAAGACTTTATTTTATAAATTTAAAAAGGTGGTTCTATACCTCAGGAGGTATCACCATCCCTGACTTCAAGTTATACTATAGAGCTACAGTAATAAAAACAGCCTGTTATTGGCATAAAAACAGACTTGTGGATCAATGGAATAGAATTGAGGATCCAGACATTAACCCAAAAACCTATGAACACCTGATCTTTGACAAAGAGGCCCAACATATTCAATGGAGAAAAGATAGTATATTTAACAAATGGTGTTGGCATAGCTCGTTGGTAGTGTGTAGAAAAATGCAAATAGATCCAAGCCTGTCACCCTGCACAAAACTCAAATCCAAGTAGATCAAATACCTCAATATAAACCCAGCCACTTTAAACTTGATAGAAAAGAAAATGGGAAATACACTTCTATGAATTGGCATAGGCGACCACTTCCTAAATATAACATCAGTGGCACAGACACTAAGAACAACAATCAATAAATGGGATCTCCTGAAGCTAAGAAGCTTCTGTAAAGCCAAGGACACTGTCAATAGGACAAAATGACAGCCTACAGTATGGGAAAAGATTTTTACCAACCCTACAAGTGATAGAGGACTGATTTCTAAGATATGTAAAGAACTCAAGAATCTAGAGCCCCAAACCTTGAATAACCCAATCAAAAAATGGGGTTCAGATCTAAAAAGGGAATTCTCAGCAGAAGATTTACAAATGGCTGAAAGGCACCTGAAAAAGTGCTCATCATCTTTAGCCATCAGAGAAATGCAAATCAAAACAACTTTGAGATACCACCTGACACCTGTTACATTGGCTAAGATAAAAGACACAGAGGACAGCCTATGCTGGAGAGGATGTGGAGCAAGGGGAACACTCCTCCATTGTTCGTGAGAGTGTAAGCTTGTTCAGCCACTTTGGAACGCAGTGTGGTGGTTTCTCAAAAAATTGAGAATCAATCTCCCCAAGAACCCAGCAATACCACTTCTGGGTGTATACCCTAAAGATGCACAGTCACACTCCAAAGGCATTAGCTCAACTATGTTCATAGCAGTGTTATTTGTAATAGCAAGAACCTGGAAACAACCTAGATGTCTCCCAACTAAAGAATGGATTAACAAACTGTGGTACATCTACACAATGGAATACTACTCGGCAGTAAGAAAAAAATGATATCCTAAAATTTGCAGGCAAATGGATGGATTTGGAGAATATCCTCCTGAGTGAGGTATCACAAACTCAGAAAGATAAACAGGGGATGTACTCACTCATTAGTGGACTCTAAATAAACAAACAAACAAGAAAAAAGCAAAGCATGCCCAAGCTGCAAACCACAACCACTGAACAGCTTGGGATCAGAAACACCCTGGATGGACTCCTTGGATCCCACTCTCCCTAGAGGAACACCTGACTCACTCTTGAGGGAGCGGGGAGAAAACTGGATCTGCCAGGAGTGGAGACTGAACTAAGCAATATTGGGTCAGTGGGACCATGGGACTGCCTGCTGTCTGCCCAGGAAGGGGATGGGGATTTGTGGAGAAGAAAGAATGACATGATGTGGCGGGAGGGGGAAGGGACCTTGAATAAGGATATACAAGGACAGAAAGTGTGACTTCTTTGTTCATAATAATAATATTAATAAAATAAAGGTGGTTCTATAGTGTTACCCAAAGTGATAACCACTATGTTAAGCTTAGAGTGGGTATCCCCACTCACATCAACACACACGACCTCATCCAACATTACATTTAGGGTTCATTGGGCCAAACTGTTTCTACCCACATGCCACAGTCCACTTTGTGCTTCTATAAAATTTGATGTCTGCAAAATTGTAATAAACAAATGTTTATCTTTAACAAGTTTAGATGGTTTGGAGTTCTGGGGACTAAGAGGTTTAAGATCAAGATTCCAGCCTCAACAAACAGTGATGGAGGAAGAAAAGAATTCTGTACAGTAGAAGAGTAGGAAAAACAGAATTCGTTTCTGAAAGGCTTTTTAAAGAGTGCCACTGCAGCACCAACTCTCAATTCCACTGCTCTTTGAAAGGGACAAAACATTCAAACTATAACGCCATGATTTTTCAGTTCCTACATATAATAATTTAGATTTTGTTCCTCTACATTCTACACCCAGATGCCATGTCCGAGGATGGATGGGTGAACCTTGTTAGGCAAAGCCCGCAGACCACAGACCCTAGAATATCTCTTGTTTCTGCTGTGCCTTTGCATACTTGCTACTGCTATTGCCTGCCAATCAAAGAGCTGGCTATGAAAAAAAAAATGCTTTCTGCTAGCTGTGTTCTGTTAATCTGTGACAAGTTACTTAGATATAAATGTATATGTGTTATTAGGGCAACTTTGTTTTTAATTTTGAAAATGCTTGTTTTTACCTATACTCTAGAAATTTAGAAGACTCACTATATAGGGTAGATATTAGAATGAACAGCTGTTATTTGAAATTAACTTGACTGTGAAGGATCCTTGTGGAAGATAGTGACTCTTTGCTGAAGGGGCCTTTACAGCCATTCTATGAATTTGGTCATAAGACCCTCAGACACACGTGGGGCTCTTGTATTAATGTGTATTGCACAAGATACATAATACAGGATTGGAATCATGGAAGCATGTGATGCTCTCCTTCAGTAAAACATGTAAATTAAGATTAAGGATCTTAGTGTGAGCAAATACTTTGTGTAACAATGAATGAATATGCCTTTGTTCAAGGGCCCAGTCAAGTCCAGTCCATCAGAAGAGGCTGGACCTTCCTGCTGTCACAGGGGCCTTAAAATTTCATCTTGGGAGTTCCTTCTTTCTTCAACTGACAGTGAAAGAATAGAGAATTAAAAGAGAGAATGTAAGTATCTTTGTCCCTAACTCTCTCAGATAGACAAGCCTAGAATGTGTCAATACTGTGAATGTTCCTTTGAGCCCTGTTGTTGCTGGAGGAGGCTGGTCACCCCCAAGGCAGCAATACCCAGATTTTTTTTTTACTATTACTATGAATAAAGTCTCATTTTTTATCCATGCATCTCCTTGTTCAAACTCCCTTTCCTTTCCTGCCCCTCGCAGTTACTCTCTCTTCTTCCCACCTCCTTATCTCCTCCCCAGCAAGGGCAAGAGGTTTCAATGTCCCAATATGGCTTAGTTCAGCATCCACTCCAGGCAAATCCTCTTTCTTCATCCCAACATCAAGACTGGATTATGTGTTCCTCTGGAGGGAATGGGTTCCAAGTTGCCAGTCCAAGTTGCTTCAGATCCCAAGCTGTTCAGTGGTTGTGGTTTGCAGCTTGGGTATGCTTTGCTTTTTGTTTAAAGTCCACTAATGAGTGAGTACATCCTCTGCTTATCTTTCTGGGTTTGTAATACCTCATCAGGAGGATATTCTCCAAATCCATCCATTTGCCTGAAAATTTAGGATATCATTTTTTCTTACTGCTAAGTAGTATTCCATTGTGTAGATGTACCACAGTTTGTTAATCCACTCTTCAGTTGAAGGGCATCTAGGTTCTTGCTATTACTACTAATAATGCTGCTATGAACATAGTTGAGCTAATGCTTTTGGAGTGTGAATGTGCATCTTTAGGGTATATGCCCAATAGTGGTATTGCTGGATCCTTGGGGAACTATTCCCAGTTTCCTGAGAAACCGCCATACTGCATTCCAGAGTGGCTGAACAAGCTTCCACTTCCACCAACAATGGAGGAGTGGTCCCCTTGCTCCGCAACCTCTCCAGCATAGACTGTCATTTGTATCTTTAATCTTAGTCATTCTGACAGGTGTGTAAGGTAATACCCAGATTTTTATATTGAATTCCTACCCAGAATACCTCACAATGTGATTATATTTATAAATAAAGTCTTAAAAAAGTAGTTAAGGGAAAAGTCATAAGGGTAGGTCTTAATCCAATATGACTAAGGAAATAGAAGCAAAACCTTATGAGAAAACAGAAAATGGCCATCCGTGGGCCAAGGAAAGAAAACTCAGAATGAAATCTACTCTTTCCACACCTTGATACTGAACTGCAGAACTGAAAGAAGTCTGCTTTTCATGCCCTCCACTCCATGGTATTTGCTGTACTCATCCTGGCAATCTAATACATCACTCACAAACATTTGCCAGATATTGCAGCTCATTTGGTGAAGGAGTAGAATCTACTTCAGAAGCAAGCCTACAATTCTTCCAAGCGACTTGGGATTCATCATGTGTGTTTGGGGTGGAGGTGAGGATGAATCTTGGAAGACAATTGGCAATAGCATCTGAAGGAACACTGTCTTTTGAACTCACTGGAGGATCTCTGAATAGAAACAACTTACTACTTTCCCAGTGGGGAAGAAGAGATGCTTGGCTTGTGCATGTTATCTATTGCTATCTTTGTTTGGTTATTTATTTTTGAGAGAAAAAAATTCATTTTAGATCATGATTTTAGAAATGTAATTGCACAGCTACTTGACTTTGTGATTCTGGGCCTGTGGTGAAATTGAGCATCATAATTTGAAGGACCCTGGGTTCTAGGGCTTGACCCAGACATTCAGTTCAGATATTCAGTAAAGCACTCCCATGAGAACAAGAAACCAAAAGTCTGAATGTCTGTCCCAGGAAACAGAGTGACCCAGCTCAGATAGCCGTAATCAACTCAGATAGGACATAATAGTCAAAACTGAGATTAAAATAACAGAAGTTCCAAGCAGAATAGCAGTGACCAACACCTGGTTGTAAAAGCCCCCTAACCAGCTGATCTTAAGGCGACCCCATGACTATTGTGAGCAACCTTATGACTTTAAAGTATGACCTTTAAAGTGACCAGTCATGTATTGCCCCAGTTGCTATGGTGATTTTTATGGTCTTAGCCTTTAAAAAAGATATGAGATTGTTAATCCCAGCTACTCCCTTGCTCCCTAGACAGGGAGGAAGCCTGCCTGTACAGATGAAATAAATCCTCTTGCTTTTTGCATCAACTGGGACTGGGGTCTGGGTTCTTGGGGTCTTCCTTCCTGAGGACAGTACTCTGAGTCTGGGGTCTATCAAATGGAAGGGTTGATGGTGGAAAGACTGTTCATCTCATAGAAGTTGGGGTAAAAAGACACCACTAAAAGAATATATATCCTCCAGAAAGTATGCCCCAAGTGACCCAGCTTCTTTTATGAGGCTTGTCTTCTAATAGTTCATTCAGCTTTGAATTTGCCAGCAGGTTGACTCATTGATGATGTTAGAGCATATATTATTTAACTGCCTTCCAAGAGCATCATGATCTGGAAATATGACACTTCATATCCAAATCATAGCATCCCAATGCTGTCCCTGAAAGGTATATGTCAGAGCTGTGGCTTAAATTGAGAAAGGGTAGATTACAAACTGTTTAGCTCTTCCCATGACCTATTGAATTAGAAACTCTGAAGATCCAGCCAATAATGTCATCCAAGGCAGTGATTCCCAAAGCTATCACTTGGAAGGGAGTTCTCCTTTCTCTAGAATTCTTTCTTACTTTTCCTTAATAAAGCTATATTCCTTTTGAACATAAAACAAAGCCTCACAACAATTATGAGGTCTTAGCGTTTCTCTTTTTTATCCAACAAGCTGTGATGGAGCCTATGAGTTCCAGGTGTTGCTGTCCTAGAAGAACCACCTCTCTAAGTGTATCAGTCTTTGACCTGTATGGAAAAGAGATGCTGTTATTAGCCCAGTGAGAAAAAGAATCTTGTCAGAGAGCATGCTTAACAAGAAGGAGACCACAGGGAAGTAGCAGCCAACTTCTGCTGTGGGATATTGCTCTTGTACACTGTAAAGATTTGTCACTTGAATTGGTTTAATAAAACACTGATTGGCCAGCAGCCAGGCAGGAAATATAGGCAGGGCAACCAGACTAGGAGAATTCTGGGAATGAGAAAGGTGGAGTCAGGAGTTGTCAGCCAGATGCAGAAGAAGCAAGATGAGAATGTCTTACTTAGAAAAGATACCCAGTCACATGGCTAAACATAGATAAGAGTTATGAGTTACTCTAAGTGTAAGCATTATTAGTAAGCCTGAGCTACCAGCCAGACATGTATAATTAATAAAAAGCCTCTGTGTGTTTGTTTGGGATTGGATGCCTACAAGAATGAGCAGGTCATAAACTTCTGCTTACAAACTTCTCTCTACACTTGCTCCTTTGTTAGTCTGTTACCTCTAACTAATCAAGAAGAAGCCAACTGAGGAAGGCATCTAACTGTACACAATTCATAGAGGTCAGCCTGCCAGGACAAAAAGCAAAGAAGAGATTTAGGTAATGGTGCCAAGAGAAAATATGTAGCATAACATGCTATTCTAATACATCTTCAATGACAGAAACAACAACAACATCTAACCAACCAAACACAACCTCAATTAATCACAATATATGTCAGTTGTCCAGTCCTACCTTTTTTAGAACTCAACTACATTAAAATGACTTGTTAGTGAAGGACCCAGTAAAACAGCCTGTGTTTTTAATGCTACACACTTACTCTTGCTACAGTGTCAACAGGATTTCAGGCTGTCTAATCTGGAAGTACTGTATGTTGGGAAATATGACTCAGTTTACCTCCATACATTAAGGGCGTCAGTAGGGAGGTCCTGAAACAGTACGTTAGAGGTTATTGGAAAGAATTCTTATATGAAACTATAAAACACAAGATCAAGGAAGAGAAGCAGAAATAGAAATAAAGAAATGGATAATGAGGAAGGGGAGAGCCTTAAAGAATTGCTATCTTCTCCTGAGTGAAGGCAGATTGGGATGATGTCCATCAAAGGCCAATGAAGCCTACGTGAGGAGCCTGCTTAGGATATGCAGAATATGAATGTAGGGGTAGAAATGTTCATTTTTTTTAGAAGAAGCATAAGAGGGAGGATCAAGTCTATAGTGACAGAGAAACAAAGACCAGGTAAGTCAAAGTCAGTCTGACTTGTATACTGGCTCCTGCATGACAACTGCATGACTTTGGCATGGCCACTGCATGGCTTACATGGCTTCTGGTGGAGGCTGTATGTTCCACCTTTCTCTCTGTTCCTCAAGTGCCTCCCTTATGACAGCAGCACTCTCTAAAGTGCATCTGGCAAGGGTTTAAACAGTAAGAACAATACAAAAGCAGACCTGCGATGTCAACCTGTACGTTCTAGAGTAGTAGCAGGTGCTCCTGGGGCCGGCACTCAATTTGACTACTGGATCTTAGAAACCCTAAACACAGTCAAGATCTCTTAGAGCCTATGAACCCTTGATTTGAAATAAGGTGAATAATAGCAAAACCATTGCTTCTATAATTAGTTATTATTGTTATTATTATTTTGTTGGAGTGTGTGTATTGTATGTATGTGTGTGCATTTAAGGAGGCCAATAGTTGATGGGAAACCTTCCTCTATGGCTCTCCACCTCAAAGGAGTCAGAGATTTTTTTCCTCACCCTGGCTGGAGCTTATGGTTTCAGCTACACTGATTAGCCAGCAAGCCCTCTCTATCTGCCTGTGCAAATTCCTCAGAGCTAGGGTTACAGGCATGCACTGCCATGCCCAGCTTTTACGTAGGTGCTTGGATATGGACTCAGATCCCCAATTGCAGGGAGAACACTTTACCCAATGAACAATCTGAAGACTATTTCCTATTATTTCTAGAGCTCCAACCAATAGATTTCATTTGCCACAGATTTAAACTGAAGCAAGGCTGATAAAGACAATGGTAGCATCTTTTCTCCCAACCCAGAAAAGTTTTCAGTTTTTATAGGAAAAGTCAAAGGAGAAGAAAGAAGAGTCTATGAAATAAAATCTCAGAAGACTGCTCCCAATGGTGGTGCATGTCTTTAATCCCAGTACTTGGGAGGTAGAGGCAGGTGGATCTCTGTGAGTTCAAGGCCAGCTTGGTCTATAAAGCAAGTTACAGAGCAGCCAAAGCTGTTAAACAGAGAAACCCTATCTCAAAGGCAGACAGAGAGAGCTGAAGAGAGAACAGTCCCTGGGAGTGAGACTAGGCTATAGATCTACCAAAACATATTTTCCCTTCCTTGTTTGCTTAAAGAGGAAAAAGCACTTTTCATAGGATGTACACAGATGATTATATAAAGAAATAAGGTGGCGCTTTGCTAGGTTTAGGTCTCATGCACACTTTTAGGGTCCTATGGAATTATCAAAAGACAGAGGAATCTTAAATTTGTTACTTAGAAGACTTGTTTATAGTGAGCCTAATTTTACCATGACTCTTGTTCAGGGATTGGCAGGAAGCACAATGTTGGTACCATTTAAGAGTAGGCTCACCTCTAAGCTGAATATGTGGAAGCAGAGGCAGTCCTTATTCTCAGTAGACAGAATCATGCCCTGGTAGGTAATATTCACTGTCAATTTGACTAGATTTAGAATTCTAGGAAATGCACTTCTGAGTGTGACTGTAAGAATGTCTATAGAAAGAATTAATGGAAGGGAGAAAACAAATGTGGGTGCCACCATCCCATGTGTTAGGAGATCAGACTAAATAAAAGATAGAGATAGAGAAAGCCAGATGGTCACCATCACTCACATCATTCCTGATTTGCCTGTGACGTGAGGCAGCTGCCACCATCATAGCTGTGAGCTGTCCTGTGGTCTGTACCTTCTCTGCCCTGAAGATGTGCACCTTCAAACCATGAGCCAGAATAAGCCCATCCCGCCTTCATTAACTTGCTCCTTGAGAGGACATAAAATTAGAACTCAGAATTCACAATTAAGTTCCTGAGAATTTAGACATAGCAATGAAAAATAAAAGACTTTTAAAAATATTAAGATATTCTCTTTTTTTTCTATTTGTTTTCAATCTTTTTGTGTTCAGGATAGTAGGTAAATTCAGAAGAAGCCAAAACTGGAATTCAGAGCAATCTTAACAGCTGCCTGCATTGTCTATGTAGAAAGCTAAGAGGCGAGCTGTGATGAGATGTTCTGTAGTGTTGATGAAGCAATCACAGCTGAAAACCGAGAAGCCCCTGTGACAAGCATGTTAATCATGCCTACTGCAGTTGTCACACTAGGTTCATGCCTAAAAAAATAAATAAAAACTAAGCTTCAGAGAACTGTTAGCTTTACGGTCAGTTGCTTCACCAAGCATCTACAAGTATTACTCAGTCTACTGAGTAACTAGAAGGTTGTAAATGTTCATTTTACAGAATAGGAACCGAGGGGCTCAAACCACCAAAGTCACCAGGAAAGTAAGAGACAGACTTGAGCCTGGAACAAAACTCTGTCTACTTAAAAGGCTTGGGTTGTTTCTATTGCTTTATTGTTGGTTTGTTTTCGAGAAAGGGGTCCTGCCTCAGAGCTCTGACTATCCTGGAACTCACTCTGTAGACCAGGCTGGCCTTGAACTTGCAGAGATCCAACTGCCTTTGCCTCCCAGCTGCTGAAGTTAAAGGTGTATACTTTGGTAAGCAATCATCATGAAAGCTGTCCTCCTCAGGAAATGCTTTTTCCCCATCTGAGATGAAGACAATGACCCTGAGAAAAGCAGATATGCTGCCAGTCCAAGTTAGTCTCCTAAAGCAGCAACTGACTGTGTTCTGCAAGATGACAATGATAAAAGGGGACTCTTTGTCCCTAAACAAAATTTTCTTGGGCCAATTGTTTTCCTAATTTCTTCTATTAAAAGCATTTGCTCTTGAAACTTGAGAAAATGACTGACAGTTAAGAGTGTATACTACTCCTGCAGAGGACCCATGTTTAAATCCTAGAATAGTGGGGTAGCCAACAACTGAAGGATTGAAAGACTTTTTCCCACTTCTGTGAGCACCTGCATCCGTGTGCACATACCCACACATATGCATAACTTAAAAAAAATGTTAAGTTGTTCAGATCACTGTTAGTAGCTGGATATGATAGTTCATGTGTTATTGGTTGTTGTTATTCTCTTCAGGGCCAACCACTCAGCTACCAAATAAATCACACATGGAGACTTGTTCTTAATTATAAATGCCCAGCCTTAGCTTGGCTTGTTTCTTGGCAGCTTTTCTTCAATTAAATTACCCCCTATCTTTTGTCTCTGAGCTTTTCCTTTTCTCTTCCTGTATACCTTTGTTTCTTATTCCATGGCTTACTGTACAGCTGTATAGCTGGCCCCTGGAGTTCTGTCTTCTTTCTCTTTCTTCCCCATCTCAGATTTCTTCTGACTGCCAGCCATGCCTATCCTTTCTCCTGCTTTGCTACTGGGCATTCAGTTATTGGACCATAAGTTGTTTTAGACCGACACAGTAACACAGCTTCACAGGGATAAACAAATGCAACAGAAACAAAAGTAACACACCTTAAAAAGTGTATTCTCCAACATTCAGGCATGTAACCTCAGGACTTGAGACTGAGGGGAAGGAGGATCAAGAGTTCAATGCTAGCCTTGGCTATACAGTGAGTTCAAGGCCAGCCTGGGCTAAACAAGACTCTCATTTGTTTAAAAAAAAAAGAAAATTAAAACTTATCACTAATATTACTTAATATGCCTTTAAGAGATATCATATACTCAGCCCTATACATCCACTGGCAATGCTTTGTTAATTAGTATTTGGCAGTTGTTTTTTTCTAGGATGGCTAGTTATTTATAAAATGGACCAGAAAGAAGTGCCAGGCAGGAAAATAAAATTTTATGCTCTAGTAGGTATAAAGGAAGTTTTGGGATAGACACTATTCATGGTTGTTTAAATGGGGGAATGTAGTAAGTCTGCCATTGAAGGAATTAGTGGAAAGGTAAAGGAAAGATGTTTGAATCAGGGAGAAAGACTGCCAGGAATTCATACTCCTCCTAAATTTTAGCTTAATACTTACACTGAATTGGGGATTAAGACAGATGTGACGGGAAAATCAGATTTGGAGCAGAGAATACTAATTAATCGTGTAGTGTCTGGCTTAACTTGGAAAGGGATGGGAAGGCCAGGGAGCTATTGCCTTACCAAAATACAAGCCTGGGGAGACAATAAGCCTGGAGGTTGATAATAGAAAATCCAGGCTGCCTAGAAGATTAGAAGAGTCTGGAGACTCATCACACAGGTGGGAGCCTTCTACTGCAGTGAAATGGAAAGTTGGAAACAGCCGGAGAAGACCACCCTGAAAAGACATGCATCCCAAAGAGATGCTATCCCTGCCCCTGCGTCATAAGGAAAGACATTTCTGTTAGCAGAGCTGGGAAGACTGGGAGCTGCTGGGGGCCTGGTGTGTCCAGCTTGCCCTCCCACTTGACCCCTGGGACCTTCTCTGTGATGGAGACCATTAGCTCCTCCCAGGTCACCACTTGGTGAGTGTTGAAGTGTTAGTCCCATAATCCAGCCTACAAGTGGTTAGTTATATGGGTGCATGGAGTGCAGCACAAATTCCAGTCCCTTCGATAAGTCATCCTTGGTCTGAGGTTTGGCCCGATCAAAAGGTGCAGACTGGGATTAAGATTCCAGATAAGTAAAGCCAGTATCTGGGAGAGGCCCCTTGAGTCCTCTGTGGCTGATTGTTGGAACCAGTGGTCTTTATTTAACCTGTGCACAGGCAGGATTCTTTTCTATTTCTGCTCAGTTTAGTGAGCAGCCCATCTCCCTAATGGTTTGAAATATAAATACTGTGCACACCAAAGTGAGGTATTTCCCCCATGCAAGGCCAAAGGCTAGTGGCTAACTCTCCTCTGGGGAGAGAAACTCTAAATACCACGAATGTTTAGTTAGAACAAGGAAAAGTAAAGGGCAATTTTATCTGCTCTTTGTCTGGGTCACCTAATGAAACTGACTGTCTCTGGGTTGGATAATCCTTACTCACTTTGCTATACAGCCTGTATGATGCCAATGAAAGTTTTGAGGAGACATCATTGGTAGATGTCATTAAAACTGAAAAAATTATCTTAATGATCCATTATTTAATGCTTACTTTGCCTGTGTGTGCATGAATGTAATTTGGGTGAAATAGGTATAATTAGGGAAATAGAATAGGCTCAGAAGTATATATCGTGATAATTGATTGTGGAAAAGCTTGATTTTACAACTCAGTCCCGAGTAGGGTAGGGAAGGAACCTGGGAGAGAAACTGTAATGTCCTGCCAGAAAATACAGATGTGCTTGGATCAAGAATAGGAGTAAAATGGCCCATTCATTTCCACATGCTTAGGGAGTTTAATTCCCTTTAAGAAACTAAAGGGCTTCCTCTTGTTGAAGTAAATTTTGGAACAATTTCAGCTAAGTTTCTAAGTCTTGTTTGTCAGAGAACCAGAGTCAGAAAAACACATTTCCCAGATTTCTTTATCAATGATGTTGCTTCTCAGATTTCCCCCATAAATCTCCCTAGAAATTAACAAAGTGATGGCAATAACTGGTTTCTTTTTTTTTTTTTAATTTTTATTTATTTATTTATTTATTTATTTGCCTTGGTGTTTGCCTGGAACTGGAACTATAGACAGTTGTTAGCTGCCATGTGGGTGCTGGGAATCGAACTGGGGTCCTCTGGAAGAGCAGATGGTGCTCTTAACCACTGAGCCATCTCTCTAGCCCCAATAACTGGTTTCTTAAATACCACCACCACAGAGCTCAAAGATTACCTTTGAGAAAAGGGGCTCCTCTAGATCACCAGAGAAGCTAGCCGACAATCAGGGTGGAGAAATAGTTTAGCCAGGAACACCAACTGCTTTCATGATATTAAGTCATTAGCTTGCCATTGTACACCCCCCACCATATCTGGAAAAAAAAAAAAAGACATTTTCTCAGTTTTGTATTTTCAATAGTTTCTGAATGCCACGAGAAGTACGTCCCCAAAAGTGCACTTTCCAAATGCACTAACCCTAACCCTAATGAAGACAATATAATAGCCAATTCTCTGTAAAGGAATAGATGTTCCCTCCCAGCTATTAAAGAGACTTCAGGTCTTCTTTCATATAAACCCACATCCACAGACCTCTTCTTATTTTGAAGTAGAATTAAGAAATCATTTCATTTTATTAAGTATTT
The DNA here is from genome assembly GCA_004025045.1 of Sigmodon hispidus. Taxonomy (NCBI): domain Eukaryota; kingdom Metazoa; phylum Chordata; class Mammalia; order Rodentia; family Cricetidae; genus Sigmodon; species Sigmodon hispidus. Next base: position 16,881 of record PVIH01002635.1, on the reverse strand, counting down.
CATTACGTTTCAGAATTCATTTAAAGCCCAAGTCATAAGCAACAACCTAACCCCTCCAATGAAAGAATTATTGAAAAACACCATCTTTTGAAAAAGAAAACTTACCATTTTCTTTTTTTAAACCCCTTTTTCTGATAGTATATATTCTTTAAAATTATTTCGAATCCAGAGGTGGGGAAGATAGAGCATTGGCTGGAGATTTTGCAAATTTTAGTTTGTTCTTGGTGCAAACAGCAGGTACATTACTTTCTTAGAATGTAAATGGTGATTAATTCCTATTTAGCATGTCTGCACATTAGTAGCTTTGCAATGAGGGAACCCAGGTGGGCATGCTTAAAACCATTCATGAAAACACCATTTCATCTGAAGTAAGGGCATAAGATGTGTTTCTATTACATCTGTCTCTGTGGCTCAAAAACCTGGTTGTGTTGCTAATAAGAACATAGTATGTTAGAACCTAAAACAAACAAAATGTCTTTGCCCAGTGACTGACAGAGTTAAAACTGGTGGGAGAAGTGTAATGAAGAGAATGGGCAAAATCTATGAAAACGTTATGAAACAGCCCACTAGCTTCTGCAAGGTGACAGTCGAAAATAAATGGGCTGTGATACTTTTTTTTTTTCCTTATGAGGATCAAGTTGAAATCATGAGTCTGATATTGATTGCTTAGTTTATTTTGTATTTTGTTTGCCTGTTTGTGAGAGCATATATGAACACACACACACAGAGAGAGAGAGAGAGAGAGAGAGACAGACAGACAGACAGACAGACAGACAGACAGACAGACAGAGAGAGAGTCAGGTTTCTCTTGTTTCTCTTTGGAAATCGACACTTAAATCTCAACAGTAAATAACAGGGCACCTCAGTCCTGTTTCCCCAGGCCAGCTACATTTCTGGTTCTTTCTCCCATTGCTCGGGAAAATGAACAGGGATCCAGGGAAGCTCCTCAAACCACGCATCCAATTAAAGCACCGAAAAGAAATCATGCATTATTTTACTGTTCACCACAGTGCCCGCCGAAAGGCTGGAGCACAGAATCAAGTTACAAGGGAATTCATTTCTAAATAGGCGTCTGCACCTGGGTCAGGATCTCAGTCAATACAGCTCAATCTAGTTCTCAGGTTAGAAGCAGTAAACACGTGGCAAACCCCCCAGAAAGCTAGCACTCAGGGCTTCCTTTGGCGCAGATGGTTATCAGCACTCTGAGACCTCGCCTGTCTTAACTCCTGGGAACGTGCCTCTGTTTAGATAGCGTCTGGGGATTAACTGGCAAGAAGCTCTCTCCTGATACCGGTTTCTTCCGTCCAGGGCTGACAAGCGAACGCCACGCCCAGCACTTTGCAGTGATATTCTTAGGGCTGAGAGAGGCCAGCAGACCTCATCCCGCAGTGGTGCACCTACTTGCCCTTCCTGGGGACTAGAATTGTGGTTAGAAAGGAAAACAATGGCCCTCAGTGCCACACTGTAGAATAGTAATGGGAGGAAGTGACAGAGACACAGGAAACTGGGAGAGTGCGTTTCTTACACAAACAATCCCAGGGAGAAGAAATAAGACTGTTGAAACAAAGGTGAGGCAGGAGGAAGCAGCCTGGGCCACCGGAGAATGCAGTCAGGGAAGGGGCAGAACCATGCACCTCTGTGCTGGAGGCGGCTTGTGATGACCCATTCTTCAGGGGTTGCTGGAGTATGAATCAGTGGAGACCCCTCCCCCCCCATAAAAAAAAAAAGGACATCCTGACTCCCATGGGTTTGCAATGTTCTGGAAAAAGCTGCCCCCACCATGGGAGTCGGGAGCAATTTGTCTTCTTCCTTTTTGTGTCCTCTTACCACATGGGCAGAGAGTGTGTTGAATATTTAATTTTTTTTAAGACAGTCTGAAATCTCAGAGCACAGAGTCATCTCGCCAGCCTTTTTTGATTTTGTTTTGGTTTCTTGAGACAGGGTTTTCTGTGTGCAGTCCTGGCTAGCCTGGAACTTGCATTGTAGACCAGGCCGGCCTCAAACTCACAGAGATCCTTCTGTTTCTGCCTCTCTAGTGCTGGGACTAACAGCGTGCACCATCACTGCGTGGCTGTTAGGTCTTGAAGGCATGGGTCACCACTCCTTGACCTTTATGGCTTGGCTGTTGGTGACTCTGTCTTCTGATATTCCAGACCATTTTTATTAAATACAGAATGCATTACCACATATGCCCATCCCTTCTGCTCTTCCTGGGAACTGTTCTAAAGGCCCTAAACTTTTCACCCTTGGGATCTGATCATTTATGCTCTGTTTTTCCAGGCTTAGGGACTGGCTTTTCTGGGCTATTCACCTTCGTTCTTATAGTGCCTGGAAGATGCCTCAATCAGCAACCTTCGCACTCTGTTCATACTTGTGTGTGGGCCTCAACCCAAGGTTGGCAGACACTCAGTAGAAGTCAGTGCTCTCTCCCCCTGAATCCTTGCTCCAAATAGACCCCTCCCTCTGGCCTTTGAACTGCTGAGGACACTTCATCCCTATGAACCTTAGTCTCATTCCTGGGCCAATTAAATTATTCTGGTGTTTTGTTTTGGTTTTCTTTTCTGGAACGTCTAAACAAGAAGTCGAAGAGTGTTCTGGTAAAGTAATAGGAAACTCTCTGTCCATTCCACTGTCTGAGAAGTCCTGGTGGATCTCATATTCCTCTGTGGGGTTAGGCTTAGAAGATACATCCCAGTCTCCCAGCAATGAAAGTGACTCAGACAGGAAGAAGCATCTCCAAAGGTGAGCTCAGAGAAAGTCATAGCAAGATCTGCTCTATGGAAGCCATTACTCTGTCCCCTTTAATGTACCACCATTAAAAACACAGCTAGGAATGGAGCTCCAGCACTAGATTAGCACATACCCTCTCCTGGTTCAATCCCTGTAGTTTAGATAGACAATGATACTTGTAATCTCAGCATTTTAGAGGCCGAGACTGGAGAGTGATATATGTCCTTGTGCATGAATGTGTGAGTGTGTCTGTGTGTGTGTTATTGTTTTCTCGATGTAATATTATTCCCATGAAAATAGATGGAGTCTTAAGGACTGTGCCTTCAGAGTAAAAGGAAAAGCTAGTTGGGTCCTGGGGATGTAATTCAGAAAGGGATGACAGAGGACTTGGCTCTTAGCAGAAGTGTCCCTTAAACCCTGGAAATCATAGTTACATATATAGATAGCCATTTCTTTCTTTAGACCCTGGGGTTTCCTTTAATTGTGCCCTATCACTCAGTGACAGTGACATCTTCATATGTATTCAGCTTTGTTGGGAGAAATGATGGGGTGTAGAAATAAATGGAAATAAGGTGTCACTCATATTCCTCTGTCCTCTTACTAGGCTATTGTAAAAGTAACAACAAAAAACTTTATAGATATCTTTAGCCAGGAACTCATGACAGTGCATGGTAAAGCAGGAGGGAGCCCCCTCAACTCAAGGAACAGGTTCAAATACACAGCGAGAGTAAATGTGAGACAGAGGAAAATGTATCTAGAGGTGATGGGGAAAAGTGGCCATTAGTGCCTCAAGTTCATTGTATGATTTAATATATGTCCATCTCATAAATAAGTCCACGGACAGATCTCAACTTTATGTTACTCTAACAAACCCCCAAGAGAATGAATTAATACATGGGAAGATTTATTTGTGTTTACAGCTTCAGAGCTTTGGTTCCACGGTCAGATAACTCCATTGCCTTGAGCCTGAGGTAAAGAGAGCAGCACACAGTCAAGAAGTTGTGGTAGATCAAAGCTGCTCACCACAGAGCATCCAGGAAGTAGATAGAAGACAGGAAGGGGCCAGGGACAAGATCCCATTCACAGGAAGGCCTCTAGTGACTGACATCTGCCAGCCAGAGCCCACCTCCTAATAATGTTACCAAAAGAGGAATCCATCAAGAATTAATCCATTAATGAGGATGAAGCCCTCATGATCTAAACATCTCTCTTGACTAGATCCACAGCTGAGGAATCAAGACTTTAGCAGATGAGCTTACAGAGGATGTTTGATATACAAAGTGTTCTTATGGACAGGTGTCGCACACAACCTTGTCCCGCAAGGAAGACTCGACACCCGGCTCTTCTTTCAGCAGTTTTATTCAGGAACCTTGAATTCTGACTTCTGACTTACTTACTTACCACGGGGACTGACTGACTTGCTACATCTTCTCTCTCATTCTGCTTCTCCTGCTTCTGGGGAAAACCCGCCAGCAGCCTAAATAGCCTCTGGGCAGCCAACCCCAGTATGCCACGTGGGCACTACCTATAGGTCCAGGTATGCGGAACCAAGCCAGATCCTCAGCCTAGAGAATTATGGGATAGTTTGTCACTGAGAGCACTCACCATGTGGAAGGTTGAGGGAGGAAGCCAGCGCCATCTTTTAAGGCGTGGCTACACACAGTTCTCCACAGACAGGGATGATCTGTTTTATATCCCAAATCATGATAGACCAGATATACCTTTTAAGGTCTTTATTCCCATAATGCCCACAAAAAAAAAAATGGCAGAGTCTAAGCCACCATGTAAGTGATAGTGGTGAGGTGACTACAGGTACTTTGAGAATACAGGCTTCATATTGGCCAAATGTTCTCATGCCTTAGTTTCTGAAATAATGGGAACAACTAACTAAGGCTTCAGGGATGTTTAACCACAAATGGATATTCTGATCACCAAGAAACACAGCTGCCAAGCCAAGATGTAGCCATAGTTTTCCTCAGATTTTAATTCTTTGCCAATGCCTACCTTATTTCAGGAAAGCTATAAACCTTTTTACTTATCTTCCTCGCTGTCTCTCACCTTGCTGTTTTAACCCTTAGAATTATCTACCCCTAACATTTGATTTCATTGTAACACTATTATAAACAATGTTTCTAATTTAGTGTTTACCTTTAATTAAACCAGATAAAAATTAGAATGGACTGCCCAGTGAAGGTGACTCTTTCCCTGAATATGAAGGATGCTGAAGAGAGATTTTTTTGGAATTTTGGAATATATGGCTAGTAAAATCCTTTCCTGTTACTAAAGTTTTACGCTAGAGATCTAAGGTGATATAGTCACATGTGTCCTTTATTGTCTAACTATTGATTTGTATGGGCTCTTTAGTATTTTGTTAGATATTGTGCTTTTTGTTTATTTTCTTCCTATGTGGGGTAGGGCTTACTTTTAAAGCCATTTGCTTTCTGGCAATGCCTGAAGTTGTGAGGACCTGGATTCATCTGTACATTTGGTACCTCAGGGCAGGGCCCAGGTCTACAAGTGTGCCTGACAGCCAAAAGATTCAAAAGCTGCTGTACTTGTATCTCTTTTGCCCAATCCTGGAAAGCCAATGTGTTTTTCTGTAAAGCCCCCTCCCTGTCTGTCGGGATTGGAGGTCATTAGCTTTCCACTGAGCTGGAACAAACCTATGGACTGGTTGGAACCTGTATTCCATGGTGGTCCTTGGGAATTCCTAGACACGAGTATAACAAAGTCACCCATCACAAGCATGCTTAGTGGTAGCTGAGACTCTGAAGAAGACTGGGAAACTCCAGAGTGGCAATTAGAATTCCAATTCTAGGAAGCCTGACCAGAAAGCCTGATGGAAGGAAGGGGAAAGGCCTATGAGATCATAAGAATGATTTAAATGTCAATTCCAAAAGCTAAAATCTAGGTTAGATTGGTAAACACAACCATGTGTTTTCCCATGGAGAGCACAAGAAGCATTTCTGAGTCTATGAGCATGAGTTGCACTTGCCCAATAGCACCTTGTTTATGAGAAAAATTGACTCAGTTGCCTGCTGGGTTGCTCCACTTAGATATTCTTTCTTATTGAGTTTTATATCTTTTTCTTTAAAAATAGCTTTTCTTCTTTGTTTCTTTTGTTTTGGTACCATATTTAGATAGCTCAGGCTGTCCTCAGAACTTGTGATCTTTCCACCTCAGCCTCCAAATACAGAGAAGGATCAGAAGTTGTAAACCATCATTTAAAAAAAAAAAAAAAAAGAAAAGAAAAGAAAAAAAGAAAAAAAAAACAGCAATTTTTAAAATGTGTTTCTTAAGAATGTTTTCATTGTCTTCCAGTCCTCCAAAGTTACAAGCCTTGTAAAACAGAGTCTGTGAGTCATTGAGCAAATGCTGGACTATTAGTTCTTCAATACCTAGAATGAGAAAAGAGCCAGAATAGATGGTTTCTGAATCTTTTCTCCATCAATTCCATTAACGCTTAGAGGGAGACAGTGATTGAAGACTAGAGAGATGGCTGAATGGTTAAATTGCTGGCTGGTTGTGCAAGTTTGAGATAGGGATTTGTGTTCCCAGAACCCGCAGAGTTGTTGAGTGGGTATGGAAACTCAACTGTAATATCTGTGCTGGGAAGACAGAGACAGTGAATGACCACAGTAAGGTAGCTACCCAAACTAGCAATATCGGTGAGTTCAATTGAGAGACTCTGTCTAGATGAGTAACATGGAGAGCAACCTAAGATTACTACACAGACATGCATATATATATATATATATGTGTGTGTGTGTGTGTGTGTGTGTGTGTGTGTGTATGTGTGTGTGTTTCCACACACATATGAACAGGCAAACTACACATGCTTTCACATCCTATACACATGTGAGGAGGAAAAAGCCTCTGAATTAGAACAACACGGGGGATGTTCAATATAAGCATTTCCTTAGTGATGGGACCTGGGTTTGATTCCCAGTATCACAAAAGGAAATAAACAAATAGAATATTTTTAAAAATGAGAATCAGAGATTATGTATTAGAATCACCTTGCCTGCGTTTTAGGACTCTACATACAGACTAGTGAATTTCCTTGAAGTGAATCTAGGAAATGCTCTAATGTTTCTCGTTACCATAACCAGTACTGCCAGCTCTGTCTGTTACGGGCACTAGATTCCAGAGCAAGCATTGGCAGTGTGAGTTTTGTTCTCAGCAAACAGAATTTTATTTAATAGTCATACATGTATATTAAGATCAAACCTACCCCCACAATATCTCTTCTTCATCTCATCTCTCCTACTTGTTCTTCTCAACTTCATATACTTTTAAAAATATATGTATTAAAAATATATAACTATGTATACATATATATATATTTAAAACACCCACTGGCTCCATTAGTGCTGCCTGTATGTGCATGGATGTCGAACCATCTATTAGAGCATAGACAGCTGCTCACAGACTGTATCCTTAAAGAGAACTGACTCTCTTTCCCCAAGTAGTCATCAGTTACCAAAGAGCCACAGATAGGGGTGGGACTTTGTGAGCCATTCCTCAACCTGTGCTGGAATTTTGACTTGATTGATCTTGGGCAAATCTGGGGCATACATTTCCAACTGCGGTGAGATCATATGTTTAGTAGCCTTTTCATTCCTGCTTGCATTAATTCTGAGTCCTACAACTTTGGTAAAGTATATGTAATATGGACGTCCCAGGTAGAATTGAACACTTCATACATAGTCTCTTATTCTCTGAGTGTTGACTGGTTATGGTGTCTGAATTAGTCACCATCTCCTGCAAATGAAAGTTTCTCTGATGAGGGTTGGTGGATATACTACTCTGTAATATAAAGATAAGAATGTAAAGGGCAGTTTATAACTATGTCCACATAGCAGAATAATAGTGCTAGATTCTTATACTAAGACATAGTCAGCCATGGGGTTTTAGACCAGTAACCCATTCCACACATGAGTTCTATCTTGTGGAACAAGTTTCAAGCCCAGTTTGAAAATTATTGGTTACTCCCATAACAATGTGCTACTGTTGTACCAGGTAACATATTTTTGCCAGGACAGTGAATATTGCAATCCACAGTGCAATCTAGGTAAGATTTTTGGGGTCCTTTCTACACTAATAGCATGCACAGAACCTTCTAGCATTATGAAAACTCCTCGGTAAGAATGAAGCTTCTAGTACCAGATTGATTTCCCACTGTCCTCTGACTTAGTTATGTGATATTTTCAATAATAGGGTCTTACTCTCAAGGTGTGGAGGATAACTATCTTGGTTACTTTTCTACTGTTGTGATAAAACATATAACCAAGGTAATCTATAAAATGAAGCATTTAATTTTGCTTATGGTTTCAAAGAAGTAGCATCCAGCATGGTGGATAGTTGAGAGCTCACATATTGATCTACAAGTATGAGTTGGAAATTGAGCACTATTCCCAGTGGCATACGTTCTCCAACATGTTCACATCATCTAATCCTTCTCAAACAATTTTACCAGTGGCGGGGAACCTGTGGGGCCATGAAGACAACTCTCATTTCACCAAGATCAATAGCAATAGCAATAGCTATAATGCTTGGAGAGCTCTCTATAGGAGCCCATTGACCAGCAACCAGAAAGGAGATAACTCATTCATGGTACTGTGGGGTTTTATTTGACAGAATAGGGAATCTAAGGGAAGTATTATTTCCCTGTTATAGAATAATTTTATTTAAACAACAGAAAAATTTTATTTAAACAAATGTTGGTGTGTGTGTGTGTATATCTAGGAAGCTTTTGTGGTAGTAAGTTTCCATATGACGTTTTCAAAAGTCATTAGTGTTAGCTATTCTTCCTCAGACTTTTTCTGTCCCTGCCCCCATTTAACCCTTTCTGATCCATGAGTCTCCTTTTTCCTTTCAATCCACCTGTGTTCTACCCCCACTTAACTTGAAACCCCCCAAATCTTTCTTTCTTTCTCTCTCTCTCTCTCTCTCTCTCTCTCTCTCTCTCTCTCTCTCTCTCTCTCCTCTCCCTCCCCCATCTCTCTCTCATACACACACACACACACACAGCTTCAAGGTCAGCATTCATGTATAAAAGAAAACATGTTGCTGTGTGGCTTTTGTCTTTCTTGGTCTGAGTCCTCTTACTCAGAATAAGAATTTCCAGATCCATTCCTATGCCTAAGATTCTCACAATTTCATTTTTCTTTACAGATGAGTAATATTCCATTTCATAACTGTACCACATTTTTATTATCCAGTTATCATTTAGGCTGTTTTTGTTTCCTGGCTATTATAAACAGGGCAGCCACAAACATGGCTAAACAAATATCTCTGCAATAGGATATAGAGTCCTTTGGGTATATACTCAAGAGTAGTATAGATGAAACATATGACATATTTATTTCTAGATTTTTGAAGAAAACTGAGATTTTTATGCCCACTAGCAGTGGATAAGTGTTCCCTTTCCCCAACACCTATAGCAACATTTGTTATCATTTGCTTTATTGATCTTAGTCCAGTCAAAATTCTCAAAGTAGTTTCAAATTGTATTTTTCTGATGGCTAAGGATTTTGATCATAAAAAAAAAAAAAAGTGTCTTGGCCGTTTGTGTTTCTTCTTTTGAGAAATATTTGTTTAGTTTTGGGGTGGCTTGAATAGAGATGGCCCCAAAAGGCTCATAGTTTGAATACTTAGTCATCAGGGAGTGGCTCTACTTGAAAAGGATAAGGAAGTGTGTCCTCATTGGAGGAGGTGTGGCCTTTTTGGAGTAGGTGTGGCTTTGTTGTAGACTGTGTGTCACTGGGAGTAGCCTTTAACATTTCAAAAGCCTAAACCAGGCTTAATGTCTCTTTCTTCCTGCTGCCTACAAATAGGGATATAGAACTCTCAGCTCCTTCTCTAGCACCATGTCTGCCTGTGTGCTGTCTTGCTTCCTGCTGTGCTAATAGACTAAACCTCTAAAATGTTAAACACTTTTCTTTATAAAAGTTGTCATGATGGCGGTGTCTCTTCACTTCATGGCAATAGAACACTAAGGCATGTTTCATGCCCAATGTTTTAATTGATTTTTGTTTTGTTTTGTTTTCTTAGTGTTTAGTTTTTTCCCCTTTGTATAGTCCAGACATTAACCCTCTGAAAATGTACAGCTGATACAAACAATTACCATTAATTTTTTTAGGCTACTTCTTCATGCAAATGATGATGACCTTTGCTATATAGAACTTTCTAATTTCATGGGATCTCAATTGTTAGTAGCCAGCCTTAAATGCCCAAGCTACTGGAGACCTGTTCAGAAAGTTTTTTCTTGTGCCTGTGAGTCAAGGTAGGTTCCCTGCTTCCTCTTCTCTCAGACTCTACAAAATAAGAAAGGAAGAAACACTTTAAAATGTTCACAAAGTCAGTATCACTCTGAAACTCAAATCAGACTAAGACCATTTTTTTTTTTAAAAAAGGGAAAGTTATAGGACAATCTCTCTGTTAAACATATATGCAAAAATTCTCAATAAATACTTGCAAAGAAAATTCTATAGCACATCCCGAAGAGATAGAAAGCTTCATCTTGAAATTGTAAGTGGGCTGGAGAGATGGCTCAGAAGTTAAGAGCACTGACTGTTCTTCCAGAGGACCTGAGTTCAATTCCCAGCAAAACCACGTGGTGGCTCACAACCATCTATGATGAGGTCTGGTGCCCTCTTCTGTAAAACTGTATGCATAATAAATAAATAAAAATTACCACTTTAAAAAAAAAAGAAAATGTAAGCATGTTTCTAGATAAATTTTTTATCTATTTTATCTATTTTTTATCTATAAAAAGCATATTTATAGATAAATCAATAAATGCCATCTACCATATAAAATGACTAAAGGATAGCAATCACACAATCATTTTATTAGATAAAGAAAAGGCCCTGACACAGTCTAATACCTCTTTGTGGTAAGAATTCTTGAGTGTCTGGAGATATAGAGTATATATTTCAATGCAATAAAGGCAATGTGCTACAAACCCATAGCCACTATCATGCTAAGTGGAGAAAAACATGAAGCATTTTCACTAAAATCAGGGAAAAGATAAGGTATCCACTCCTGCTCAACATAGCACTTGAAGTCTTAGCTAGAATAATAAGAGAAGGAGATAAAGGGATACAAATAGGAAAAGAAGTCTAAGTATCCCTTTATGAAGATATGATTCTGTGCAAAAAGGTCCTAAAGACTCTATTCAGCAATGGAGCAGGATACAAAGTTAACTCATAAAAGTCAGTAGTCTTTCTATATATCAATGACAACCACAGAGAAAGAAATTAATAAAATAATCCTCTTCACAATTGTCATAAAACACTTGGGTATAAACCAACACAGGAAGTGGAAGAGTTTTACAATGAGAGCTTTAGAACACAGAAGAACTTGAAGAAGAGAACAGAAAACAGAAAGACCTACCATGTTCATGGATCAAAGGGTTTTACTATTCTGAAAAGCAGCAAACATAAAAATAGCTTTCTATTCCCCTTCCCCCCTGCCCCATTCCAAAAGTTAAGGTAACTATTTCTTTAATCTGTTATCTTGTACTCTGTGTTTACTAGCTACCAACCATACCTTTGAAGCATTTCTTTTACACAGTAATTTGGAAACTGTATACTGTTGTTGGTTTGTTTGTTTGTTTGATGAGCCCTTGATCAAAGGACACTTAGGCTAAACTGAAAGCATGTGTAGTTCATGAAACTTCCTAAATTATCAAGCACATATTGTAATGCCTGAATCTCAGTCACCCAGAGAGACCACCAGAGACAGAGATGTCCAAAATTCTATAGCCAGGTTTATTGTCAGTGAGATACAAGCCTAGGCAGGGAGCTTGTTCTCCGCACCTCGCTCACACCCCATGAGTGCAGTACAGGGAATAGCTGAGCACCCCAAGTTACACAAACTTTTTATTTAGGCAAAGACCATGAGGCAGGGTTACTCGGGGTCAAGGCTGCAGGTGTGCTCTGGATGAACTCATGCTTAGGGACTTTTTACAGCTTAACATTCCTGGACCCCACCTGGATGGTGTGGCTGGCAGGTTTTTACTGACTGAGAAGTGGACCATCCAGGTGTCCTTAGATAGGTTTAGCTCATTCTTTCTTGGAACTGGGGAAGAAGCCCCTGCCAAGAATGTGAAACTGAACTCTATTTTATCTCTATGGCTACTAGAATACAAAATGGAGTTTCTTGAACTAAGTTTACTCTCTTCAATATCTTGGGATAAAATTGACCAGTGGGTTGGGTTGCAAACAGCTCTGGGCTGACTGCACATGGAGGTAATCTTTGGGGTTTTATTTTTTGTTTGGAAGCAGTATCTCCTAAGAGAGCTGAGGCAACCTTGGGACTTGATATCTTCAGCCTCACAGGCCTGAGCTACCATGCATAATGTGAAAGCATCCTAGCTGCTTCCCTCTTTAGCCTGTAAGCTGCACTCTCAGTAAGTGTGTCCCATGAATGGTGACCCAGACAACCTCAAACAAAATCTCTCATGGCTCTTCCTTATGGTCAGACAAAGCTCTGAGACTGGGTAGTGCTTGGTACCCCCTCCCCCCCACCACATTTCCTTTCAGAGAGCAGCAAGTTCTGCTTGGGTTATCACTGGGCTCCACCCCATTCTACCAAGTTAGCTTTTGCCTGGAAAACAGTGAACTGTTTTCATTGTCTTATCAGTGTCCCAGGAAAGAGGGAAGTAGCTCTGGCAGCTATCTACACCTTGCCTGGGGACAAGGAAGTACTGAAAGCAGGCTCCAGGATCAGGGACTGTCCCTTCAGGCCCACAGGGTGTCTGAAGGAGCCAGAGGGAGGGGTTGGTGGAGGGACTGGGCTTAAACTGTGAAAACATAATAGCCCCTGGGGTGGGCTGCTAGAAACAGGAAGGGTGTGGGCAGGATCTGAGTCCAGCTGCTCCCTGCCTCCCCTCCCCACTGCCTTTGATCAGTGGGCAAATGGCATTTTGTTCCCTAAGATAAATGCCTGGTCAGAGGGTGTGGGTGGCTGCTGAGGAGGATAAGGATTAATGATGACAGTGTTTTATAGTCTACCTTAAGGATGTGTGTTTCAGACCTGGGATGTGGGGATGCTCAAGCTATATGAGAAGAGAAAGTTTTCCCATTAATGCATTTACTCAGTCATCATCAAATGTTTGGAGTATAGTAAATTCCAGGCACCATGCTGCACATACCATCGGGTATGATGAAATAACATGTTAGCTGCTTCCATCTGACACGGTGACTCTCACAGCGTTACTGAGATGTCAGAAATTTCGGGAGTTGTATAAGGTGGAACCGTTTATAGATTTTAACATTTTCCCTTTCTAGAATCTGATATTTGCCACCCCTAGTCCTCCCTTCTCCACTTGAGATGTGCTCCCTGCAGCTGAGAGTAATTGGTACACTTTGAACTTGTGAACTAGGCAGAGATGAGATGCAGGAAACTCGGGGATACATCTGCTTAGTCTAAAAGCAAACCCAAGGCTCCTGTGCAACAAAATCCACTTCCCAAGAGACAATAGAGAGACATGTTGCCACAGGACAGGAGGAGATGTTGAACAGAATCAAGAGGTACATTCCAGCCCCAGTGATGGTGGTGATCTGGGACAATGCATGCCTCTTGTAGAAGGCTTTGAGATGGAAGAGAACTTCCAGGAGCAGTAATGCCAGAGGATACTGGGAGGCATGCAAGGGGTAGAAAGAACATCTAAGGACAAACATGTGGCCAAGATGATCACTCCTAGTGATACAAATCATTTCACTTCAGAACAGGGGCAGGGATAGTGCCTGCCTGCTGGAAAATCAACTGGAGCCATTCTCTGACAGACTTTGAATGCAAACTTGGGCTTTATAACCTTTGTTCAAACTATAGTTATTTCTTTACCACTGACGACTTAGGGCTTGGATGTGAATACAGAGGCCCATGTATTTGAACATTAGTTCCCAGTTGGTGCTACTGCTTTAGGAAATTGTAAAACCCTTGAAATGTGGGATTTTACTATTAGAGGAGAGTCGATGAGATCTCTGAAGAGTAAACTTACCTCTGGCTCAAGTCTGAGCTCTGTACTTCCTACCTGTTGCAGCAGGGCTAGTATCTCTGCTTCAGGCTTCTGTGGACAATGGGGCTTCTGAGTCAGGGAGTGAGGGTATGTCTTTTGTCTCTTAAGTCATTTTTATCAGCTATTGCATCATAACAGCAAGAAGACTATAGCTTGGGGAGACCCCTCCAGATGTTCTGTTTTAATGCCCTGCCTCTGAGTCACACATACAAAGTTTTAAGGACAATACATTATAAAATTTAATAACAGCATGACAACCCTCTAACACTTTAGACAGGGCACCCCTCTTTGTAACTGTTCATAAACTCATGAAGCAAACATCTATATTTCCCAAACCTTATTCCAGGTATGAATGGGTTAGTGCACTGAACAAAACTATAATATTACCCCCAGGCACATTGTATGTTAAAGAAGCAACCAACAAACTGGAAGGTGTATCAGTAATAGAATAATGCAGGGTAAAAAAAATAGTAGGAAGTGATGCTTGTGTGTTAGGCTCAATAGGATGGTTTATGAAGGCCTTTCTGTTAAGGAAGTAACATTTATGCAGCAACTCACTGAATCCAAAAAGAGTTTAAGACAGAGGGATTAAGTCCATTGCAAACTTGTCTCATGAAAGGTTCAAGGTCTGGCTAGGGCACAGCCAGTTTTGTCTGCTTAACCCAGGACAATCCTCCCTCTGGAGACAAGGTGCTTCATTTGGAGTTTTGAGTCTTGGCGACCAATTCTGGATGTTGCTTGATAGCTCCTTCTAAAAGTGGAGGCAAACAAGGTTTGTCAGATTTTCTCCATTGGTTCTGATTTTAATGAATGATGACTGGTTAGGAATATGGTTCTAGAAGAAAATAATGCAATGTATGAAAGGTTTTGGAACACCGAGGAAGACTTGTGATATGTGAAGTGGAGGATACATCTCACACACTCAACAAATCACTGCTCACCATTTGCTCACATTCTGCATCTGGCTTTTCATTTAGGTGGATTCAGTTGGAATTAAAAAAATGAGCATTAAACTGTATATTATGGCAATGTGCAATGTTGGAGGATCTTTTTGCTTGAGTTTTGCTATTGTGATGTCATATATATATATATTTCTTATATAGTGCCAAAAGACAATGAACCATGAAAATTTGGGGCATGGTTCAGTGGTTGCTGAACTTGCTTGCTATGCTATAAGAACTAGAGTTTGATCCCCAGAATCCACATAAGTGCTGAAAGCCTTATCAGCTGGGTAAGCCTGATGGAGACAAGATATCCCCAGAATAAGAAGGGTGGGGAGACTAGCAACATTACTGAGTTCTGGATTTAATTAAGAGACCTTGCTTCATTGCATACAGACGTAGCATATGGGAGGTCAATTCCCCAAATCAACTTTGAGCCTCCACATGTATTCATACCCACACTAACATGTGTGTTCCACACATGCATACATGCATATTGCAATACACATATGAAAATAAAAAAGAAAGAGGTAAAAAAAATCAACTAGCTGATTAAGCTAGCTACACACAATGCAATTGATTTTTATTATTTTTAACTCTACCCAAATGACTCATTCTGTATTTTGGTTGGTGGTAGTACAGATTTGATGAAGTTTGTGTTTGGTGAATATCGTTTCTGTCATAACTTACTAACTGAATTATTCCATAAGATGTACCCAGTTTATATTCCTGCATAAAGTTTGGTATGACTATATTAATGCCAATATTTTCTTTTATCAAGGCTAAAAGTTGCCAACAGAGACACTTGGCCATGCAGTGTATGGGTCCATTCCAGTGTATCTACATGTGACAGTGTGGATGGGTAGCTGATATGGCAGCCTTGCTATTGGGGTTTTGGGTTATCAAAGTTTCTGGGTGTGAAATATGTTCCATTTTCCTGAAAGGTGGATCTGGCTTTTGTCTTTTATTCTTCCCAGAGATTTTTGTCTTGTTTTTGTTTGAAGTTGACTGTGTGAGGTACTGATGGCTAAATGATTTCATTCTGGATGAAGTCTCACACTTTTTAAACGATTAGAAGGGGCTGTAGAGAATTACATACAATTAATACCAACCAGAAGGTCTTCTAGACACAGCTTCAACTACTTAAAATCTAGTTATTTGCTTAGCAATGTTGCTATTGCCCCTTGATGGGATTAAGGCTATGGATCTCTGGGAAGTTTGTCTATTATTCTTTGCCCTGGAATGTGGGGTGTGTGTGTGTGTGTGTGTGTGTTTATTTGTCAGGGGTTTACGCTCTCACATATTCTTTAGTCTCCCAAGCTATATGGGACCTTTTTGAAACTGGCTATTTCTTTTCCATCTACTGAATTTTTCTCATTTCATTGACTTCTCTAGACTTTTTCAAGTATTTGTTTTGATATTTCATTCGACACAGGAAATAGACATAATCACTAATAAATGTAATGTTTATAACTAAGACCCTGGGAGACTTTCCTGGTTGAAAAAAAAAATCCCCTCACATGCTGTAAATCCTTCTTATGGGATATCCTATTCTTATCTGGAGTTCAAAGTCAAGATTAATCCTGCTGATTAAAAAAAAAATCTTTGAGTTTTTCTCCATTAAGTTTGATACTGGCTGTTGGCTTCTTATAAATTGCCTTAATTATATTTAGGTAAACTCCCTTTATTCCTGATCTCTCCAGGGCTTTAATCATAAAGGAGTGTTGGATTTTGTCAAAGGCTTTTTCCGCATCTAAGGATATGATCATGTGGTTTTGTTCCTTTTAGTTTGTTAATATGATGGATAACATTTACAGTTTTTCGTATGTTGAACCAGCCCTGAATTTCTGGGATGAAGCCTACTTGGTCATGGTGGATGATATCTTTTATGCATTGTTGTATACGGTTTGCCAAAATTTTGTTGAGAATTTTCGCATCAATATTCATGAGGGAAATTGGTCTGTAATTCTCCTTCTTTGTTTTGTCTTTGAGTGGCTTGGGTATTAGGGTGATTGTGGCCTCATAAAAGGAATTAGGCAATATTCCTTCAGTTTCTACTGTGTGAAATAGTTTGAGGAGTAACGGTAGCAATTCTTCTTTGAATGTCTGGTAGAATTCGGCACTGAAACCATCTGGGCCAGGGCTTTTATTTTTGGGGAGGTTTTAAATGACAGCTTCAAT
>PVIH01002634.1:78656-183135 GCA_004025045.1 Sigmodon hispidus | reverse complement strand
TCTTGGTCCCTTTTTATTGCTTTTAGCTTAAAGTCTACTTTGTTAGATATTAGGATTGCAACCCCTGTTTGTTTCTTAGGACCATTTGACTGGAAAATCTTTTCCCAACCCTTTATTCTAAGCCTGTGTCTGTCTTTGCAGTTGAGGTGTGTTTCTTGTAGGCAACAGAAGGATGGCTTCTGTTGTTGTAACCATCTTGCTAGTGTGTGACGTTTTATAGGAGAGTTGAGTCCATTGATATTAAGGGAAATTAGTGACCATTGTTTCATATTTCCTTCCATCTTTGGTGGTAACTTTTTTGTGTTTCCTTTCTCTAGAGTATTCTTCTGTGGACTTATTGATTTTTTGTGATTTCGTGGATGTATCTGGGGTCCTTAGGTTGTAGTTTTCCCTCTAATACTCTCTGTAGTGCTGGATTGGTAGATGGATATTCTTTCAGTCTGACTTTGTCCTGAAATACCTTGTTTACTCCATCTATGGTGATTGATAATTTTGCAGGGTATAGTATTCTCGTTTGGCATCCATGCTGTTTTAGCGTCTGTATAACTTCTGACCAAGCCCTTCTAGCTTTCATCATTTCCATTGAATAGTCAGGCGTTATTCTGATGGGTCTGCCTTTATATGTGAGGTGGCCCTTTTCTTTTGCAGCTCTTAAAATTTTTCTTTGTTCTGTATGTTTTGTGGCTTGATTATAATGTGACGTGCTGACTTTTTTTTGGAATCATATCTATTTGGTGTTCTGTAAGCTTCTTGTATCTTTATAGGCATTTCCTTCTTCAGGTTAGGAAAGTTTTCTTCTATGATTTTATTGAAAACATTATCTGTGCCTTTGAGCTGGTATTCTTCTCCTTCTTCTATTCCTATTATTCTCAAATTAGGTCTTTTCATGATGTCCCAGATTTCTTGAACATTTTGAGTTATGGCTTTTTTACTTTTACTATTTTCTTTGACTGATACATCTATTTGAGCTACTGAGTCTTCCACTTCAGAGATTCTATCTTCCATCTCTTGAACTCTGTTTGTTATGCTTGTATCTGTAGTTCCAGCTTTTTTTTTCAGGTTTTCTATTTCCATTTTTGCCTCATTTTGCGCCTTTTTTTATTGCTTCTATTTCAGCTTTTATTTCAGCTTTTATTTCAGCTTTTATTTCAGCTTTTAGTTCCTGGCATGTTTCTTTCATAGATTTGTTCATCTCTTCCAATTTTTTGTTTGTATTTTCTTCTATTTCTTTAAGGCTTTTTTCATATCTTCTTTGAGTGCTTCGATGAACATCAAAAAGGAATTTTTGGTGTTGCTTCCTTCTGTTTCCTCTTCATTGCTCAGTTTAGGCCTTGTATTTGTAGGATCGCCACTCTCTTCTGGAGTTACCATGTTGTCCTTTGTAGTATTATGTAATTTTTTGCACTGACGTTTGCCCATGGCTTCATTAGATTAGATGGGTCCTGGTCAGTTTTGGCACTTGGGTTTGTATGCCTCCTGTCACCTTTCTGGTCAGGGTCTGATTCTGTCTTTCAGAGACCCTTGCAGTTGTTGATTCGCTCTGTTTGAGGTCGTGGTGGGGAGCCGTGCAAATTCCCTCAGCAGGATCTGTGGATGTGGTCAGGGACAGAGTTTACCTGCCCCTGCTCCAGAGAGCGCTGGGATTCTGCAGCCAGCACTGGGTCCCGGAAGTGGAACCAGAAGCAATGGGAGCTCAATTCTCCCTCCCAGGCTGGGATATAGACGCTGAGGCCTCTTGCCCCCTCTGACCTCTGGGTGGGGTCTGAATCTGCCCTTCAGAGACCCCTGTAGTTGGTTCTCTCAGTTCAAGGTCATGGCGGGGTTTCCCTCAGCAGGAGCTGTGGATGTGGTCAGGGACAGAGTTTACCTGCCCCTGCTCCAGAGAGCGCTGGGATTCTGCAGCCAGCACTGGGTCCCGGAAGTGGAACCAGAAGCCTAAAATATTTTCTAATGTTTTTTTTTTATCTAGTAGTAAATTGTTTATTTTCATAAGCATGAGAGTTTTCTGTTGTTTTTGTTGTTGTTGATATCCATGTTCAACCTGTAGTGATCAGAAAAAAATTCAGGCTAAATTCATTTTTGTTTTTTAATCTCTTGAGACTTGCTTAGTGTTCAAATATGTGGTCAATTTTAAAGAAAGTCCTATGAACTGCCAAAAAATTATTTTGTGTGTATGTGTGTATGTGCATGTATGTGTGTGTATGTGTGTGTGTAAGTGAAATCTTCTATAAATATGTATTAAGTCCATTTGGTTTATATCATCAGTTAACTTTAGTTTTTGTCTGAATGACCTGTGTATTGGCAAGAGTTACCCAACACTTATAGTGATATAATAAAACCACCATCAATTTATTAGGGTCAATATGTGATTTCCAATGCAGTGGTGTTTCCTTTATTACCTAGGGTGCTCTTGTGTTTTCTGCATAAATATTTATAATGACAATAAATTCTTAGAATATTTTCCTTTGATGAGTATTTAGTATGCTTTTCTATAAGTTGTGATTAGTATAAGATATTAAAGTGTCTCTGCCAATTTATATCTTGGGTCCACTTTCATGGAATATCTTTTTCCATCCTTTCACTGTGAGGCATTGGTATCTATACTGGATGTTAATTTGTGTATCTTAGTTGGAGCAGAAGAATGAATGCTGGTTTCAAATGCAATCTGTTAGTCTCTGTCTTTTATTAGAGAATTGGGGCTGTTGATATTAAGAGTTATCAATGAGTAATGTTAACACCATTACTGATAACACCATTTTGTTTTGTTGGTCAGGTTTTTATTGTGTATCTTTTGATTTTTTTCCACTCTGAGATCATTTATTTCTAATTTATTCTTGTGTGTGGTTAACCTCGTCAGGCAGTTTTTTCTTCTAGCACCTTATGTAGGATGGATTTGTATATAGACTGCTTAAATTTTAATTTTTTGAGGAATCCCTTTCTTTCTTTATCTATTATGATTCATTATTTTTTCAGGGTACATTATTTTCTTCTGGCATTTGTGATCTCTTAAAGTTTGTAGATCATGTATCCATATTCCACATTAAAATTAAGGTGTTATTCTAATCATTATGCCTTTATATGCAATTCTTCTTTTTCCATTTTGTAGCTTTTAATATTCTTTTTTATGTTCTGTACATTTGGTGTTTGAATTTTTATGTAGTGAGGAAACTTTTTTTGGTGCTCAATTAAAATTTTTATTCTCTATGATTCTTGTTACTTAATGATCATGTCCTTCTTTAGATTAGGAAAACTTTCTTCTATGATTTTGTTGCAAAATATTATGTGCCTTTAACCTGAATTTCTTCTCTTACTCAAATCCTATTACTTGTTGATTTGTTTTTTGTTTGTTTGGTTTTTATTTTTTATAGTGTTCTGGATTTCCTGGATGTCTTGTACCCGTGGTTTGTTTTTTTATTTTGTTTTGCTTTATTTTCCTCATATTTAATGTTTTATTTGCTTGACACATCTATTCTAACTTGAACACTTGAGATTCTGTCTACAATCACTTGCTATCTCTTATTTAAGCTTACTTCCGAGATTCCTGCTTGATTGCTTGAAAACTTTCATTATTTTTTTTTTCAGGTTTTCCTGAGTTTAGGTTTTCTTCATTGTTCTATTTATTCTTTTATATCTTGAACTTCATCTCAATTCATCATTTATTTGTATTTCCATAAATTAATTTATTCATATCCTCTTGATATGAATATCAATGGATGTCCTTGCACATATCCATAATATTTACTTTAGAGTCCTTGACTTGTACTTCAGCTATATTTTATATCTCAGGGCCTACTGTAGTAGATTTGGTGGGCTGTAGTGGAGAAATATTTCATTACAGCATGGTCAATAACAGTTGATAAACACTGTTATTTATCTTGTAATACTTGTGTTTAAGCATCTGGGATTCAAATGACTGTAATTCTAGTTGCTGATGTCTGCTCTGGTCTTGGTTGGGTGAATGTTCCATTCTTTGTTTTCTGTTGTCTTCTCTGGTTCTTAGGAGAATATTGTGATTGTAGTGTTTCCTCTAGGAAATGACTCTGAACCCTTCCAAATGTGATGTATCAACTGGGGTCCAGGGTAAAAAGTGTTTATAGATATGAGAGCTAAAGCTTAGAAATGGAATAGGTTAGAAGGACTGCTGAGAGTGATCATGAGAGGAATGAAATTTGTGTGTGAAGCCAGGAACTTCATTTATTTCCTTGGAATGTGAGTTGAAAATTGAGAGAGACTACATCAGGAAATCCTTTACAAATGTGGACTCAAGGGAGTTGAACTGGAAGACAGGAAGAAGAGTCTTGCTTTCCTACTTTACTCACTGATTTCAATGGCTAGCAAGAGTTTAAGAAATGTTTCCTATAGGTGTTGACTGAAACAAGGGGATGGAGGAGTAGTGGAAGGCTATAAGGAGAAGATCATGCTTTTTCTTCAGAGAGAGAGTGTGTGTGTGCGCGCGCGCGCGCGCGCACGCGCGCGCGCGCTTGCCCTCACTCTCACTCATATTCACACAGGATATACTTTTGGAGGTCACAGAAAAATTTTGGGATCTTCTTTGTTCTAAGTATATACCTCAGAACATCTGCTTGGTAGTAGTTGTCATATCTCTTTGAAACTTCATACTGGCCTGGCCTTTGATGAACATTTAATTTACTTTCATTTAATTTTAAGATGTGAATTTACAATGGATCTAAGTTCATTCTTTTGCTTGTGAGTTGTATGTATCTCAGCCCCATTCACTGAAAGCACATTATCTCATCCATGTTAAAATGATTATTATCAAAGAAAGCATGTATGTGTGATTATGGGTGCATCTGTCTGTCTGTGTATCCTTGCATATGCACATTAATAAAAATTTGGGTAAAATGAAACTTAAACAGTGCTAGAGGAAATTTAATTGAATATAGTGAATTTATAAAACAGTATGGAAAATAAAGACATAGCTATATATCTAATAAATGAGTCAGTAATTAAATTGCTTGCTTTAAAATCCAAGAAAGATGAAACCAGCAAACAAAAGACATACTTGCAATCCTACAGTATTGTCACATTACTTATAATAGTTGCCAAGGTATTAATTGCAACTAAATATCAACAATACTTAAATAGATGAACATATATTTTACATATGCACCTTAGAATATTATTTAGCTTTGAAAGAGGAAATTCTGTAACTTGTGACAACATGAGTGAATTTGGATGTCATCTTGCTAAATGAAATATTTCCACTGTGTAAGACAAAACTGTAATTTCACTTATATTTTGAGTCTAAAATGTGATCTTACATAAACAGAAATTAAAACAATATTTTCAGAATGCTAGGTGTTAACATGATAAGATATTGTTCAAACAAAGTTGACATGCTTAGAAGTGTGTTTTAAAGTATCAGAGCAATTGTCAATATTGTATAACAGACATAAAATTATTGATATAGTAGATTTTAAATATCGCCATAAAAATGAAGCTAAACAAACTTGGTAATGTGGGAGTCTCTTGGGAATCAAGGCTTCCTCCTGTGGGCTGCCAGAGGATCTCCCACAATGGGGATCTGGAAAAGGTGAGTGCACTGTCCTCCTTCTCCCCAGCCCTCCAACTTGAGGACAATCAGAAGCCACAGAGAGTCTAGCCAAGCAGAAACTCATTTATTGTAAGTTATTCATTATCTTATAAAGGTAAAATTCACAAATTAAATTCCAAGACAGATTGAGGCCAACCAACAATTTTAAGGATCAAGCCAACAGGCAAAACTACAGACAGCAAGTATTATATGAGATTTGGTAAACATGAGCTGATCACAAGTTATCTATGAGTAGGGAAGTAGCAGGAACCAATCAAATTTTGATTAAAACAACTCAGGCTACTTTCAAGCCCCATCCTCTTAACTTCCTCTAGGCACTATATTTGCTTCAACATTTCATGTCCCTTAAATAAACCTTGGCTGGGGCCCATCATCAACATTTATTTTAGTAAATACAAATATAAATTATGTATTAAACACAAATTTTATGTTTCATATATAAATTAATAGTGTTATAACATAGTAATGATAAAATATAAAACAAATCAAATAAAAAGAGGAGAAAAAACATTATTCTCCAAGAGAAGCAACATGGAAGACGAGTACCCTCTCAGGATACTATGACAATTTTTTGAAAAAAACTAAAAAATGATTTTAGATTAAGACATAGGTAAGAAAGATGCATACTATGCATCAAAAGATTGTGTTGAGGAGACTCAAGTACTAAAAGACGAATAAATGTGAATCTCTGAAGAAGATAAAAAAAAGAGTCACTAAAGTCATGGATGGATAGTACATTATGACTGTGTTTCAAACTGACCGAAGAGAAACCTTTTATAAATAAGTTGTGGACAAAACTATAAAAAAGATATTAAGAATTCAAGAAATAGCTCACTTAATTCAACCGCCAAAAGGTCCATTGTACCCTTGGTAAAATAACATTTTAGAATCCATGATGCAAAAGCCACATTAGTATTAATATAGTGGGAAGATTGAGGCTCATAGAGCAAAACAGAAGCCAGATGGCCTGGGATGAGCATCTTAGAAGAATGCATTCCTAAGAGGTGAAGGGTTTGAGGAACAGAAGGGATTTTTTTCTTGTTTTGGAGGACCACACATCTCTATATTTGCAAACTTTCATGCTCTTGGTCAGAGACAGAATTAGATTTTTTTTTTTTACAATTCTCTTTTCCATTTTCTTTTATTATGAATAAAGTCCCATTTTTTATTTATGTATCCCCTTGTTCAAACTCCCTGCCCCCTTCTGCCCCTCCCAGTCACTCTCTGCCATTGCTGGGGAAGAGTTAAAGAGATGGGAAGAAGACAGAATGAAATTTTATTTTCTTTGCATAGAAAGGATATATTGAAGTAGGGCAACATGAGGAAGGACTGTAGAGAAGTCTCCCTCTTGTGAGGAGCAGAAGAAGGCATCATCCTCCAGGAATAGACTCTGTACTACCCCCTGTGATGTGTGCTTTTGTCTATCAACTACACTCAATCTAGAGTCATTAGAGAAGAAGGAGCCTCCATTGAGGAAAAGCATCCATGAGATCTAGTCATAGGGCATTTTCTTAATTAGTAATCAATGAAGGAGGGCCCAGCCCATGGTAGGTGGTGCCTTCCTTGGGCTGGTTGTCCTGGATTTTATAAGAAAGCAAGCTGAGCAAGCCAGGTGAAGCAATCCAGTAAGCAGTGCTCCTCCATGCCCTCTCCATCATCTCCTGCCTCTAGGATCCTGCCCTGTTTGAGTTCCTGTTCTGACTTCCGTCTGTGATGAAAAGCAATGTGGAAGTATAACCTGAATAAATCCTCTATTCTCCAGTTTGCTTTCAGACATGGGGTTTCATTATAGAAATAGAGACCCTAACTAATACCCCCTTTATTTTTTCTGTGAAATTCATGGATGAGGGGAAGTTTTGTAAAGAACCTGGAACTTTGGCTAAAGTCTACCTGAGCAGGTGTTAGGCAGGTCAGTAGTAAGTCAGCCTCAGAAACACAATTATATCCTAAGGGTTCCATGGAGCCCTGTGGTCCTCATTGCTGGATGAACATTTTAATCATCTGGAGAGCTTTTAAAATAAGAATCCATGCCTGCAGTCAGCCTCTGACCAATTAAATGAAATCTCTAGAGGATAATTCACTTATCACCACCCACTCTGTAATAAATCGATTCATTTAACTGCATCAAGGATTCAGAAAAAACACTTGAAATGATCCTGTTTCTTAGGCAGATTCTCAGTTACTCAAAAGGAGTAATGCACTCACTAGCATTCTATTTCGAATTCTCAATTACCTCTGTAAAGCTCCTGATTGACAGATAAGCAAAATGCACATTTGTTTCACCACAGCCCTGAACCAAAGCACCAGTACCTAATCCCTCTGTTCACTGAATACACACACCCAGGTGGTGAGCATCACGCAATTGCATGTTCATTGTTGAAGGAGCACCCACTTCAAGTTGCCAAGAAATTACTATGTGAAAATAAAAAAGATTTTCTTTTTAGGAATGTATTTTAATGGAAAGAAATGAAAAGAAGTCAAACCTTTAAAAATGCATACAATTTACTCTGTGCCATCCTTTTTTGCCACATGTAATATATTTATTCCAAGGAACCAAGACTAGGTAAATTTATATTTACATGATAGAGATGATTTTAAGGAAAATATTATATAATGTGGCTATAGATAGAATGGCTGTTTACAGTGTAACAAAAATAGCAACATTTTCCTAGCACATTCAGTATTTTTGGTTCTCTCTTTCCCTGTTATGTGCTATGAATTAGTCTATACCTCAGGCAGCCCTTGCTTTACTGTCCACCAGTTCCATTTTAAAAAACAAAAACAAAAACAAACAGATGTTGATTTTTGTCTTAATATAAAGACTGGCTAGAAATATTGCTCACTGGGTAAAGACACTTCTTTCAAGCCTTAGACCTCAGTTTGTTCTTAGAACAAACATGATGAAGGATAACCAGGTGTTGTAGAAGGTTTCCCGGGGATGCCATATGTTGTATGAAGTTTCCCGAGCCCGTTTTGGGCCCAGAGGTTTGTGACCTGGCCTGTGGCGGAGGTTTGGAAACTGGTCCGCGTCAGCTTTTGTCCCCCAAAGAAATAAATCACACGCTTATATTAACTTAATACTGTTTGGCCCGTGTCTTAAGCACATTACTAGCTAGCTCTTTCATCTTAATTCAACGCATTTCTATTCATCTACCCACCACGTGGCTTAGCCTGTGGCTCACGTGTATCTCTTACATGTCTGTCTTTTTTGGAGGTCGGATGGAGACTGACGTAACTCCACCCTTCTCCTACCTGCCTGACCTCTGATTCTTCACCAACTTCGACAGTGCTGTGCATAGGCCTAAACAGTTACTTCATTTACATCATACAGAGAACATTCCACCACAACCAGGTGCTATAAATTATTCTCTGACCTCTACATGTACACTGTGGTTTACATACCATGGCATGTGCCCTGCCCCCAATACATTTAATTATGTTTGTCTATATTTTAAAATTGTTGTAAACATAATAGAGAGTTCACTAGGAAAAGGATCCAGAATGGTAGAGCCCAACAGTGAGCAACTTTGACATAAAAAATGTTCAGAATTTTTTATATATAGCCATTAAACCATTGTGATAGAAAGGACTAATTTTTAAAACAACCAACTCTTGAAATTTAAAATTTAAATTAAATGGTCAGTATCTGTGACTGCCATATTTTCTCTTTCTCTTTTCTCCATTTATAGAAAACATTTTGTTGTTTTATTTTTGGATCTTGAACTAGAAAATTTTATCTTATCTGGGAGAAGAAAAACCATTTCAGGAGAATGTTATATATTAGTTGTATTTTAAAATGGTACTC
The DNA here is from genome assembly GCA_004025045.1 of Sigmodon hispidus. Lineage (NCBI taxonomy): Eukaryota > Metazoa > Chordata > Mammalia > Rodentia > Cricetidae > Sigmodon > Sigmodon hispidus. The sequence goes on along the minus strand of PVIH01002634.1, from coordinate 173,755 downwards.
TAGACTTATATACCAGTCACAAATGTTTATAGCTTATTTGCTTTTGAATAAATGTGTATTTTCTTGTTCAAATAAAAGGAACATTTGTGTTTTTCACATTCTGCAATCATGTGTTTCACCTAAAAATAAACACATGGGATATTCTGAAACTATTTTTTTTATCCACTAGTACTTCATATTTCTGTGAATTATTCACTAATTTCTTAGAAGAAAACTATCACTAGAATGATTAAACCTAAAACCATCAACCAGTTGAGGGTTCCTTTTTGTTTGTTTGTTTGTTTAGAATTTTTCTGTGTCAACATGACCTGTTGTGAGACTGATTAAAGAAGTACCTTCTGGAAAGCCACTCATTTATCACTATTTTCATTTGCATATATATGTATATAATTATGATAAAGTCTCATTTTTTATCCAGGTATACCCTTGTTCATACTCCCTTCCCCCTCCCGCCCCTCCTGGTCACTCTCTCTTCTCTACATCACTTTATCTCCTCCCCATCAAGGGCAGGAGGTCCCAAGGTCCCAATGTCGCAATGTGGCTTAGTTCAGCATCTACTTCCAGCAGATCTGCTTTCCTCACCCCAACATCAAGTTCATTTACTTCTTAACATTTCTGTCCAGATTATTTCAGAATGGCATACAATATTTCCATACCTGTTTTGCATCTTTGTTGGAAGTCAATGCTATCTGGTCAGAGGTCCCAGACTCCCCACAGCCTAGCAGCTTATCTCAATATGTCAGTATAGTGCACTTCCCTCCCTCCAACATAGCTTCTTGCTTTTTCCCTGCCCTTACCTGGGTCCCTGGGCCTGGGGATAGTGTCTAAAAGCTGTCACCATACCAGATATCTGATACATCTTTAGCTTGGTCTTTGTCACAGATCTTGCTGAAAAGGCTTGTTAGAGGATCTGTTATAGGTCCCTACTGCCACATATTAATCTTTGTGATAAGAGCAAGCCACTTAATAGAAATTAGCATTTGCCCCCATGCTCCCCAATCCTATGCATTCCTTATACTTTGGATAAAATAGTGTTGATTGACTGAAATCTTTTTTTCTGAAAAAATGTATCCAATCATGCTCTTTGCCCACCAACACCTTCTGTCACACCATCTGCCCCTTTCACCTCTCAATGTGGTGGTCAGCAGTTGGAGACGGAAAGAGGACTACCACAAATCTTTTGATAAGTTAAAATATTATGAAGATCACATGATTACAATTATTTTGGAGATAATAATGTAACTACAGAATCACCTTTGACCTTCTTTCCTCCAAATCTTCTCCTGTACCTCTTTTTCAATTCTCCTTAAATTTTTGGCCTCCTTTTTCCTTAATTGTTATGTATTTCTAAATTCAGTCTAATCATATGTATAATGTTTGTGGTAGGCATGTTTTCAGAGCAGACCATTTGACAGGAAAAGGAAATTGGTATGCTCTTCTTGAGGAGAACACACCTTTCTCTCATTTTGTAATTCTGCAAATCTTTACTAATTGTATACATTGATATTTACTCTGATAAACATCAAAGGTGAAACCATACTAGGCAAGGCTGGTTTACAATTCTCTGTGAAGTGTGAGTGGTGTTAAACTCAGAATTTTATCCACTCCAATCTTGTGTGGTAATATCAGACACTGGCCAAAAAACCCAGCAAGAGCATGGCTTTTTGTTTGTTTGTTTTGGGTTTTTTTGCTTATTTATTTGTTTGGTATTTTAAATAATATTTTCATATCTTGTATTCTCTCCTTCATCTCCTTCCAAATCATTCCAACCTCCTCACATTTTTAACACCAGGCATTCTTTCTTTCTCTTTTTAGAAGAAATCTTAAAAATGAAATAAAGGAGCACAAAACACACACACATGTTCACACACACAATTTATATGAACACACAAGAATATATTAATAATAAAATTAAAATAAAAATACTATTTATAATTTTGAAATTTCTATTTTTAAAGTATTTTCAGACATATGTTTATTGTTTGATGTTTTTACATCATGCACCCCATCAAACTCAGTGTATCATGCACACTCTTATAACCTCCCCATTTACAAAATCGACCATTCATGCTGCTCATTTGTTTATTGGAGCATAATTAAATTGCCAAAACAATTATGCTCAACAAAAGAACTTTAGGTGGATCACCATCCCCATCTTCAAATTATACTATATAGCTACAGTAATAAAAACAGCCTCGTACTGAATAAAAACCATACTTGTGTATCAATGGAATCAAATTGAAGCCCCACACATTCACCCACACACATAGAAACACCTGATTTTTGACAAAGAGGCCTAAAATATTCAATAGAAGAAAGATAGTATCTTTAACAAATGATGTTGGCATAAATGGGTGGTATTGTATAGAAAAATGGAAATAGATCAAAACCTACCACCTTGCAAATAACTTAAATCCAAGTGGATCAAAGACCTCACATAAACCCAGCCACACTGAACATGGTAGAAAAGAAAGTGGAAAATACCCTCCAATGCATTGGCACTGGTGATGACTTTTTAAATATAACACTAGTAGTGTGGCACTAAGAACAATCAATAAGTGGGACCTCCTGATACTGAGAAGCTTCTGTACGGCCAAGGACACAGTCAATAAGACAAAACAACAGCTTACAGAATGTGAAATGATTTTTACCACCCCTACAAGTGACAGAGGATTGATTTCTAAAATAAATAGGAAACTCAAGAAACTACAACCCCAAACCCTTAATAACCCAAATAAAAAATAAGGTTCAGAACTAATAAGGGAATCTCAGCAGAAGAATTACAAATGGCTGAAAGGCACATGAAAAAGTACTTAATATCTTTCACCATCTGAGAATTGCAAATCAAAACGACTTTGAGATACCACCTTACACCTGTCAGAATTGCTAAGTTTAAAAACAGAGATGACAGACTATTCTGGAGAGTATGCAGAACAAGGGGAACACACTTCCATTGTTGTTGGGAGTGTAAAGTTTTTCAGCCATTCTGGAATGCAGTATGGCAGTTTCTCTGAAAACCTGGAATCAATCTCCCCAAGGATCCAGCAATACCACTTTTAGGCATATACCCTAAACATTCACATTCGTACCCCAAATGCATTAGTTCAACTATATTTATAGCATCAATATTTGTAGTAGCAAGAATCAGGAAACAACCTAGATGCCCCTCAAGTGAGGAATGGATTAACAAACTGTGGTACATATACACAATGCAGTACTAACTCAGCAGTAAGAAAAAAAATGATATCTTAAAATTTGCAGGCAAATGGATGGGTAATGAGAATATCCTCCTGTGTGTGGTACAACAATCACACAAAGAGAAGCCAGGGATGTACTCATTTGTGGACTCTAAACAAAAAGCAAAAAGCAAAGCATGTCCTAGCTGCAAACCACAAACATGGAACAGCTTGGGGTCTGAAACACCGTGGACTAGCACCTAGGATCCCACTCCCTCCAGAGGAACACCTGACCCAATCTTGATGTTGGGGTGAGGAAAGCATATCTGCCAGGAGTGGATGTTGAACTAAGCCACATTGGGACTTTGGGACCTCCTACCCTTGCTGGGGAGGAGATAAAAGAGATGTGGACAAGAGAGAATGTCTAGAAGGGGCAGGAGGTGGGAGGGAACTTGAACAAGGATATACACGGATAAAAAATATTACTTTATTTATAATAAAAAATAGAATAAAATAAAATAAAAGTGAGAAATGTCATTGCACACAACAACTCAAGTCTAGAACTTAGCTAAATGACATAATGCCTCACTTCTGACTTCATTGATGGACTCTGGCAGGCATATGGGTGAGAAAAGACTTGTTTTCTTTAAGGGTCTGGCCACAGGGAGTTTAATTATACTCTACTAAGTAAATGAGAAGCATTAATGGGTGTTTTTTAAATGGGGGGATCCTAAGAGGGGGCATGAATCTGAGATGTCTGATAACTGTGTTTGATAGGGTGCATGATGTAATAGCACCAAATAATACATAAAGCTGATTGACCAAAGGTAAACTGGAAGTATGGGCGGGGCTATAAGGCTAAGAAACCTTAGGAATATCTCAGAGCAGACAAAGAGGTCAGACACAGATGCCAGATTGCTACAAGAGAGAGCTGCCATTGACAGAAAGAGGAGATGTAGCAGAAGCAGGGGAAAGAAGTTGAAATGCTGTTCTGAGCAAAGGTACTGAGCTGCATGGCTGAACAGGATAGGTTAGATTGAGAGCAAGCATTAGCAAATAATATGCCTGGGCCTTAGGTCAATCAGTGTAAAAATAATATAAGTCTGTGTGTGATTATTTGAGGCTAAACTGGGCTGAGATTGAGACCAAACCTCTGGTCCAAGCCCAGAAAGTCCAGGCCAGAACCTTTTACAACGAAGAAAAAAAACAAATCTCAAGCTCAGCACTGTGTCATTTCTACAATCCAAACTACCTGAAGACTGAAGCAGCAGGCACTTAAGTTTGAAACTACAAGAAAATATGTTTGAACAATAGCTGAATATCTTATAGATGCTTAAGTTATTAGTATAAACACTATAATAAACACAATTCAAATTAATGCCATCCTCATTTCTTTGAGATTTTGACTTCTATTATATTTTCCTGTGAGAATTCCCATTAGTCAAACACTGATTAATTTCAATGCCAGAAGCTGAGACGAAATCTATTCAATTCACACAGCATTTAATTAAGATAATCATCAACAGGACTTGAACTACAGAACAAGACCACCCTCCAGGGACACTGACCTAATGTGCAGAACAAATCATACCAACATCAGAGTTTCTTTTAGAAAGCAAGGTGGATTTCTTTCAGTGTGTGTTCTCATCTTTATACTTGTCCTGGAGTATACTTGTCAGGTATTCAAAGATGACTAAGCACCTTGAGGCTTTAAGTAGGTCTAAAGCTATCCTATAATCTGAAGGATCCCTAGCCTGTGAACAGAGACTACTAGCATGCCATCAAGAGCTGAGGTAACACCATTAAACAGTTCAGCAAAAACCAGGAACTCATTTATACAACATTTTCTAATTCACTAACAACTTTCATTAAAATAAAATAAAGACCTGAAAGTTTAGGAAAATCTGAGTCTATCTCCTATCAGTAAATTTACAAGTGGTCAAGACTGCTTCATATAGAAAGCTGTGTACAATTATATAACAGTTACATGATCTGTAAGTAGTCTCATTCTACTTTTTTATATTTATTCCTTTTTATTCAGATGGATTAAAAGATACTTATTTTAATATACTACATGAGTTTTGAAGTGCTTATAGATCATCAAATTTATAAAACTAATTTATTAATATTCACAGTATTGCACATAATTATAGCTAAGGTGAAGAAATTAAACATTAACATTCAGCATTTTTTAATTGATCATGGTCACCATGTTTCATATGGCCCAGCATTTTATTGAGACTCTATATTTCCATGGGAGTTATAGTCACAGTTAATTACCATCCTATCATCATGGAAGGGATTGTGGCCACAGGAAGACAGACATAGTATGAAAATATTAGCTGACAGATTACATCTGACTTATAAACAGGAAGTAGAGAATACCTGAAGGAAGTCCTGGGTGGGAAGAATGCAACTATGCAAGAAGTTTATAAAGAGGATTAGAGAGAGAGAGACAGAGAGAGTGTGTGGGAATGAAAGAGAGATGCTCTAAGGAGGGATTGCAAAGGCTTTTGAAACCTCAAGACACTTCCTCCAACAAGGGCAAACTTCTAATTTTTCTATGACAGTTCAAAAGTTTAGAAGAAAATTTATAAACCTAAGAACTCATTGTCATTCACTCTTCCACATTAGGTTAAATTAATTCCTTATATATGCATGATTGTGAAATCTATATATACATACACAAACACTGATATATATATACCTGATGGCAATTGTAAATTGTAAATACCATTGTGTCTCTGATCACGTCCTAAGAATGCTTACTGTTGGTATATATAAAAATTAATTTAAAATTTTGCCACTTCTAAATTATACTAGAAAACATCTATAAAGGTTTTCTTTTGTTCATATCTGTTTTTGATAATCATAAATGCAAATTACCTTATTTGTCTGATTTTTTATTCTGGGAAATTTAATAAACTGAATTGCTATAATTTTCTGGATTCTGGCAAAAGACTAAAATCATCTGGGCCACAATTTGTCATTTATGGCAATTAGGGTATCCAGTATGGTGCCACATGAAGAGAACATGGTATCTGAATTATTCATCATTTGCTTGGTGAGTGCAACACTGGACTTAGAAATTCCAGGAGTTTATAATGATAGTGATTATATCTTTCTCTGGATGAATATCACTCTGAATTCCAAAATATAAGGAAGTGGGTTTTGTGCAATGGAATGAAATGTTATCTTTCTCTTTTAAGACTATTCATAGCTGAATACGTATTTTTTTTATTTTTGAACGAAGTCTTATTTTTATCCATGTATCACCTTGTTCAAACTCCCTCCCCCTCCTGACCCTTTCCTGTCACTCTCTCTTCTCCCTCTCTCCTCATCTCCTTTCTAGAAAGGGCACAGGTCCCAAGGCCCCGAGGTAGCTTAGTTCAGCATCCAATCCATGCATGTCCGATTTCCTCATCCCAATATCAAGACTAGGTCAGGTATTCTTCTAGAGGGAATGGGCTCCAAGGTGCCACAGGCTCTAGTGGACACAATTCTGTAAAAAATAATTAATTTCATTTCTCTTAATGAACACACAGTATTACTTTAGTGGTTACAAAATGCAGTTTTTTATTGTATGGACTGAGAAATTAGTAAGAAATACATTAGCACTTGATTAATCTGCATATATATACATATATATATATACTTAAATGCATTTCAAGTTTTTATACTTAATATTCTTTAACAAATAGAGTATCTGAAGTCATTTAAACTGTTTTACTTATACATATTATATATTTATATATTTTACATATATATGTATATATAATCTTTAGAATTTAATTCATAGGATCTACAATTATATGCTAACTTCACAGTTTACATTCTATAACTCTAATTTATTCAAGAGTAAAACCACATTTCTTATTTACTGTTTTATTAACCAGTCAATAAAGGGGCAAAGGTGTTGTAGCACAGTTAGAAACAGTTGTGAGCTTGGTGCTCAATTTAACTTATGATGCTTTATAATTTAAAATTCCTAGATAATTCATGCTTTAGTGTAGTAAGAAGTTTCTGGACCAGCCCAGTCCTGAAGTTGGGACCCATAGTTCCACAACTGCTTAGTCCCAAATAATCACAGAGTGGCTTATATTCATTACAAACTGTTTGGTCTATGTCTCAGGCTCATTACCAATTAGCTCTTATAACTTAACTCAATCCATTTCTATTAATCTATGTATTGCCACATGGCTTCATGGCTTTACCTGTGTCATCCCATTACATCTTGATTTCTGGGCAGCAGCCTGCAGCTTCTCTTGACTATGCCATTTTTTGTCTTTATCTCTGCATATAAGCTGCCATGCCATAGGCAAAAGCAGCTTCTTTATTAACAAATGGTAATAAGGGATATTCAAAGAATAAAGAAAGATACCCCACACCACTTTAATATTGTAAACAATTGGCATATTATATATGTGTTCAGATTGTGCTTTACTTACATATAGTTAAAGTTAAGCTCATTCATCTTTTTCACAAATATACTCTGCTCAATTTCAAGTGTTATAGTGCATTCTAGTTCTTCTGACATTCCTGACTGCCTAGAGAGTGTTCTAGAGGGGATGCTTTATGCAGGAAGATTATAAATTACATGGCATACTGGGTTTCATGAGATCATGCCTCACAACAAAAGTACATGGCTTCTAAAATAGCAGTGTCTATCACTTTAGCAGGTAAATTGTTTGAAGCTTTAGTAATCTTCAATATTACAAAGTTGAATCAAATAGCTTTGAAAATAAAGTTTGAATGTTTGTGTCTTCTATAATTTTCTATAATGTTCAATAATGTTGTTGTGATTTATGAAAGAACTAAAAAATAAAACTTTTAAGAATTATACTACCAGCTCCCAAAAGACAACCTTTAAAATATTTTAAAGATAGAATTCATTTTTTGTATAATTTTTAATCTTTTTCCAAGTAAAAAATGTGATTAAACACTGATGTGAATTTATGTATATATTTATTTATTTGAAATTCTTTTAAAGTTAGGTTTTTTTACAATATTGAGAACTTTCAATGATTATTTATACTGTATTACAATAAGTATTAATATTAAGCGTATTTGCTTTCTTTTTGCTTCATTTTTTCAGGTATCTATTGTCCAGCAGCAAAGGGAGTTGAAATAATATGTCCCTTTATGAAGAAGCAAACTATTTTCTAAAGTACCAATACCAAATAAAACTCACTTGACTCACAGTAACACAAAAATCAGATTTAAAAAATTTTATTAATGCAAAAGGACATAGCTACAGTGCCATCAGCAAGCCAAGCATAATTATATTACTAGGAGGAAAATTGAATTTTTCAAGAATAAGAAGTATCTTTTCTTTGAGACCAATGTATCAGTATCACTATCATCAAGCACTAAAAGAGAGGAGTAATTTTCTTTTACGGTGTTCTTATATTAGGTTTTATTAGCCACTGTAAGTTTATGATGCTGTTTTAGAATTGTTTATGTAAAATAATTCAATGCCATTTAGGCAATGTAGTAAGAGAGCACTCATTTTAACTTACAGTGGTTGCTAAACTAAGTCACACTGGGACCTTGAGACCTTTTGCCCTTACTGGGGAGGAGATGAAGTGATATGGAGAATAGAGAGTGACTGGAAGGGGAGGGAGGGGGAAGGGAGCTTGAACAAGGATATACACAGATAAAAATATGACTTTATTCATAATAAAAAATAATTAGGCTAATCCGAAGAAGGTAGGAGATGATAATATTGTATCAGAATCTTACCCTATAAGACAGGTTTTCTCTCCATCTCACAGAAATCCTCCTGTATTAATTTACTAAGTACTGAGATTATAGATGTGAATCACAACTATTAGCAGATATGCTTTTTTTTTAACTTGAGAAACTGAATAAATCACCAATAAAGAGACGACTTAAAACTTGTTAATGTTACTTTAAAAATGACTGAAGATTAACAAATGAAATAAAAATTACCTATAGTATTTTTTAAATCTCCTTTCTTCATAGTTAGAGCTATGAAGATATCTGTCTATTTTAGTTAGTAGTCAGTCTCTTTATGTATCAACTTCCTGTACACACACATATACATTTTACACACTGACACTCAAACTACACACACATAAACATACAAACCATGTAATATACTTTCACACACTATAAAAGTTATTGAGTTTAAGAGAATAAATACAAACAGTTAATAAGTCTGTTTGGAAATCTTCAACATCCTGATCCACTACATAGATGCAAAGCAAAATTAGATTGAATTTTACTCTATTAAAAATAGTTATCATCAAGAAAAAAGTATCCGGGAAAATTTGAGAAATGTGGGGAAATGAAAATCCTTATTCAAGAATGCTAATAGTGAAAAGAGGTACAGCCAGTAGGAAAATTAGTATATAGTTTTCTCATAAAACTAAAACTAGAAGTGCCATATGTCTCTATTATATGTTGTATTACAGAGATACTGATGCATTCTTGTTGATTGCTGAGCTAGTCACAATATATATAAAAAGAAATATATAAACAATATGTAATATATACACTCATTTAAGTTCTTTTCAGCCCCAAATTAAAAATGAAATTGCATATTTTCCAGGAATGTGCTTGGAACTGGATAACATATTATTTTGTTTTCAAAATATCAGAAAGACAAAAACTGCATGTTTTCTTAAATACAAGTTTTGATTCTAACTCATAAAAAACATTATAAAGAGGTTATATTGATAGAGGTTAATAAATGAGAAACATGTCCTTATGTAGGACAGGGAAGTTTCATTAAGAGAGTTGAGTGGACAGTAGTAGAACATAGATGACCTGAAATTGCAAAAGAAAATTCTAGAAAAAGAGGAAGACATGGAGATAAAAGCTGAGTCAATCAAAAGTAACAATCCATCAAAATACTATAGGTAATCTGTTACTTTGTATGCTAACTTAAGAATTAAAATATATGTAAAATAATTTTAAAATATGGAAATCAAGACTTTAGCTCTCAGGTACTCAAATTAAATTGTTTCAAGCATCTAGCTTCACTTAAAGCAGAACTCTGACATTGAAATTTTTAAACCTATTGTCTGAAATTTGCACCAGTCTGTCTCAATATACAGCCAAGATTAAAAATGAATGATGCAATCTAGTGCCATTATAATTTTTAATTTTTTCATCTGGAAGATGTAATGATATGTATTTCTACAAGTGTGGTTGACTTTTTCAAGGTGATACATATGATGACTAGTATATAGTAAGAAATGCAATATGTGATTTAATGTGTTCACATAGAGAACAGGAATACTATGCTATTTTAAATTCTTTCCCAGGACTACTCATAGACCTCATTTTTCTTTTCAGTTATTCAACAAATTATCTGAATATGCTTTTGGACATTTGATGTGATGGGCTTTAGATATAACGTACTAACAAAAGTTAAATTGTCCTCTTTAGAAGATGCATATTGCAATGCAATTCATGAAGATAAAAAATAGAAAATCAGACACATAAATAATCTCAGAGTATGTATGTATCTGAAATACTAATAAAAAAGTGCCCACATCTTGAGAAGTGATAGAGAGTCTTTTCTGTGATGACATTTTTGTAGATCATGAATGAAGGTAGAAGCTACACACACATCAGAGAAAAGTAAAGCCTGACTGGTAAGAAAAAAAATTGTATAGAGATTCCTGCACTGTGTTATCAGTGTGTTAAATGTATACTTCTTCATGAAATGTAATGAGTATATCTCTGGCTTTAGAAAATTAATATTATCTCTCAATTGGCCGATGAATGATTTCCTATACTATTTTTCTAATTCTACATAAGTATTTTATGAATAAAATATCAGTATTTTATAGATTTGGGTAATGTTATTAATATTTAGTGCCATGTAGTAATCATAAAATGAGTAGTAAAGTAGGATCTAAAAAGGAAGATTCTATGTGCATTTTTCTTTAGAGGACTGTGGTCTTTGATGTAATGGAATAATCTTCTCTTATGTGTGTCCATCATGATTTGTATCTCTGCCCATCAGAAAATATCTTGAATCATCCTGGCTTTGGGTAATATTTCTCCACTGTACAACACCAAACAGTAGGTTAATAAGGATGGTGCTAGAATAATGTTTAGCAATTCAAAAACAAATCATATAAGTAAAATTTCTTAAATAAAAAGAACTTCAAATATTGATCATCAATAGAATAGCAGTTACTGTGTATCATGTTCACTCATGTTTTTAAATGTTTTATAATATTTGGGAAAGGAAAGATCCTAAAAGTTTTTATTATTATAGATAAATCCTAAACCAGCACTTCAGTTTCATGATCTTCAAATCAGAAATAAGTACATCTCATAAGTTATAATACTGTTTCCTTGTTTTGGCTGGATGAATTCATTTTTTGTCAACTCTTGTTTTGAACTAAAGAGGGCAGAACTGTGCCAAACAGAATGACTTAAACTCATATTGCAAAGGACACCTGGAAAACTAGACTCTTTTTCCTTCAAGCTTCATAGCATTTTAATAACAACCATATTGCTGGGAGATGTCAGCAAGAATCATCTGCCTTATAAAAGCATCACTATTCTCAGATAATAAAGGTAGAAAATACTAAGTATAAAATGTGTAAGAGGAATATTCTCCATCAATAACCTTAATGAATTAACCAATCGATGGGCAGCTATGTGTGAAGGAAGCTGTTTGGATGATGGCAGAAATGCTTAATACTAAATGTGCAGGGAAAATTCTTGTGTAACTCAGGTCCTGAATTCTACAATAACAGGTTTCTAAATTAAGCTACTTCTAGCTGTGGCTGAAGACACTTTTAATAACAAGGGGAAAGAAAAGCCTACTGGGTAAAATTTGGAAGTCTCAGAAGGTTGGCTGGGTGGGTTTGGAACCAGGCCTTCTGTTCTAAAAAAAATGTATCAATTATATATTTTTCTTCTTTCTCTGTTGAAATAAGACTATTATAAAATACATGATCTAGTGTGAAGTATATTAGAAAATACATTTCCAAAAGAGGAAGAAATAAAAAAGCAAAAGAATACCTTTTAATTAGCAATGTTTTATATGTATTGGTTACCAGTTATTCATCTATATATTGTTATTGTTGCATCCCATAGCTCTCAGATATCCTGATGACCAAATGTGTGTATACTTAAAAATATATTACATTTATTAAACACATTTCTAAGACAATTTCTTACAACTGCATACTACATTCCTGCTGCTTCCCTTCTCATTTGTTTAAACTTTGATACAAAATATGATTTATCATATTCTTTTTCCTGCTCCCTCTCCTCCCATATTCTCTACAACTCTACTCATAAAACCTCATAGTCTTTCTTTGTTAATAAATAACCACAAACCAAAACAAAACAACCTAAACAAATGTACACTGTAGTATAAAATTTCTGGCCCTGCCTAGCCTCAAGGTCTGGACCCACATTTCCAAATAATCACACAAAGGCTTCTATTAATTGCAAGCTGAATGGTCTATGGCTTAGTGTTATTACTTGCTAACTCTTAAACTAACCCATGATTCTTATATTGTTTATTTACTTGGTACCTTTTCTCAGAGCAGCATTCTCATCATCTCTCCTCTGCACCTCCTGGCATCTATGCTCTGCTTGTCACCTTCCCAGAATTCTAATGTAGTTGCCCCACCTTTACTTCCTGTCTAACTACCTAGCCAATCAGCAATTTCTTAACACAAGGTTTACAGTGGCAAATACTTATAGTATACAAAAGAATAGTCCTACAGCAGTACACACATAGACACAAACACACACACAATAATGGATAAATATTAAAATCATGGCTTCACTTCTGTGTTGGCAGAAGAGTGTGTTTGACATATCAGTGTTATTCTGTTGAAGAAAGTCTATTCTTCTTTCCAAGCAGCTATCAAATAGCTTTCTGATTACACATTGTGCCTACTTCTGCTTCTCCATTATGGGAATTTGTATTGTTTGAATTTCTGTGCATTTTGTACTTGCACTCACAGTATTTTTGAGGTCACATAGACATAAGCCATGTTGAATTAGGAAAAGGCAGTCATCCACAATATCTGGCTTATAATCTTCTGTTTCTTCTTACACTTATATCCCAAACTTTGAGGGGAGTGATATGATAGAGATGTCACACTAAGTTTTAAGTAATCCAAATTAACTCACTGTCTTCACATTGTACAATTATAGTCCTATATGAATTACTATATACTGCAAGGAGAAACTTTTCTGATGAAGGTTGGACAGTGTACTGCTTGATGGTATTATATGTCATTATGAGCCATTTTATTATTATGTTCATTTAGAAGCATAATAACAATGTGTTCATTTATATAATATCTTTAAAATTTTATACTTCACACAAATAAATACCTCAGCAATATATGCATCTATTAAATAAAACTGATTTTATGAGAAAATTACACAGATATTATATCTCTGCAAATTATTATTAAGCACCTAAGAAGTTCACATAATAATGATACTGAATTTTACTTCTTTAATCATATATGTTTTTATGAAAATTAAATGTTTATAAAACTTTGATAAAAGTTATAGGATTTTAAAAGCTTGTCTGTGGAAATTGAAGGTACTAAAGGAAATAATGCTGTCTTTCACACAGGAACCTCTTTTGGTAGCAAAAACTTGTCCTGTGTCTAATTAGATGATTAAAACATCTTTGCCCTACAATGTGAAATCACCTAATTGGTATTGTTTCTGACATCAAGATAAAATTCTCATCTATTGCAGGTTTTCTCAGAATAGAAAATATTATTACATCATGATTCTAAATGACTTTCCTTTTACTAAGAGCATTATTTATATTTAATCCACATAATAATACTTCTATCAAAAATATTATCATTGCCATTAAGGAAGTGTAGGCATTCACACAGAGAATTGTCACCTACCTAAGCTAATGGCAGTTAAATCACATGGCAAAATGCAATATTCACTCACTGCATTGTGATGGGATTGAAATTGACATCTATCTCATTTCTCTCATGAATTTTAATTGGCTAGGGTTTGGCAGTGAGAGTCTCCACGAGCCACACTTAAAAGAGGGGATCTTGCATGGCCCCACCTCCAACTGCATCAGTAGAGAAGGACTGAGGACTTTGAAATTCAGACCTGGCCCAGAGGTGAGCAGATTCTGGCTCCTGAACCACCACACTCTGGGGACTTGCTCTCCAGGGGCAGGGTCAATCCCTAGACTCTGATCTCAGCTCTCCCTAGCAGACAGGAGCTAGGGTTTGGCGATGAAAGTCTCCTTCGGCCACACCTAAAAGAGGCGACCTTGCATGGTCATGCCTTGCCTCCAGGGCCAACTGCATCATCAGAGAAGGACTGAGGATTTGAAATTCAGACTACTAATAACAAAAGTGACTATCAGAGACTTTCATAGCACTGTAAAAGTTGTGGGTTTATAAGTTGGCAAGAACTTTCTTGTACTTATTTAATAAAGGAAGTGTTCTCATTTCACATGTATTAAATGCTTAAAAATACATGCTGAAAGCAACTTTTATCTGTGTTCTTAGTAGTGATGATCTGGATGCATGTTAGGACATATCACTGGAGACAAGTCTTACATTGGGACTTCTGCAGGCCAATTATCAGGATTTTTATCCTGACGCACTATCATCAAATATAATATCTTTGAAGACAGAAATAGGAGATAGACTCAGTAATATTTCTGTCCAATTGTTGTAGTCCAGTTTAAAATTACAGTCTAAAAATGTTGATATATAATTTTCATCTATAATGCATATTTCAGATATGCAGTTTTTCTTTTCTTTTATATGTCTGGAGATTTTATTTTACAAACATCACAAATGCTCAGTGTAGATGTTCCTAAGTCAGTTTGAATGTTTCCCAGATGAAAATGGGATTATTGAATAAGGTTGACGAAGTTCAATTTAAATATATGAGCAAAATGGCATGCATTTCCATAATGCATTCCATAAGCGCTACCTGGAAGGACAGATTGTGATCTAGAAATAGACTGATGCTGGTACTCTGAGTCACCTCATTTGAGAAAACCCACCTTCCTCTTTTAACATCTCTAGGCATTTCTCAAGCATGTCAGACAGGTCTCGTTTTCTTTAATGATTTGGAAGAATGCCAGCCTGTCTCCTCTACTCTTGGCTGCTGAAAGGATCATGGAGCCACAGTGACATCTGTGTCCAGAGGAAATGAATGGCACAGCTGGGTACCATCAGGGTAATGATGGCATCTCATCACTCTCCTGGTCTATTATTTGGGACAGAAATATAGCAGGGGATTCTCTTGGCAATTCAATTATAAGAATTAGATGAATAATGGGAAAGTATAAGGACAACTAGAGGAAACTTCTAGAGAAAGACACAGAGTTCGTTTAACTTAATTTTACTCATTCAAAAAAATATAATCATGGAGGCAGGTTTCTTATGTATTAAAATAGTTCCTAAATAATTAAATTTCTAAAAATTAACCATAGAAATTAACATTTCTGTTCATTGGATTTTAAGGAAGTGCATTCACAACTCTTTACACACTTCTTTTGTCCTCTCTGCCACTTGAGGCAAAAAAAAAAAAAAAAAAAAAAAAAATCTGTGAACTCCTTTGAACTTACTCAAACACTGAAAGAAATTACACAGCTCCTCATATTTGTAATCCAATTATTAGCCTTTAAGAAGCTACTCATAAATGTATAAATGTGTTTTTTATGCTTCTGCAATATCCCCTGCATTACTCAGAAGTGTTATACAAATTTCATTACATCTGTCATGTAAGACGTCACAGTAATACACAATGATATTGAACTGGATGATGCTTCTTGAGTTGACTTTTCTGTGGTCCAAGCATGTCTCCTTTCTACCAGTTGCCTGAGACTGCATTGTAAATAACATCCTAACCATGTAAGTTTTTATCTCAGTCATAGTCTGGCTACTATGAATGTGCTCGTAGGGCCAGGAGGCAGTCAGAAAGTGGATCTGAACAGCATGCTGACATCAGAGATCATGGCTCCCATTCTCTGTATGCAGATGTTCAGGAGTGCATGTTGCCCTACCTGCCCTCTGGGGAGTTTCTGGTAGCATTTTCTAAATTAACAGATTAATCTCTTTTGATTTTATCAGCTTCTGTAGCTCCTTGCTAATCTCTGCGAATTCCATACAGCATATTGGAGCACATTCTGCTCCCCTCCACCAACACTTCCTTGATTCACAACCTATCAGTGACTGTAACATAATACACAAGACCTATTGCAAGCCTGAGCCAAACCAAATCCCAGCATGGAAAGTGTAGTGAGGCATACTAAGTGAGAAGTGATTGGAAACTGCTAGCTAATCGCTGATATTTCACATGTACAGCTGCCCTGATGTTTCTGGAAGACAGTTTCTTTTCAGTCATCTGTAGTTCCTTGCTCTTACAATATTTATATCCCACTTCTGAAATGGACTCACTAAGGTCTGTACATTATGAATCTTCTTATTCTTTATACCTTGGCTAGGTGTGGGTGTCTTTGATGATCATCATACACTGTAAATAGAAGCTTCTATGATAAGTTGTGAAATATACTAAGGTTAGGGTTAGGGTTAGGGTTATACATTTACATTGGTAATATCCAAAAGATTTGTATAAGATAATGATCATAAGTATTAGAATCAATACTTTCTGACTTGTAGTTGTGCAGAAATACTCAAATATACTCAAGCTGTGTCTCAATGACTGTCAGTAGCAATCGTCAGTTTGACACAATGGACTACTTTTTGCTGTGGGCATGGCTGTGAAAGATTTGCTTTTCTTATTAAAACTATTGTGTGTGCTTGAGTGAATGTTTACACATCTGATGTGCACCCAGAAAAGCCAAAATAGAAATCAGAATCCCTCAGTTCAAGTTACTAGGGTTTTGTGCCATCTAAAGTGGGTATTAGAAACAAACCTAGGTCTTCTGCATGAGTAGTAATTACTAATAATTACTGAGCCATCATTACAGCACAATTTTCTTAGGTAGATAAATTGAGGTAGGATTATTCATCCTGAATGTGGATAGAACCATCTCATGGACTAGACCCTGGGATAAATAAATAAAAGAGAGAAAGATGAATACTAGCATGCAAGCATTAATTCCCGCCTCTCTGCTCTTGACTGTGGATGTCATGTGACTACCCTCTACAACTTCCTGCCACCTTGTCTTCTCTACAGTGGTTAACTATGTCTTGCAATTGTGAAATAAATAAATAAGCTCTCTCCTGGGTTGCTTTGGTGAAAGTATTTTATTATAGCAGCAAGGGAGGAAAGTGAAACAGTCATTCTCTAGCATCATGAGGATCCTCATCTCCAAGGAATTGTAAAATCACTGACATTTCTAGGGAACAGATATCAAAGTCAATTTCTCCCAGATCTGCGGTTGTAGTTTACTGGTTATTTTTCTGTTATTTGATAGTCTATGAGTATGAGGAAAACAGCAATTGCTGAAACAATTTTCTGGGTTTTACTGCAGGAGGTAAATTTCTATACAGTTTTTCCTCCAGCAAGGCATTATATAATTATATAAGCATTATTCAAAGACTAACAATATTTCATTATTGGATAGATTATGAACTTAAATTTGACTTATGAGCTAAGTCAAGGTTTTATTACCATGTAAATTTTTGTCACAATATGTATGTCATCAGAAGTATAAGAATATCTTGACCTATTAGATTCTATAAGTTATTTTCTACACAAAATCATTTTAATCAAACTTGATAATCAACAATTCATCCTTTACTAAATTTGCACTCTATAAATGTGTTTTGCATACATTATACACACAATAAATTAATTTAGAAAAAATGAAAACCATTATGGATTACAAGTTTATAAATCTTTTGTCTGCAAACCAATGAATTTGTATGCAGTAAGCTAGGTAAGTCTGCTGTTAGTTTTTATGTCAACTTAAAAATAGAGCCATTTTGAAAAAAAAAGGAGGCCTCAATAAAAATGTCCCCATAGACTGGGTCTATGAGTAAGCCTATAGGGCATTTTTCTTGGGTGATTGTCAAGGCACAGCTCACTATGGCCAGTGCTACCCCTGTGTTGTTGATGTGGAATATTTTAAGATAACAAACTGAACAAGTCATAAAAGCAATCTAGTAAACTTTACTCCTCCAAGACATCTGTATCATCTTCTCCTACCTCTAGTTTGTGCCCTTAAAATTCTGTTCTGACTAGAGTGGATAATGAACAATAAATTATAAGATAAAAAAATTCCCTTCCCAATTATCTTTTGTTCATTGCGTATTATCATGGTATTAGAAACCATAACTAAGAGTAATTTTTATCTTATCAATTACTTTGATATCTCAGATTATGTAAATATATATATATATATATATATATATATTTACATCTGTTGTTTCCTCCCCTTATTCCTTCAAACACTTCAACACACACCTCTCCTTTCTCTTTTTTAAATCCACTTTTTTCATTGTCTGCATTGCATACATATATGTATAAGTATGTATATTCCTACTTGGTCTACATATTTTGATTATATATATATATCTATATATACATATATATGTTTTTAGGGATGACTATTTGGTATTGTATAACCATTTGGTGTGCTCTTCCCTGAAAACAAGCTTACTTTTCTCAGTCTCAGAAAATCTTAAGCTATCTATAATTCTTTGTGTATGGCTAAAAGCTCTTGGGCTTTTGCCAGTCCTCTTTAGCATGTCTATGGTTGTCCTTGTTCACTATATGTTTATGCAATCATGTTCATAAAGGTTTATAGGTATAGCTTCTGATATTCTAACAACATCCTCATCCTCTGCATCTCACAATAATCCTGCCCTCTCAGCTACAATGATTGCTAAGACCTTGATACAGGAATGGTAGTGAAGATGTTTTAGTTGGGATTAGATCCACAACTCTGTGTTCTGATTGTAGTAGGTTTTCTGTAATGATCTAGTGGTATGTTGCAAAGAGAAACTTTCTTGAATTTTTTTCAGTTTAAAAGTATTTTTAACATACCCACCTTTTCCCCTTCTTCTCTTCTCAGTCATTCTCTAGCTTCTCCCCACCCTAATTTCCATCCATTCTTTATAGAGAGTAAGAACTCCCAGAGTGAGTTAATACAGACTGGCATATCCAGTTGAGGTAGGACAAGACCCCCAGCCTCCAGTATTAAGTCTGAGCAAAGTATTCCTCTGTAAATAATAGGCTCTAGAAAGATAGTTTATGCACTAGAAATAAATTCTAATCTCACTACCAGAGGTCCCACAAACTGCCCATGCCATTCAACTGCTTTCCTCATTAAGAGGGCCTAGATTGAACCTGGGAATCCATCTCCCCAAGGATCCAGCAACGCCACTACTGGGTATATACCCTAAAGATGTACATTCACACCCCAAAAACATTAGCTCAACTATGTTCATAGCAGCATTATTTGTAATAGCAAGAACCTGGAAATAACCCAGATGCCCCTCAACTGAAGAATGGATTAACAAACTGTGGTATCTCTACACAATGGAGTACTACTCAGAAGTAAGAAAAACTGATATCCTAAAATTTGCAGACAAATACATTGATTTGGAAAATATCCTCCTGAGTGAAGTATCACAAACCCAGAAAGATAAGCAGGGGATGTACTCACTCATTTGTGGACTTTAAACATAAAAGCAAAAAGCAAAGCATATCTAAGCTGCAAATCACAAACACTGAACAGATTGGGATCTGAAACACCTTGGACTGGCACCTTGGAGCCCATTCCTTCCAGAAGAGCACCTGACCCAGTCTTGATGTTGGGGTGAGGAAAGCGGATTTGCCAGAAATAGGGGCTGAACTAAGCAATATCAGGACCTTGGGACCTCCTGCTCTTGCTGGGAGGAGATGAGGAGATAGGGAGAAGAGAGAGTGACTGAAAGAGGCAGGAGGGAGAGTTTGAACAGGGAGATACATGAATGAAGAAAGTGACTTTATTCATAATTAATAATAATAATAATAATAATAATAATAATAAAAAGAGGGCCTAAGTCAGGTTCCCCAGCTGTTAGTTCAGAGCAGTGAGACCCCAATAGCTCAGTTCCAGCTGTGTATGTGGTTTTCTATTTCATGACCTTGACTCCTTTTCACATATAATCTCCCCCCCCCCCCCCCGCTTTCTAGTGGACAGGGAGCCGAACACTATGTTTAGCTATTGATCTCTGCACCTGCTTCCATCAGTTGCTGGAAGAAGGTTCTATAATGACAATTAGGGTGGTCATCAATTTAATTATAGGAGAAGATCAGTTTAGGCACCCTCTACACCATTGCTTAGAACTTAGCCGGGGTCATCTTTATAGGCTTTTGGATAATTTTATAACACTAGGTTACTCTCTAACCTCACAATGGCTCCCTCTATTAAGATATCTATTTTGTTGTTTCTTCTCTCTGTCTCTCCCCCAACTCAGCCAGCCATTTCCTCATGCTTCTCCTCCCACCTCCCTTTACCTCTCTCAACTATTTCGCTCTATGCCCCATTTTTAAATTGGATTCTTTGGGGTTTTTTTTTGGGGGGGGTTAATCTCTAGTTTCTTGAGCTCTTTAAATATTTTACAGCCCCCGGTCATGTTTGTGAAAATCATTTTTCCATTTTGTAGGTTGTTATTTTGTCTTCTTGACAGTGTTCTTTGCCTTACGGAAGCTTCTCTATTACAGATTACATTTATTTATTGTTTCTCTCAGTATCTGTGTACTGGTGTTACATTAAGAAAGTGGTCTCCAGTGCCAATACATTCAAGGATATTTCCCACTGTCTTTTCTATCATGTTTAGTATAACTGGGTTTAAACTCAGTCTTTGATCCACTTGGACTTGAATTTTGTGCCAGGTGATTGATATAGATCTATTTGCATTCTTCTACATGCCATCATCTAGTTATGACAGCCCCATATGATGAAGATTTTTTTTTTATCCATTGTATACTTCGGCTTCTTCGTCAAAATTATGTTTTCATTTTTGTGTAGATTAATGTCATGTATTTAGTTCTATTCCATTTATCCACACGTCTATTTTAATGACAATAATGAGCTGATCTTATTACTATTGCTTTACAATAGAGCTTGAAATCAGAGATGCTGATGCCTCCAGAATTGCAAAGAGAAACTTTCTCATGAGGGAAAAGTACTATACTTATCCAGGGATTTTCAGGAAAAAAATACTTATAATGTAATTAGGAATTATACTGATTTAATCAATTGAAGTCTGTATGTCTTCCTCCAAGATCCATGACTTTATGATCCCCTGGTAGCTGATAATGTTTTTATTACCAGGCATGATTCACATCTTGCTGAGTGCATATTAAGTCCAATTAGATAATCATTGGTTACCTCTAAGGTGTTTGTACCACTACTACACTTTTGTGTTATTGTGATTCATAGTCATTATAGCTGGATAGGACTGATTTTTGGTTGCTTTTCTCTTTAGAAAGCTTGCATTTTGACTTCTGATATCATGAAAGCAAGTTGTTTAAACAGAGGCTGTAGAGTTAATTCTGGATTACGTGCCCATGTGCCCTGTTTCTGAAATGCACTTTGTCATTAGCAATAGGTACTTACCTTCCTCCTCCTGGTGAAAACTGATGACTATAAAATAGCCTGTAATCTTCAATGTTTACACAATTTAAACAAGGACTTTTTGTACCTTTCGTTAAGGTTTTATCAGATGATCTTTGGTCCTTAGAAGGGCATTGTCAGCCCAGATGAGAAAACTTCATTTAAAATTTTCATGAGTAGTTTTACACCAACTTACATGTATTGTAGTTAATTTTAGATAAATCACTAGTAAGTATATTTCCTTGGGGATTTTGCAGACACTCTTATTGTTATTTGACACTCCATTATTCTGCATTTTTCTCCCTTTTCTGACTAGTGTCCATCTTTTTCTTCCTCTTCTAAGGCCAGAGCTCATATATATTCTGCTCTTTCCTTCTCTGCTGCATAGCCCCTCTCTATACCTTTAATAATTATTTTACTTTTTATTTCTCCAGTTTATCCAGAACATAGACTCATTTTTGAAGGTTTGGAACTAAGAGCCTTAGATTAAAGAGAATATGTAACATTTGTCCCTCATGTCCTGGCTTATCTCAGACAATTTGATATTTTCTAATTCCATTCATATCTGCAAAGTTCATTACCTCATTTTTTTAGACAGCTGAATAGTATTCCATAATGTATACAAGTCACATTCTCTTTATCCATTCCTCAGCTGAAGGACATTTAAGTTGTTTCCATTTCCTAGCAACTATAAAGAGAGAAGCAATGGACATGGCTGAGCAAGTATCTGTATAGTAGAATAATGAGTCCTTGAGCATATTCCAAGGAATAGTATAGCATCAGTATATGGCATTTACTTTTAGTTATTTGGAATTCTGCATACTGACTTCCTCAGTGACTGCCTCAGCTTCAATGCTACATACAGTGAATGAGGGCTAATTTCCCTCCATATTCTTTCCATCATTTGTGGTCAGTTATTGTTAATCTTTGCCATTCTAAATAGAAAAAAATCTCAAATTTTTTATTTTAATTTCTGAGTTGTTAGAAATTGTGAACATTTTTGAGGTTTTAGTTTTGTAGGCATTTTTCCATCTGTCTAGATATTTCTTTTTTGTCTCCAAACTTATTTTTTAAATGGGTAATTTGATTTTCTCTTAAATCTTTTTTTTGAGCTATGGATCTGTTCTGTATACTAATCCTCTGTCAAATGTATAGCTGGCAAAACTTTGCATTCTGCATATTTCTTCTACATCTAGTTGATTTGGTTTTCGTTGTTTTTTTATTAGGTATGCAGATATTCTTAGTTTAACATAGTCATATTTATCAATGTTTACCTTAATTCTTGGGCAAATAGAGTTCTGTTTAGAAAGTACTTTCCTATACCTACATGATAAAGCATACTGTGCATGCTTTCTCCAGCAGTGTTAAAGTTTCATATTTGAATCCTTGTACCATTTGCAATTCATTTTGTGGGAGATGACAGGGGTCTCATTTCATTCTTCAGCATGTGACCTCTAACTTACCCAACACTGTTGCTGAAGATACTTTCTCTTCTTCATCATATGATTTTGGCACCTTTGTCTAATGTTAAATGGCTATAATTGGATGAAAGTTTCTTTGTGTCTTCAGTTTTTTTCCATCATTCTCTAAATCCGATTTTTTGTTGATTTTATTACTGTGGCTCTATCATATATAATATCTGGAATGCTATTTTATCCACTAATGTTTTTCATTCCATGTATTTTGGGTTTCCTTGTTGTTAGTATTTTTTGAGGGGTTAGTTGTTTGCTTTTTGCTTTGTTTTTTCAGATTTATTTGGTCATCTTGGGTTTTTCCTGGTTTCATATGATTTGGGTTTTTTTTTCATTTCTCTTAACAATGAGATGGGGATTTGATTGAAGTCATATTAAATTTGTAAATGTCTTTTGGTAATATGGTTATTTACATAATATTAAATCTACCAGATCTTGTGCAGGGTACATCTTTCCATTTGGCATTGTCTTTCTCTATATCTTTCTAAACGGTTTACATTTTTCATTGTAGAGATTCTCCTCTTTCATGATTAGGTTTATTTCTAGACATTTTATTTTCTTTGAGGCTATAGTGAATGGGTGTGTTTTTGTGATCTTCTCTGTATGTTTATTATTGATGCACAAAACATGCTATAGATTTGTAAAAGCTGATTTGGTATCTGCCATATTGCTAAATTTGTTTATAATTTCTAGAAAGTTTTGCTGAATTTGGTTATTATTTCTAGAAGAATTCAGGAGGTCTCTATTATGTGATTTGCAAATGGGAGTAGTTTGAATTTTTTTATCAATATTTGGATCTCTTAAAGTTCCTTATTTTGCCTTAATGTTCCAGCTGGTATTTCTTTTCATTAATTTTTTTTTCAATTATTTTACATTCTAACTGAAGTTTCTCCTCCCTCCTCTCCTGTAGTTTCCTCCTCTAGCACCTCTCCTATCTTCCACACCTCTTCGGGTTCTATTCAGAAAGGGGTAGGCTTCCTTTGGGTGTCAAAAGCAGGACATAAGAAGGTGAGGTAGGAATAAGCCCCTCCCTTTGTACTGAGGCTGGGAGAGGCAGCCTAGTATCAGAAATAAGCTTCTAAAGCAGGTGCAAGCATTAGGGATAGACCTTGATCCCACTGCTAGGAGCCTCACACATCAAGCTACACACATAAGCAAAGGGCCTAGGCTGGTCCTATACATACTCTGTAGCTGTCAGTCCAGAGTCTGTGAGCTTCTATGATCCAGATTAACTGTTTCTGTGGGTTTTCCAAATGGTGTTTTAGATACAATATTGAAATGGATTGGGGATAGTGAAAAGCCTTGTCTTTTTCCTGACCTCAGTGGATTTCTTCAAGTTTTTTTTTTCTATATCTGTTTTTAAGATGGTGTTGGATGTGTGTTTCTGATATAAAGCTTTTATTATGTTGAAATGTATCCCCTCAAGTTCTATATTTTCTAGAATTTATGTATTATCATGAAAAAATGTTGTATTTTTGTCAAAAGGTTTTATGAATTTATTGAGATGATCATGCAATGTTTGTGTTTAAGTCTACTAATGTGGTTTATCATAACTATTCCCTTGCATATGTTGAGTCACCCTGTATTCTAGTGATAAAGCCAACTTAGTTATGATTGATAATCTTTGATATGGATGTCTGGATTCTGTTTGAAAGGAAATGAGACACAGAAGAAGTAGCTGACTCACTGTTATCAAATTGAAATTAGAATCAGGATATGAATCATGTACTTAAGTTCTATTATCTAAGTGATAAACTTCAAAATCACTGCGTAACTTACAAGTGGTACAGTTTTGTTGTATTCTTAGTTATTAGATGCTGCCAAACAGGTGAGTATATTATGCACCATCACAGGGAAGCAGTTATTTGTGCTTGCTGAACTCAGGAGAGAAAGGACCACTGATGTTTGCTATAGCATCAAGCAGTTAGGCTCTCACATCAGGATTTAATGAAAGTAAAACATTTTAAATGGCAAAGCTACAGGAGAACACCTTGTGTTAACAGTTAACCTTACTTTCCTTAGCTTTAAAAAAACCACTCCATTTCCTTTTAGAAAAACAAAACAAAAACAAAAAAATTAATAAGTGCTTATTAAGAAAAATAATGTATTATTTGGCATATTGAATAGAGTATTAAAATTACGAAAGGAATTTGAAGAAACTAAATTAAAATGTACTTAATTCTTAGGACCATAAGAAATTAAAAATTACACATATTATTAAAACCAAGTGTTTTTCAAATATTTGACCATATGGTTAAGTTTCCATAGTAAGTAT
This sequence comes from Sigmodon hispidus, assembly GCA_004025045.1. NCBI lineage: Eukaryota > Metazoa > Chordata > Mammalia > Rodentia > Cricetidae > Sigmodon > Sigmodon hispidus. Next base: position 148,297 of record PVIH01002634.1, on the reverse strand, counting down.
AAATACTATGCAGAGTTATTTCTCTTCTATTAAAAATGATTTTTTACACAATATATCCTGGTTAGATTTCCATCCCCCAACCTGTCCCAGGTACCCATATAGCTACACCTACCAAAATCTTCTCCCATTAGTATACAAATTGGCATAGGAGATAATAACTACAATAAAAAGAAGATAGAAACAAATAAACAAACAGAAAATTAATCTAATTTTTAAAAGATACAAAGAAAAATCAAAATAAACACATATAAATGCAGAAACACATATTTGAAAGCACATAAATCTCATATAAACACACAACTGGAAACCATAATGTATATGCAAAGTAACTGTATGATTAAAAATGAAATATTCAAAGCAGCTAACTATAATTCAAGAACAAAATAAGCAACCAAGTAAACCCCACAGAATTCTGATATTGAAAACATTTTATTTCTTCATTATATAAAGTTTACTATTCAGTTAAAACACATAAATTTTTATAAAATAACAAAGATCATTTATTTCAACAGTCTTTGCCACTCATCAAGGCTGAAGATAATTAGCTGAAGGTAATTATCATTGACCTTTATTAGCCTCCTAGGTAATAGCTACGATTTCATGAAGCTGTCTTTGCAGAATATTGGATTTAGGTGTTTTCATTGTGAATAGACACATAGCAGTATATCTTGGTGAACATTTGCACACTAAGAATGCCAATCTGTCTCCTAACGATAGAGTTCAAATAGATACACAAGGCACTTATCAAAACTGCTGGGCAACACACTAGCAACCAGACAACCAGACCATGGCTATCAATGTGCCCATGCTGTAACATTTTGTTTTATAGTGTTTTTAAAAATCAGGGCCTGGCATCGGTACTGACATAATACTCGAGTCCTTAATTCACTGAAGAATAATTGGTCAGAAGGATTCTAACAAGGAAGAAAGTTGCTGGCACATTTTAACTACTTGCCAAATTTGGAAGTCAAGTTAGACATTATTTTAACTGTTTCCTTATATCCTACTCTTTATTAGATATCTATTCTAATTCACGTAGTGACTTGAAGTAATTGTGGAAAAGATATACACTTTTATGCCTTAATGTCCTTCTTATAGATGCTTTCCTTCATTACAAAGCCCAGTTGTCCTCATTCTGTGTCTTGTTGATTCAGATTCTCTAATTTTGTTTGTTAGTTCGATCTATATTTGCCATAGACATCCTTCATTAACTCAACACTAATAATTACAGAGGAACAAACCAATAATTGATGAAACCACTTCCCAAGCATTTTACAGTGTCCTGAGGGAGTGGGCATATCAATCATAGGAGAAAATACTTAAAAATAATTTTTAAAGATTAAAAATAAAACAGTGGGAGACCATATTATTCTGAGTAGGTTTGAGTCTTAGATTGTACAGAACTACTTTGATCAACTTCCCATTATTATAACAAAGTATTTGAAGAGAATAAATTAAAAAGTTGAAAAGCATGGTTTTGGCTGATGCCTTCATTCTATGCTTGGCTATCTCTGTTGTTTTGAGCCTGCAGCTAGGCAGAATATTATGGAGGAGGGTAAGATATAAAATGTCAGGTATACAGGTATACCATGGAGCAAATTTTTTAACTTATGGTGATTGAGAAGCAAAAGCGGAAGGAAAAGCCAACAAAGGTTGCAATATCTCTCTCAAAGTCAGCCCCTCAGGCTCATACTTTCTTCAAGTAGGCCCCAAATCTTAAGTTACAACTGCCAATAGCTTTCAGAATGGGGCTCAAACATTGAACACTTGGGCCTTTGCAGGAAATTAAGATTTAAATAATTTTAGCAGCCCAGAATAATGCTGAAACAAACAACCACCTCTAAAAATGAAAACAAACAATAACAACAAAAATATCCTAAAACATGAGTAGGGCCTTGGTGAAAAATGAAGAGGAAATGGAAAATAAATGTTGATTTGTTTTATTGCAAAGATATTTATTTCTTGTGTCAAAGGAATTTTCTAAATTCTCCTTAATCAGTTTCTTACAATCAGAAGTGATCTTATCTTATTGTTCATTCTTCTTTAATACCAAATTTTCCAGGACAAATTGACAATTCAAGTAGCAAAAGAAATGACTATGTATTTTAATTTGTTAATATTAAGAAGGTTAACAAGATCCCAAGAGCTCAGTGGTCTTTGGTAGGAGAATGCATGGATATTCTGCCCTAGAAAATATTGACTGTCCTAAGTAGAAAGGGAATCTTACAATTAAGAAGAGCATGTATAAGTACAGAGACAAATGCCTCTAAGCCCTCTTGTGAAAGACAATAGAACCTTCCACAGCAAATGCTTCTAAGCCCTCTTGTGAAAGACAATAAAACCTTCCACAGCAAAGTGAAACCTCTGATGTCAAATCACTGCAGGTACTGGGGAGCCCTCCTCTAACCTGTCCACTGCAAATGAACAAAGTGATTAAGCATGAATTTGAGCAGCAGAGAGACAGAGGCAGCTCTGCTCTTCATCACTCACATTGGCTGATGTTGGCTGCTGGTAACTATTTGTAAAGCAGTGATGCTTCTATGCCCTACATCTATTGTATTTTTCTCAAAACATGCGTTTTATATTGTTCTAAAAGATCCCCAGATGCAGAGAACCTGGGGCATCTTGAAAAGCTCAGTGCAGTTTTGTTTACTGACCTTTAAATCACTAAGCTTGTGTTCTTCTATGGAGTTTAAAATATCCTGTAGCAATTTTCTTTGTCACTAACCAGGTCTCAGGAGAAAACAAAAAAAAAAAAAATCTGTGAGAATGTTTTGCTAAGGTGTTTATGTCATGACAGAGATAGTGAGAACCAAGGGCTGTGTCAACTATGACTTGTGTGACTTTGCTTTGCTTGGGGACTGGCCCCAAACCACCCTAGGGCAGAATTTCATTTTCACCTTCCTTTTGGCATTGATTTTATTAAAGGTTTTGGTTTTTATATTAAGTGTACATCCACAATTAAAATGACATTTGTTAAAATAGTGACAAAGTATTGGTAATGTAAGAATAAATGAGCAGTGGTGTATGATACCACTATGGTGTTTTTAACTGAAAAATAAAAGCAGTTTTGAAAGAAAAAATGTTATTAAAATCAGCATGTACCAAATTTATATAGATGCTAGAGTTTATTTAATAGTAATTCACCAATTTTAATTTCTTCTTTTGGACAAATGATTATAATTGTGTGAGAGAGAAGCATTCTGGAAAATTAGATATGTATATATTAACATAGTAACCACAACTTTCTGTGACTCAGAAATCATTATTCAGATAAAATATTATACCCACAAACATCATTGAGAATAAAATAAATTATAATTTTATTTTATAATTCATTATAAAAAACATCTCATTGAAAATCAGGGGAAGTATGACTGCTGAACTTAACCTTGCACCTGAAATGCCAGAGTGTATTTAAACTTCGGCTCTTATGTCATTAAATTTATCATAGTTTTATTTTATGTTAAAACAAATATGTAGGTCATACAATATAAAATAATGGTTTATAATCCAAAAGTAACCCTTGCATAATTTAACTTTTTTACTCTAACATGTTTTAATTGATTTATCAAGAATTAAAATTGTTTTACATAAACATCCATATTCTTATTATTTGTTGAAAAAATAAAACTCTTGTCTAAACATGGATTAACAGATATGATAGGACTGAACACAAACCCTACTTCACAATAGATTGTGGCAACCTAGTAGGGGAAAAAGAGTCCAAGTCTAGGAAAAGAATCAGAGACATCCCTTTTCAAATTCTTGGGAGCCCCACAAGAACACCAAGCTATACAAGAATGAGGTATTGAATACCTAGCTCAGACTCATACAGGGCCCATGTTTGTTGCTCCAGTCTCTCTAAGCCCCTATAAAACCTGCTTAGTTAATTTTATGCATTGTGTTCTTATGGTGTCCTGAAAACTTCTGGCTCCTACAATTCTATTTCTTCTCTTCTCCAGGTTTACCATGCCTCTGTCTAATGTTTGGCTGTAGGTCTTTGCAATTGTTTTCATTATATATTGGGTGAAGGCTCTCTGGTGATGCCTGTTCTATAAATATAGCAGAATATCATTAGAAACTATTTTTCTTCTTCTTTCTTCTTTTTTGCTTTGTTTTTGGGTTTTGGCCAGTTTTGTTTGGATCTATCCTAGATCTATGGCCAGTCCTGCTCTGGTTCCTGGCCATCCAGGCAGTGTCAGGCATGGGAACCATTTCAAGGCATAGACCTCAATTTGGACCAGTCATGTGTTGGATACTCTAACATGTTTTGAGCCCCACTGCCCCAGCATATCTTTCAGGCAGAACCAATTGTAAATTGAAGGTTTTGTGGCTGGGCTGATATCCTATTCCCATGGCTACAAGCCTTGCCTGGTCATAGGAAATGAAGAGTTTGGGCTCCAGGTCCCCCATTATAAAGACAGTTCACTGGCACCACTCTCACTAGTGTCCAGGGGATCTCTACTGCAGTAGATTATTACCTTGTTTTGCAAATGTCACCTCCTCCCAGTTCCATTCATCTCTTCCTGTACTCTCTTTCTCCCCTCCATCTCCCTGCCTGATCTTTCCTGTTCCCATCTCCAGTCCTATGGAATCTATTCCATTCTCCTTTCTCAGGAAGATCCATGTGTCCTTCTTCCTCCTTGAGTCCTGTTTATTACTTAGCCTCTTGTAAGTCTGATTATCTTTTACTTAACAGCTAATGTCCACTTACAAATAAGTATATAATATGTTTGTCTTTCTGGGTCTTGATTATCTTACTCAAGGAGATATTTTTCCCTAGTTCTATTCAGTTACCTGCAAATTTTACCATGCCATGTGCCATTATTTATTCAGCAAAATAATATTCCATTATGTAAATGTACCACTTTTTATTTTTTATTCCTTGGTTGAGAAACATGTAGTTTCCACTGCTATCATGAATAAAGCAGCAATGAAAATGGTTTAGCAAGAGTCGTTGTGATCAGATGGAGGATGGCCAAGCTGTCTAAGGGCTGTATTCTGGTGGATCTTCAATAGATCACTGAACATGCAATATTTGACTTTGACACAAATATAACACATCTCACTTATAATTAAATATGGGGTTTTCAATTTTACTAAATTAAAATTTTAAGTTTCAATTCAATTAATTTATATAGAAGCATGTCAAGAAGAAAAATGCTGCCTTAAAATTTATTTCTGAAACCTTTAATTCTTGTTATGGTATTTGAAAATTTCTAAGTATCACCTAATTCATTACTGTTTGAATGTCATAACATGAATGCAATTTTACTTTTTAATCAACTGTCCAGATAACATTGTAGTAGGGTATTGATTACTAGCACCTAATTATATAAAAAGATTAATATTTATTAAGGACCAATTAAGACTTTAATTCTCCAACTCTTTTTGATTATTTACATTTTTTTCTTAATCTGTTACAAAATGCCACTCTACTAAACTCAATGAACAAAGTTAATAAGACAAATTAGCAGTTGTTTTTCCACAATAATGTTTTATTTATTATATTCCTCGAACTTACATTTTTTAAGAGGAGGGAAATGAAAGGGGGGAAGGAGTTGCCTTAAATATAGAGTGTTAATAGAACATTGGCAAAAAACTAGTAAAGAGATAAAATATTGTGACTAGAAAAGTTCAAACAGGTTAAGAGACAGAGGGATTTACAAAATTACATTGTAGTATTAAGGCAGAGAAAAATGGAATATAAAACAACCATTTAGAGAGCAAAAATGTCTACCTATGCAATAGTGGTTGAATTGCTGGTGAGGAGTAAGCAAACAACTACCCTCCAAGTGGATTCAAGATGCACTTCATGGGGTGGGGCCCAGTGCTTGAAACTGTAATCCTGTTTAACAATCTATTTCTGGAGACTTTGTAAGCTCATGCGTGGAACATAATTCAGATGCATATCTAAAATGACAAGCAGAAAAAAATTCTTTCTAAATATCTATGTGGATACTGGTAGATAAAAATGACTCCCATAGTTAAGAACAAAATGTTTTTCTTATAAAGAAAAACAGTGAATGAAGATATTCGAGACTGTCCAAATGAAAAACATAAGTTAAGGATATGAACTGAGTCATAAAATAGCCACCCATACCTTCCCTTCTGAGGCTCAAACATTTCAGACAGGATACAATAAATAAAGAGGATCAAGAAAATAGTGTGAGAGTCTAAGGAACAGCATTTCTTAGATTTGGTGCAATCATTATCTCTATAACTGTAGTTTCTTGCATTTGATCAAAGAGTCCTCCTTCAGACAGTTTGCTAAGGAAAATGGAAGGACTTATTTTACTTCTGAACAATTGACAGTTTATAGATTCTGGAAGGTGGAGACTTGCTGCTTGAGTTGTGAACCCTCTACAAAGTTTATCAGGCTCCGACAGAGATCTAAACCCACTGTCACATAGGGGGACTTGGTTAGTCCTCGTTGATTACCCCAACACAGACATCTATAGGTTTATGATTTCTAGAGCAAAAAGAGGAAGCGTAGAGGAAGAGGAAGACTGAGAATGGGAGAGATCAGTTTAAAAGGTATATGTGTATATATATATATATATATGCATATATATATGTGCAAACTTACACAAAATTTATGAAATTAAAAAAATATTATACTTTTTCATGTTGAAATGTATGTTTCCATAAACCAATATTTTTAATAACATGGATTCATTAAACTCATATTCAGAAATTACATATTATTTTATTTTATTTTTAATATATTTCTCTTTATTAATATGTTAAATGGCACTTTGAAATATTTTTCTCATTGTTAAAAACAAGATATTTCATATCAGCTTTCCATATTTGAGAGGATGACTGCTGTCTGTTAGGTCATAAAGGATTAATTCTTCACATAAGCATGAATAAAATAAACATAAGATGGCAAGTCTACCTTAATACTTGAGAGGTAAAACTTCTTGGAAATACTCCAAAAATTGTTTCCAGGGCAAACAAAACAAAGCTTCATTGTAATTTATGAAATCATGCTCATTTAGTTATTAAAAATATTAATATTTTATTACCATGAACATTTGAATAAAATATAATTTTTATTTAATTTAAAAGTGTTACTTAAAATCTAGAATTTATTTAATTTTCCTCCATGTTCCATGCCTCATGTTATCTTTCTTTTGTGTACATTCACTTTATGGAGGGAGAGTCCTTTGTAATTGAACTTCTCAGGCTGTGCTTTATGTACCAGATTTACACACTGAGGGTATCCCCTGTGTTTTCTTCACAGCATTTTCATTGTTGTGGAATTAATCTGTACTTGGTTCTTTTGTGTTTTCTTTTTCTTTTTAACTATTGTGAGTTGGAGGAGGACATGGCTGGTAAGCTAAATTAAAAAAAAAAAAAACTAAAACATTCAAGAAAATTCTAGCACCTTAAAACCCACTGGTAACTGAATAGATGTCTAAGTAAAGAAGACATTGTATCTCTAAATGAAAAGTAAGTAGATATTCCATAACATAGCCTACATAAGGAAAGACTTATTTGTAAGCAGGACTTTTAGAATAGAGTCAAACTACTAACAACTTGGTTAGGAAAAATGAATTTACCTACTAATTTTACCTTGAAAAAACATGAGTATTTGTCATCTTTAGGAGAAATTGCATTTATTAGGTTTTAATCATATTTATCTCATCTTAGGTAGTCTGCTTCTTACTATTTTAATTATGTTTGTTTTATAAAAATCATTCTTGGTTTCTGTTTTATTTCTGTTAAAGGTTCATTATATCAGTATTCATTATGCACTTTCAGTGAAGACATGAATTAAACTCCTATTCTTATGCAGATATCACTAAGATGTATTTCAAGATTAATCCTAATTGTTACTTCTTTCATGACATTTTATCAGTGTTCTGTGAAGATAGGCTAAAATGTCCAATTAAATAATGTAGAGCTGGAACAGTTATTGATGATTCAAGACACTGGCTTAAATAAACTTGATAATTCACCTTCAGTAAAGAGTTGTGTGTATGTGGTGTCTGTGTGTGTGTGTGTGTGTGTGTGTGTGTGTGTGTATGAGTGTGTATGTATGTGTGTGTATTTCATGACCGAATACTGCATTTTAGGTGGAATATATTGTGAAGTATATTTATGTATTTTATTAAAAACTTTTTAATGACACATGGCAACAAATTTGTATATTTAAGGAGCTGTCTGTGATATGAACATATATAGGAACATTCTGTAAGATTTAAGTCAAATTAAATGTTTGCCTCACAAATATTATTTTTATAGGGTGAAATCTTTCCAAGTCTTTTGTTTTAAAATTGGTAAATGTAAAACTGTGTTGTTAATCAATACTCACTCCTTTGGGAAAAATCACTTCTTAGTGTGTATGTCTTATATAAATTAAAAACCATTAAGAAGCTCTTCTTACATTGATCTGCAAATATTCTCAGCATCTAGTAACCACCATTATATTCTAATTTTCCATTGAATCTATTTATTTTGATATCTATAATTGTTAGATTTCTTTATTCTATCTCCTTAATATAATCTGGAATCACATACAGAGAGAACTTCAGCTGATGAATTTGTAGATCATATTGGCCTGTGGATGTGTCCAAATAGGAATGGTATGAGTGTTAATTAATTTGGAACAACCCAGAGAGTGTGTGCAGTACCATACCCCAGAAAAGGGATCCTGAAATCTATAAAAAAGGAGAAATCAGCAGGCAGGTTAGCAAGCATGACCTGTTTCTATTTACTTTTGACTGTGAGTTACTGTTACATCTATTTACCTAACATGAGTTACAACCTGTAATAAACCCCTGCTCCCTTAAGTTTTGTTTGTCTTTTCAGATTTTATCCAGGCAAAAAATAGATACACAACCACTGAAGTTGCTGACTAGCTTACTAGTTGTAATTCTCTCTCTCTCTCTCTCTCTCTCTCTCTCTCTCTCTCTCTCTCTCTCTCTCTCTCTCTCTCTCTCTCTCTCTCTCTCCAGAACCAAACCAAACAATGGCATAAATTTGCCTTTATGGTTATTACCCTCTTTTATGTTGTAAATTCAGATTCAGTTCAATGGATTTTTCACTGAAAACTTTTTGATTTCTGTTGAGCAAGAAAACGAACCCATAGCCATTTTGTGTGTCTTTATTTGGTTTTAATATAGAGTTACATTAATTTTGTGGAATATATCTTGAAGAACTTGCTTTTTTTCTTTGTTTGTTTTGAACAATGTAGAGAGAATTGCTTTACCTGTTCAGCTCTCTGTAGTACACCTTCAGGAGACCATATGTTTTAGGGTTTCCCTTTTATGAGAGCTTTACCATTACAGATACTATCTCATCCCTTATTATTAGTTTGTTCAGATTTTCTGTTTCCTTTGACTCAAAATTGGTAAGATATGTGGTTCTATGATTTTGTTTATTTTTTTTAACTTACTGAATTATTTACATGGTTATATAAAACATACTTAAATTTTAATAGAAAATAAGCTTCCAAGACAAAAATCAGATATAAAAGTATTTTACTCATAACTGAATCTGCATTTTCATGTGTGTTTAGATGCTTATAGAAAAAATATGGTGTCGAACTTTACTGCACCACAATTTAATAAATGTATCTCAGTGTATGACTTTTACAACTATTCAGGTTTTTTTTCATTTTTACAATAATGGGAGAAAAAATTGATAAAGTGTTATAGAGTCTAGTCCTTGCTTTCTTTTCCAAATATCACATAGAAAGTCTAAAATCACAATTTTCTTTCCAATTGTCTTTGAAATCTGATTTTATGTTATAGAGATGGGTACTCTTAAATTTTTAAATCTTTCCCTCTATTTTGCATATATATATATATATATATGTGTGTGTGTGTGTGTGTGTGTTTATATTAACAGCATATTTATTAGCTGGTGTGGGGAGGATTTTTTTTTATTTCTTTATTTGCACACACTTGTACAATGAATAATCACTATGACTTTTTTTTGTACATGTTATGAGCTGTGATTATTCATAACCCTCTAGTAATTACTCACTGTTACCTCATATCCCCTCATACCAGTCCACTTTTCTTTCTACAACTTTTGTAACTTACCTTTTATTTTCTCCTCCCACTTTATCACAATACAACAGAGAACACACTACTTACCTTTGTTTAGTAACATATTTCAATTATTTTTAAAGTATTGCACTTTCACAGTCTCTAACATTATATATCTGAACTTTATTTTAACAGATAATATCACATAAAATGTTACAACATAAATTAACAAATTGTTTTGCGTACACACTTATCTGAATTTGACTACAATGAGACATTATTTTTTTTTCCTTAAGAGACACAAAATTTCCAGAAAAAATACAATGTATAAATCTAAAAGTACCTTATTTGTGTCATAGCCAAGTGTAACCTTTCAAGACTCTATTAACTTAGATCTTCTTCGGGATAGTCAGTAAGACAGATGGAATAATCACATAAAAATCTCACACCTATAAGATACTATTGATGGCAGTGTCCAATATTCTGAAGTTACTAGTAAAAGAACTAGGTCTAGATAGTATGGATTATCTAAAGTGCAAACACAGTTGAAAATTTGGGGAGAGCTAAAGATGTAAGATTTATAAAACTGTTTGGGCTTCATCTCAAATATATCTTATACAAACAGATTACATGACTCTTCATAAAAATGAAATTGTCCCCACTAAATTTCTTCCACAACTCTAAGACATACCTTTAGAGTAGCACTCACAAGATTGTTGATTCCACAATAGACTAGAACATTCAGTAGATTACAATATACTTCACTGAGCAGACATCCTTAAATCACTTGGAAAGAGGTATAAGGAAACATTCTTCAAATCTTTATCATCTATATCTATTATCAGTTTTTTTCTATAAATATTAGCCTTGTCTAAAAGTTTCTGAAGCAACACTGAATATGACTAGTTGTGGGAATTCATATTCATTTTCATGTTAATGATATTTTTCACAATTTGTCAAAAAATGAATCTATTCATAATGAAAAACAATTATGATTTTCATATCAAAATAATTTTTAAAATTGAAATTAGATTTTTTTTCATATAATATATTTTGGTTACAGTTTTATCTCCTTCTATTCCTCCTGGTTCCTCCTTACCTCTTCTTCCATTCAAATCCACTCCCTTTCTAATTCTCATTAGAAAACAAAGAAACAAATAGGCTTTTCTGTGATAAGAATGAAATATGACAAAATATAATTTAAAAAGATAAAGCAAAAATTTTTAATTACTCAGACCAGAATTAGAAGAACCAAAGAGAGGCACCAGAATCAGATGACCCACTTTTTCACTGTTCAGAAATCCCACAATAAACACTAAACTAGAAGCCTTAGTATCTACAAAGAGGACTTGGTACATAGGCAAACACTGAGTTCACATGTGCTTTAGTAGTGTCAATTTATAGGGCCTTGTTTTGTTAAAGTCCTCTATCATGCTGGCTCCAACACTCTTTCCACCTCTTATTCACTATAGTTCCAAGACCAGAGACAAGGAATTTGATGGAGACAAACTCTTTAGGGCCGAGTGTTCCAAGGTCAGTCACTCTGCATACAGTCTCTCAGTGTATCTCTGTACTTTCTACCAATTGCTGCACGAGAAAGCTTCTCTGATGATTTCTCAGCATGACATTTAACTATGAATCTTTATTCATTGATTAAATTCATAGTAAATATAATGTCATTAGGAGTCATTTAAACAGTACTTTTTCTTTTTTAGGTGAGTAGTAATTGGTTTTAAGTACTTGGCCTATCTAACCTCTGGATATTGGTCACTCATGCAGTAATGCACATTGGTTCCATCTAATTGAGCAGCCCTCAAGTCAAATCAGATATTAGTTGAATGTCTCCACCAATTTTTTACTACCACTGACTTAGCATATCTTGCAAGCAGAATACTACTATAGATGAAAGAGTTTTGGCTAGTTTGATGTTTATATTTCTCTTTTGGTAGCATGCAGACTACTTTCCAGAATTACATTTCTTTCCAGCATTATAGACACTTTAGTACAATAGCATGTGACTCTCTGTAGGTAAGCACTAGCTCAACTTTTCTAGATTCAGTGAGTTGTATAGCAGTTGTCTTCAAAAATTGGGCTTTACCATCACTTTGTAGAGAGGAACCAATATTTTTTGGGGTGATGTGAATTCCAGGGTTTGTTGATGGTCTCTAATAGATACATATAGTCAATAACTCAATTAAGCATTACTCAGTCCCAGAAATGGAAGCTTAATTGGGTGGCAAGGGGTGTGTAATTGGTTTTCTGTCTTCACTATTATTTGGGAATTTCATTTTTATCACCTTCAAATATGTATATATTTGTGAAAGCTTCTACTGTATCAAGGTTCCATATTACCCCTCAAATGGCCCTTAATTTCATCTGTCTCCCTTCATATTTCCTTCCACATTCCCTTTTTTCTTCCTTTTTTATTATTATAAATAAAGAAATCACATTTTCTATCTTTGTATATCCTTATTCTAGGTCCATTCCTGCTCCCACCACATCAGGTCATTCTCTCTTCTCCACATCTCCCCATCCCCCCCATGGACAGGTGGTTCCAAGGTCCCATGGTCCCAATATTGCTTAGTTTAGCTTCCACTCCTGCCAAATCCAGTTTTCTCCCCCCAACATCATGACTGAGTCAGGTGTTCCTCTAGGGGGAGTGGGATGCAAGGAGTCAGTCCAAGCTGTTTCTGATCACAAGCTGTTCGGTGGTCCACATTCCCTTTTGCCCTCCTCTCCATTTTATTTTTCTGTTTGAATCCCCAACACTATCCATCTATAACTGTTTTCTATATTTTTTTTAGATCTTTCTGCTTTCACCCCTGATTCCCTTGCACTATAGTATAAAGTAACATAGAGATAAAGAGTTGATACTCTTTGTGTTTCATTACATTATAGTTTGATTATCATTGACTGATAGCTTATATCTACATATAAGGAGACATATACTATATTTCACCTTATGGACTGGTGTTATCTAACTCAGAATGATTTTTTCTAGTTCCATCCATTTACTTCAAATTTTATATACGAACATTTAATGACTAAAATTATTGACTGATATTTGTATAGCAGACAATGACAACATTTAAAATTACCTTTAGCCAGCTGCATCTACAATCACTCTGTATATTTCCCTATTTAAATCATATTCACCATTGAATAATGGAATGGTGTATTTTATAGTGGCTAAATGAAGCTATGATTTATATGCTTAGGTATGTGTAGAGTGTTGCCAGAGGACCTATTACTTTGCAGGTTAGTTATGAAGTACCTTACATATTTATTGATGATAACATTATATTTTAGTGTCAAAGCATTAAAAATCCTTCGGTATAATTTAGGTATAAAATACATACTTATGTTGCATAATGTTCTATTATAAATGTTTAATATATAAGATATTCTCAAGAATTTGTTCTAGAGGTAGACATGTTAAGTTAAAGTATTTCATGTCCATTTATTTTTTTCCTCATAACTTATTTATTTTTAATATATTTCTTTGAAATAATTTTCTGCTCCAATGAGTCTTTTTGATGACCATTTGAAGTTAATATAATTATACAAATTCATTGAAAATTGTTTAGAATAAGAGATGCGTATGAAATTCATTAATCACTAAAGAGAATCATATAAATATTTTTAAATTTGTTTAGATTCCAGAATGTATAATCTAAATGTTTATTTCCCCTAATAACTTTGTTTTAATTTCATTAATAGTAACATAAGCATTTCGTAATTCATAACTTATTGTTTTATTCTATACCAAATATATTTTTATTATATTCTACTTAAGATAGATTCTTCTCTCATACAGTTTATCCCAATCACACTTTACCCTCTTTAATTCCTCTGACATTCCAGATCCACTTTATCCCTTTCCTCTCAAAAAGGGAGAAGTCCTCCAAGCACAAAAAACAAACACAACATAACAAGATACAATGAGGCAAGGTAAAAGCCTTAAGGCTAGGAGAACCAAGAGGGGAAAACAAGTCCTAAGAGCAGACAAAGGCTTAGAGATACATCCTTTCCCATTATTATGAACCTCACACAAATACCAAGGTAACAGACATAAAATATACTCAGTGGACTAAGTACAGACCTCTGCAGGCTCTGTGCTCTTTGTTTCTATCTCTGTGAGCCCATGCAAGTCCTGCTTAGTTGATTCAATGGGCCATGTTCACCTGTTGTCCTCCATTCCCTCAGACTCCTAAAGTTTTTCTTGTCTCCTTTCATGGAGTACTGCAAGCACCTATGGCAGGGATCTATGGATCCCCAAACACTTTTGGCATGGACCCTGTGAGACCACCAATTTAGCCTTTCTGTATAACATCAGGATATGGTGTCTGCATCTGTACCCATCTGTTGCTAGAAGAAGTCTTTTTTTATGACAACTGAAGGATATACCAATCTCTGAGTATAGCAGGATATCATTAAAGAAAAACTTTGGGTTTTATTTGGCTAGTCATGTTTGGTTCTATCCATGGTCTCTGGGATATTCAGTTTCCTGTTTCTGACTGTCCAGGCAGTATTGGACATATGTTCCCTCCACTGGTATGCTATCAAGTTGAATCATATAGTAGTTGGCCACTTTCAAAAGTTTCGTGGCACCCTTAACTTTTGTATGATGTTTCTGACCTGACTTGCTGGGCCTGGATCAGAGGTTTGACCAACAGTCTGCCAGTCTAGCAGAAACACAGAAACACACAGATGCTTTCATTAATGTTACACTGATTGCCCTAGGGTCTAGGCATATAACTTGATAGCCCTTTAGTTATCTAGTTTAGCCATGCGGCTTGGTACCTTTTCTCAGCAGCATTTCCAGTGCATTTCCTGGCAGCTCCAGCAACTCTATGGCATCTGTGTGTTCTCTGAGATTTCCTGAGTTTTCCAGGCCTGGAGCCTCACCCATACTTCCTGTCTGCCTTTGGCCAATTAGCTTTTATTAAACCCATAGGCAGGACAAATATATACAACATTACCAGCATAATAACACTAGACTGAACCTTCTTCTTCTTACAGATAGATTGTACATCAACGGTTTTAGGGCTGGGTTGGTATCCAGGTTTCTCTTTAGATAGTTTGCAAAGTACTTTCCTAGAAATAAAAGAGATTAGAACATAGGAGTGAAGGCACCTTATTAGAACATAGGAGTGAAGGCACCTTGTAGGCATGATCTTGACCTCTTTCATCAAGTTGTGTGGATTTTGTACTCTGCAATAAAGCTCAATTGTCAGTTTTTAAAGAGTGAACCACTGCCCTAGCTTAAGTTTGGGTTGTTTGGGTATTTTCATCGGACCCCCTTAGCCAACAACTCAACCAAACACAACAATAGCCCACCGTGGGAAGCCTTGCTTGGCTGCAGAACATGGCCAGTTCAGATGTCATATCATTCATTTCTAGGAGTCCTCATTAGAACCACCCTTGTAGATCCAAAAGAATGTTTCCACTATAGTAGGTTTCGATTTCGCTCTGCAACACTCACAGATTTTGGACAAAATCCTAGCCACCTCTCCTTGCACTTTTTTCCATATTCCAACTTGATTCTTCTCTCTCCCAGCCGTGTCTTTCCCAGCTCACTCACAAGACCAATTCTATTTCCTCTTCCCAGGGAGGTCCATGTTTCTCCCCCCCGGCTCACACTCTTCTCTTTATCTAAATACTGTGGCCTGTAGATTGTAACTTGATTGTCATTTATGTACCAGCTAAATTCACTTATAAGTATATAGACACTATGTTTATCTCTCTTTATATGAGTTACCTCACTCAGGATGATTTTTTTTTCTTACTTTCATCCATTTGCCTGCACATTTAATGATGTAAGTGTTTCAACAACTTAGTAATAGCCCATTGTGCTAATGTACGTCATTTTTTTGCCCATATTTTGGGAAGCATCAAATTCTTTTCAGTTGCTGACTATTATGAGAAAGGCTACATATCTTGCAGACAGGATACAGTGTTTTTGGCTGACTTGGTTGTTGTAAATAGTTCTGGCCCAGACTTTCTGGGCCCAAAACAAAGGTTTAGTCTCACTCTTGGCCCCACTTTGCCTTAAATAATCACACACGAGGTTATATTACATTTATGCTGCTTGACCTAGGGCCCAGGCATATAATTTGCTAACTCTTTCATCTTAACTAACCCATCTTGTTCAGCTGCATGGTTCAGTACCTTTTCTCATGGCAGCATTTCAGCTTCTTTCCTCTGTGTATGCTGCTGTCTCCTCGTATCTGTGGCAGCTCTCTCTGGAGGATCTCATCTGTGTCTGGCTTCTCGCTCTGCTCTGAGATGTTCCTGAGTTTTCTTAGCCTGGTAACCCTGCGCCTACTTCTTGTTTGCCTTTGGCCAATCAACTTTTTATTAAACCCATAGGTGGGACAAATATTTGCATTACCAGCATAATCCCACTACACTGGTGTTTACATTTCTATTTTGGTAGCATGCAGACATTAGCACATAAAGATGAAGGCTCTATGCAGGCACAAGCTGAACTTCTCCATATTTAATAGGTTGTATAGGTATCATCTCCAGCAACAATCCTTTACTATCAGTTTGTGGAGAATAAGCTACAGTCTTTGCCATGATCTGTTATTTTAGGGGTGAGATTCACATGAAACCTCTTTTTCCTCAAATATTCAAAGATTGTAATCCAATTCCAGTATTAGGAGCTTCACTTTGTTGACAAGAGATTGCCAGTTAGTGCTTTCATTTAGATGGCTTTCATAATGTATATTTTAGAGGCTTCTACTTTATAATGTTACCATATTAATCATCAAAAGGCTGTTAATTTTATCTGTCTTACCCCATATTCCCTCCATTGACCCCATCTCCCATCCTTGTCACCAATTAACCATTCTGGTACTGCCTTCCTCCATCAATCCCTAATTATTTCTTTTATTTCTGATCTATCTGTGCCTTCTAGTCCTTTGCCCTATACCTAACTTCTATAGTTTCATGTATTATAGCTTGGTTATCACTGATATACAGCTTATCCACATATAAGATGCCATATTTGCCTTTCTGGATCTGGGTCAAATTCTTGAATTCTTATCTCAAAATAAAAAGTGGGAAAAAGTAAAATAAAATTTTAGTACTGTCAGTCAACTTCAAGCACAAATTGAAAGCACAATCCAGTAAGAAAGCAGGTGCAGCACATAACAATATTTTTTGTTTGATAGACAAGAAGAAGCTACTGTGAACCAACAGAAAACAGTTGAAGCCAGAGTGTTTAAGTAAAAATCCAGTCAAAACTTAAAATAAAAGTAAAATAGCCAGCATATGACCATAGCCAAGCACAAAATCTCAAGTATTAGGTCATTTCTCTATTCAATTACATCACATATTTTGCTGATTGCTATGAGTCAATGAGTACAACTTTCCTAATGCATCAGGTCTCTTTGACATCTTCCTTTTTCCCATCAAAGGATAAAAAAATCTTGCTCTATTTTCACAGTGAAAGACTGTCAACATATGTAAAACTTTGATCAGCCTTTCACACTATTGAATTTGTGAAAAGTGACATTGATGCTCTGACCTAGAAATCTGCTTTGCTCCAGAGAAATGTGAAGCTTTGGAAATGTGAAGCAATGGAAGCTTATGCCTTTAATCCTAGCACTTGGGAGGCAGAGACAGTTACATCTCTGAATTTGAGGCCGACCTGGTCTATTGAGTGAGTTCCAGGACAGCCAGAGCTACACGCGCACACGCGCGCGCGTGCGCACACACACACACACACACACACACACACACACACACACACACACACACACAAAAAAAAAATCAACAACAAACCTGCCTTGAACTCCCTACCCCTAAAAAAACAAATTTTGGTCAGAGAATTGATAAATACAAAGTTTCATTTATACCAGTCTTGTTCTTGGAGTTTCGTAGCCACAAAGTCTATTAGGTCACTAGTAACGGAGCACTTTTATTTATGTGCTGGTCATGTGATACTTTGGAGAATACATTCTATTTCAGAAGTGGAGAAGTTGAGAATCCTTTTTATAGACAATAATGATAGACAGGATTTTCCCAAGTAAGTATAATTTTTGCAAGTCCACTATAGAGGAAACATTTTAGAATTGAGAGTACCATGACTATCTAGAAATTTAGTTATGGCACATTACAGAAATAACTAGAGCCAATTTGAGCAAAAGTAAAGTGTATGAATTTGTACAACAACAGGGTATGATACTTAAGAAGATGTCTGCAGGAATCATTTGAATGTTAGGTACTTTCTAACTCATTCTATAACAAACAGCTACAAAATTTTCCATACGATTAAATAAGGTAATCAAGTATACAATTTAGATAGTATAATAGCACAGTGTATACTTCAGTGAAAATATAAACTGGGGTTTATAACATAGATAAGTTACAGGAGCAATTAGGGAGAAGTTCCTTGCATGAAGAAATAAACCTGGAAATCAGATGCATCCAAGTACCATTTTCATACATATATGTGGCAGTGTTTATAGCCAAGAGTGGAGCATTGGAGTGAGTTAAAAATGTTTATGTAAAAATCATCTTGATTAAACATTTAGCAAATTTTCAGGAGACTGTGAAGAAATTTACCTGGAAACAAATAAATGAAAAAATTGTTGCCTATACTTTTAGGTTATCAACTCCAACATGAACACCCATGTTATGGACACAAATTAATGTAAATGCTCCTGGGCTGTTCTCTAGAAAAAAAAGACTGTGGATTTATCATGCTTATGTTTAAAAATATCAAAACTTGATCTTCAACATGATGATTTTGATAATCCTGTAAAATCATAAGTGTATATGAAGATGCATGCTGAATTGACACTTAAAAATAATTTCTTTTGACAGCTTAGAAATTTATAACATGCTGGGATTTTAATGAGATAATGAAAAGAAATAAAAGCCACAGCTATTATCACTAAGGTATTTTGTGATCTAGAAAGGGAATTAAAAACCCTGTGATTTGAATAGCATTTTCACTAACAAGAAACAGGTAGAAAAATGAGAAAATATTACCACTTTCTGTGCAAATCCATTAAAATTAGTTTCATGACCCTTCTCATGTCATAAAGGTCTAACTCATGGGCAAGAATATAAAACTAAGTTGATTTAATATTGTTGTTTCTCAGCTGTTATTAAAGGGTCTTGAGTACTTATTAACAGGAAAAAAAATCTTTTCAAATTGCTCAATCAATCTAAGGCTTTGATTCTACCTCTTTGTGGATTTATATTAAGATAATATTAGGTAAATATATCTCTGACTATCTGAGAAATTTATATGCATAAAACATTTAACTTACATCACACTTACATTCACAAATCTCTGCAACATTTAAAGAATCAAGGTTATGATTCTTGGCTTGTAAAAACACTAAAATTTCCACAGGCTATGCATTTCAATATATTTTATACTTTTATTTATAACTAGTTTTAACTCATGTACAAACTCTCAAGTTTTCAAATTTCTGAATGCAACAAAGATCTCTAATTTTAATATATAACATTAGATTATTATAATTTGCATTTCAATGGGTCATAACTGTGCAATTTTGATCTTAATATCAATTGAAAAATATTGATTACCGTGATTTACACAGGGTATATACTTATATTTGAAATTTCAATTTCTCTTTCAGTGAAGACATGTGGCTCTAATCTTCAAGGACCAAGTGGCACCTTTACATCTCCCAACTTTCCATTCCAGTATGACAGCAATGCACAATGTGTCTGGGTCATCACAGCAGTGAATACGAATAAGGTAAGGGCAACTGCACTTTAAAAACAAAGTCATAATAACAATGACAAGCTGGTGAGGAGAGGACAAGACAGAAATCTGTAATGCCAGCATGGTTTTCCAATGCAGATTTATCCATTTTATTAATATTTTAAGGAAATATAAAAAAGAAATGTGAAAGTCTCTGCTTCCAGTTACTATCATGTACATGAAGTTATCATTGAAAGATTTTTGGTATATATCTTAGGTGTTTGCAATGTAAATTTTCTTTTCTTTAAAATAGCTGTGGATTATGGATCTTCATTTGTCATATTTTTTACTAGATATATAACTCAGGTATATCGTGTTTTCATGCATAGTTAATATTCAATTGTGTCTTCTTGCCATTAGAAATCATTCAGTAATCTATATGACACAAGAGTTACTAAAGTTAGATTCATTCTCAAGTCACAGCAGAAATGGCTTAAGCGAACAGGCTATGAAACTAGGACAGATCAGGAATCTCATAGTGATGTAAAATTTACTGAACATTTTAGTTTTATTTGAACTTTGATTCAAATACTTTCTTCTTGATATATGATGAATAAAAACACTTGGTTCATCTTTTATAGTGAGTAGCAGTAAAATAACATATGATGAGTCATATGTTGTGTTAGTAGATCTTGGAAATATCTTGTCTCTAGTGACCATTATGTTCTTTCACCCTGACCTTAAGAGCCACAGGTCTGGTATAAAAATTATTATTGGGGATTAACTATAGAGAGTACATGAATAGCAAATATTTTAGATACATTTATACTTATTTATAAATAAATATTGACAATATTCATATCCAATTAAATGTAACATTCTCATCATTATGTCTATCATAAAAATAATTATTAGTTTCATTCAGTTCTAATAAAATGGTATAGGATTTCTTATTATTTAGACATACACAATGGTTTGCTGCTTAGATGATATGTGTTATTACTGAATCCTGCCCCAAACTTAAATTTAGAGAAATGGAAAAAGTAATTTAAGGGAGAAAACTCTCTGTCTAGTAAGATCATTCCATTTTTGTTTATATTATAGTACACATTATAATGAAGTACTATTTTAGCCAAAAAATCATACTTACACTGTAAAGTATCAGTTTCCTATGTTCACTACAATAATTAAATTGATTGATTCTTTAGACAAACAGTATATTTATTCAATGCCCCTTATCACAAAGGCTCCAATAATTGGAATGTACCTTTGACTTTCACCCATAGTGCAATTATTAGGGCAAGTGTCATGCTTCCATCATTGAATTTGGTGTTCTGTACTTCATTTAGTATTCACACGACAAAACAGTAAGTCTTTCTGTGAAAATATGGAGAATTTAGGATTGTGCCAATTTCAGTGCCAGGCCTACGATTTTAGTTAGAAAGGTAGAGTTTATTGTTCTACCTACTATGGGTGTCATAATTTTAGTTCCTAGGAGATCAGACCCAGGGAAGAATTGCAGGCAAGAGGCTTAAAAAAGCATGCCAAGTGGAAATAATGTAGTACAAGAATCAGTACATTTTAGTAATCAACTACAGGTAAAATCTAAGCAGTGAACCAATGCCTACAGTGCAAACCACACATGTGAGTCCATTCCAAATCAGAGGAACAATCTGGCAATGTATATTTCTGCATTTCATAAACATAAGCTAAGCATTATCCCATTTAAGTCCCCCTGTGTTGTATATAAGTAACAACAGCAGTTCTCTGGAAGGCTTATTGGTGAAGTCATTAAAAAGCAAAATCTTTTGGAAGTTAAAGAACTATTAAAATCAAAGTCAAGAGACACTGAAGGAGCTTTGTACTCATCATTTGCAATTTTGGCTGCCATGACAGTGCTTGCATCAGTGGAAGAGGACTAAATGGTCACACTGAGGAAGAATTAAACATTTCACTGAAAATATACATATGGGCAGTCAAACCAGGTTTTAGTATTTAAATAGCAATGATGTTGTGTAGATCTTGATATGTATAAGAGTAGAAATTGGAATTGAACAAATATTTCCAAGAAAATAAACAAAGCTGGAAAGAATACATGTGGAACTCTTTGTTTTTGACACTTAGGACAACAAAAACACTGACATTTTATTGTCTGCTTCCTCACAGATTTATACAAGTACAGCAATCTCTTAACTATTCTATTTCCAACTCTAGATGTAGTATTCTCTTTTTCATTGAATGCTTCATTTGTTTAAAATATGCTATTTAATGTTACCTTCTTAGGTACAATGAGTAGGTAGGTACTTAAACCCAAACAAACATCAATGAACAATAGTCACTTAAGGAAATAATTCAGTTTTTTGTTGCAAAGATCATCTATGGAAAGAGGATTAAAGATGTTATTCATTTTCTCTGAAGATAAATTTACCCTGTGTTCTAGCAATGGCCATGCTAGTATTGTGCTAATGGAACATCTTGCTTGGTGGGTTGGTATTATGGCATATAGGTGCTTGTACTGGGTAAAACCAGTGATGTATTTTTTTCTTTAGGAACCTGAGTAAAACACATTCAAGCATTGAAAAGCCAATAGAGTGTAAGTTTCCTGGTCAGTTTGAGATTGATTCTTCTTTGTTCTACGGCCAGTGTGTTTTGTCGTTAGTAATAGGGTTTTAAAATGTAGTTATGGTGTGTAACCAGAAGCAATAACATCAGAAAGTGAAGATGCTCTTCAGTTTTCATTCCTTTATGTGAAAGAGGGTTCCTACTTCATAGCTTCCAGGACAGAACAAACCGTTCCTTTTTCATAGTATCCCTTTGTGCATCCATGAATGGATTTAGTGAGTTACTAAAACAACAAAAATAAAAGACACGAGATTGGAAAGCTGTGTTGTTGAAGATATGACAGAAGAGGTAGAAGGAGAAATAGATATGTATATAATTATATTTAATTATAAAAATACAATTATCAATAATACATAAATAATAATCTGATGAGTTTAGATATTATAACATTTTATGGTTTAATATATTTTAACAAATATTATCTAATGAAAAACATTTATATGGAGTCATTGGTATTGTAGAACTTATTTTTTTTTCAGAAAGTTCTCTTTCTTGGGTCCAATTCTTCTACTGATAGTTTCTCTACCTTCCTAGAATTAGCAGTACCTATCTCCCCCTTATATCTCTTTATAAAGTCACCATCTTTAGTATTAGCAATTCACTTCACATTTCCCTTTATTGTTTCTTATCTAAGTGTAAATCCAGTAGACTCATTTTAGAGAATTAACATTCTTACAGTATGCTAATTCTGTCTTTCTCTCATATCCCATTGTTCTCCTTTAGATTATCAACTTATTTTGAAACTAGTGAGCAAATGACCAGAGTAAAGAAAATAATTTTAGCTATTACATGGTTTTATAAAAAGATTGATTCCATTCCAATAGTAACAATTAAGCCTAAAATGGCTAATGATTATAAACTTATTTTCTTATGTGAATAAAATATATGGTCCATGACAGAGCAGTAGTCCAGCTGGTGTCTATTGCTGACAAGTGTCTTTTTTCATTTATTAAAAATGCATATTTTATACAACATATCCTGAGTATAGTTTTCTTTTTTTCTAGCTCCTCTGAAACCCTCCCCATCTCCACTCCTTCTATTTCAATACTCTTCTGTCTCTCTTTAGAAAAAAACTGACGTGTAAAAAATTTTAATAAAATAAGATAAAACTAAACCAAATCAGAATAGAACACAACAAACAGACAAATAGAAGAAAAAGAGCCTAAGAAAAAACCAAAAGAAACAAAGAGGTTTAGAGGCATGTGTATTTGTACATAAAAGAATCTCATTTAAAGATAAAAACAATCAGAAGCCCTAATATAGTCACAAATGACATGTAAGCTTAAAAACCATAAACAGACTAACAAAACACCCAAATGGTAGAAACATTATGAGATAAAGAACCACTAAAGAAGCCTTTGAGTTTGCTTTGTGTTAGACATCCAGTGCTGGACATAGAGCCGACCTTTACAAATGTTTTGAATGAGACTCAGAGAAAAATAAATTTTCATGATTAAAATAACTTATAGAAACCTGAGTGAAGCATTGCATGCAAAAGCATGAGTGGCTTGAAGGTAACTGTAACACCTGAAATTTCATTCCAGAATGTGTGTAAAGATACACTCATGAAAGTTGTATCTATTGAAATCATTGTGTAACTTGCTGCCATAAGGGCAGAGTCTCCATTCTCTCAGTAAGTCTTTAAGCTCAGCAGTGATGGTACACATAGTTTGTACCAGCACTCGAGAGACAGAAGCAGCCCATTGTGGGTAGAGTCATCCCTGGGCTGGTGGTCCTATAAGAAGAAGAGCAAGCCAGGTATTAGTGTGAAAGCAGAAAGATCAGAGAAGCAGAACAGACACCTACAGTCAGTTCTTAAGTAAAAATCTTCAGATCAAATGGGGAGCCAAGAACCTGTCTCTACCTGCCTTATATTTTTGTCTGCAGTTCCCAAATGCTAAGATTAAAGGCATGTGCCACCACAACAGGCTCTATTTCTTTTTTAGACTAGTTCAATCTCCTGTAGCATAGGATAGACTTGAACTCCTGGTCTTCCTGCTTTCTCTTCCCAAATGCTGGGTTTAAAGGTGTGTGCAACAACTGCTGGACTTCTATGATTATCTAGCTAGTTGCTATCTCCTCCCTTTGATCTCCAGACAAGCTTTATTTGTCAGAAAAAATGCAAAATATTACACAATAAAACTTACTGATACTTAAGACATTTTAAAGTTCTTACTACAATTTACAAGGCTGAGGCCTTAACTGTACATTGACCTCTTACTGATCTCAACTCTTAGCTATGTCAGAGTCAATGCATTAATTTTAAAGAAAGAATAATGTATTCATAGTATCTGACATATACAGTTCTCTGATAATTTTTCTAAATAAAATCAAAGAACTTTTAGAACACTCTATAGATAAAATATTTAAAACATAATTTTGGATAAACATTGTAAGGATAAAAAGGAAATAATATGAGCAAATTTTTATAAATAACTAGTAATTTATGACAGATTTTGGAATATATCACTAAGTTGTTACTCGAATTATTGAAACATTAATCTGAAAAGTTTAAAAAAGGAAAGCATTTCCTTTGTATTCATTAGCCAATGTACAAGTTCAGTATTACAGAAGTTACCAAATATCTGGTCTCATATTTTTCATGAATCATATTGTGTATTTCAATAATACATATTTTTACATTTATTTATGTTTATGTGAAAAAATATTTCTCTCATATTTACCAACATATGAGTCTCTTTTTGTCAATGACTGTTAATATCAAGAGTGTGATTTCTAAAACTCTAGTGATAATCTCTAGAACACTAGCTACTTTCAGGATTAATTTATTTTGAAGACAAAATTTCATATATAGACTTGGCTTTGGCGATGAATATTGTTCTACATTATTTTTTTATTATTGTGAATAAAGTCACATTTTTTTTTTCTGTGTATATCTTTGTTCAAGGTCCTTTCCTCTCTCCACCCCCTCCAGTCACTCTTTATTCTCCACATCTTCCCATCTCCTCTCCAGCACGGGCAGGAGGTCCCAAGATCCCAATGTCACAATATGGCTTAGTTCAGCATCCACTCCTGATATAACCAGTTTACTCACCCCAACATTAAGACTGAGTCAGGTGTTCCTTTAGAAAGAGTGGCATCTAAGGTGCCAGTTCAAGGTGTTTCAGATCCCAAGCTGTTCAGTGGTTGTGGTTTGCAGCTTGGACATGCTTTGCTTTTTGCTTTTTTGTTTAGATTCCACTAATGAGTTATAATTCCCTTGGTTATAATATGTATTGTATATTTATATATCTATAAAAATATTATTAATGGCATATTAATTAACATATCGTCTAATGGTTTAATGGATCACTACAAATAAACTTACTCAGGCTTTGATTTTGTAATAGTCAAGTAAAAGTAAAAATACGTTCCTCCAGGGCTCTTGGAAGACTGAGCTTGGAACATCCATGCAATGTGTTCACAATGAGGTCCAGATTTTTAAGACAAATATGTTATGATTGTTTTTTAACATAGTATGATTGTTACTTCTGCAACTACTACATCATCCCTGTGATCACTGTAACCGCCACCATGTAACAAAGATGGATGAGCTTCAGCATCTTCAACAATATTTGAGCATATCTAAATTCTCAGGAGAATTGTAACATTTTTCCATTTTATTATTTGTATGTCTTAAGTATCTTAGCAATGGAGAGATATGATTATCTCACACAGATATATCTAAAACATGTATCCTGCTATTTTGTTCCTCGGCATTGACTATTGTCTTTGAATTACAAACCTTTTTGGCCTAACTTAGCCAATTATACTGTATGAATCAAGAGAAGAATGGAATGGAAAAACACAGGAAGAAATAATATTGGTTAATATTTCTGATTTCAATTGTGACTACTTTAGATGCTCCTGTTAGATTCTCAGAATGTGATGACCTTTGTTGCTCAACAGCTGACATGAAAGATTATATTTCTTTTTTATTTTACTAATGATGACATAATAAATCCAAAATTGTACCTGACAAGTCTAGCATGTTTCTTAGACAAAACGTCTTAATCCATGACATGCTTTAAAAGATGATTTTCTATCATCAGGAAATTTGTAACTAGCCTCTTAAATGAAAAATAAAAGAACACAGAAGTATACGTTAATGGTTTTTTAAAAATACCCTAAATGGAATAAAACTTGAATATAACACTTCTTTATTTAAAAATAGCTGCAGTTAGATAAAAGGATAGGTCATAGGTAGTTAGTTAGTTAGATAGATAGATAGATAGATAGATAGATAGATAGATAGATAATAGTAAAATAGTTATGAAAAGACTTAGATTTTTTTCCTGTGGCTCTTGCCCAGTGTTGAAACCTTATAGGATTCAGACATCAGGCCCGTTATTTCTTGTTAAAAAACAAACAAACAAACAAACAAAAAACCCAGATAAACAATGAATGTTCTAATGGTTACCTGCTTTTGTAACACTTAAACTCTGGTTTTCTCCCTAAAATCATTAGTTATTCTAGTCTTTCAAATTCTGTGTATTAATTCCTTAGAAATGTTACCGGCTGTAGTTTCTCAGAAATATATTTATAATATATACATACAATGTAGTCATAAAAAATCCTGCCCTTGCTGGGGAGCAGATAAAGAGATGTGGAGAAGAGAGAGTGACTGGAAGGGGCGGGAAGGGGAAGGGAGCTTGAACAAGGATATACACGGACAAAAAATATGACTTTATTTATAATAAAAATATTTTAAAAATGTTCTTTACTATTTTAAGATGACATGTAAATTGACATATTATGAATGAGTTGCTAACTAAAAATGAGATAACCAGAGATAGCAAAACAAAATGAAATTTATTTACTCTGTTCTTGTGAATTACATGGATAAACTAACATGTTAGGTGTTTTGGGATTTGCATTAGATTATTATCAGAAAATAAATAAATTGTCCACTATATCTATGGAAGTTGGTTCTAAGTTGATTCCCCATATTAAAATTCATAATTGTTAGAACCCCACATATAGCATGTGTCACATCTGTATAGCTCTGCAGACTTTACAGTGTA
Source organism: Sigmodon hispidus (assembly GCA_004025045.1). Taxonomy (NCBI): domain Eukaryota; kingdom Metazoa; phylum Chordata; class Mammalia; order Rodentia; family Cricetidae; genus Sigmodon; species Sigmodon hispidus. The sequence continues at coordinate 120,953 of PVIH01002634.1, read as the reverse complement.
ACTGAGGAATACATATATTTCTATTGTATTATTGGAAATAATGAAGCAACAATAGGCAATATAGTTGAAATTCAATATGGAAGTCTGAATTACTAAAGGGTTAAATTTGAATTTAGTTTTTGATTCTATAAGTTTTTGAACAATCACATTTCTGATATTAAGAATGTAAATTTAGAATATTAACCAAAGATATAAATTCAAGGATATGTTATAATATAATTCTTTATAAAGCATTTATGGTGAATAAGTACTTAGAAATATTATGTTTTATTTATGCATTCTGCTATAAAACTTAATTCTAATTTCTTTGATAATGTTCTTTTTGTTTGTGACAATGTCAAGTTGTTTTGAAACATGATCATTGTCATAAAGTCAGTAAAAACAAAAGAAAAGCAATAAAAATAAACTAAAATAGATTCTGCCATGTAAATGAATAGGTAGATAGACATACAGATAAATGAATAATTGATACTAAAAAATGGGTAAACCTATATCTATTAATAGATGACATAGAATGCAGTCAGAATAATTCCATTGGTATTAAAAGATAATCCTTGAAAGAAGTGGCTTTTTTCTCAATTCATATTATTGACTACACAAATCATTTTATATAAAATTATGCACCATACTCTCCATTGATCATTGTATCATCTACATAATACTTGGTAATATTTGAGACTATATAAATTTAAGTTTATCATTATTAATGTATTTATATTATATTATATCCTGCAGGAACCAACCATGGATAAATTATGGAAAGTTCCAATGATTTCATACATTTGTGCTGTATATTTAATATTTGAAGCAATTTTTATTTTATACAGCATTGCTCCTTCAGTGAAGCACTTGTAGTGTCTTATTTAATCTCTCATTGTTTCATGCTCTAATCTGCTACAGAGGAAAACCAGTGTTCAGACAGAAAAGGTATTGAAAAATAAGAAGCAGCTAAATCTTTTATCATTCCATCAATATTTTCTCTGTACCTAGACTATTCTTATCCTCTGTCGGAAAAAATATGAGCTCTTATAAGAATTGAAACTTTTAACCTGATAAAAAAGCAAAATGGATGAACCTAAAGAATTCCCTGATTGGGCACTTCCTACTATTTATGGTCTAGGCAAGCTCCTGGGGTATATCTTACATAACAAAATATCTAAATATAGCATTACAGTATGTAATATTTCAAGATCATAAAAGATTCTTCTCTTTAAAATGATTACTTCCAAACGAGTAATAGAAGTAATAGATTAGCATTCTTCACAAATTAAGCCATTTATATCCTGTTTTAATATATTTCACAAAGGTAGTGTGATATCTCTGATATGTTTTTAATTTAATGACTTAGAATTTTTATTAATTACATTAATAATTAATATCATTATTAATTATTGGGGTTGGCCACAGGGTGTTTAATTATGCCCTGGTAGATAAATGAACAGCATGAATGGGCCTTTTCCGTAAATGGGGTAATCATAAGAGTGGGTACAAAACTGAAAGAACTGATAACTGATTTTGATGAGGCATATGATATAAAATCACCAAATAATAAAAAAGAAAAAAAATAATGTTTATTAATTACTTCCATGCATTTAACATATAGATTTTAGCAGTACACTATTATGATAAAATATTAGTTTGATATTTATAAGTAATATTTTACAAATAATTCTTTGAAAAAAATTTCTACATTGGCTTTTCCACAGCATTTCATATGTATATAAATATAAAAGAGAAAAGAATGATTGGGAGGGATGAGAGGGGGAAGGGCATTTGAACAAAGGGATACATAGATAAAAATATGACTTTATTCATAATAAAAAATGTAAAAAATATATAAAATTTAATACTTAAGAAAAGAATGACTTTCTTTCTTTGATGTAAAAAAGATCTTGAGAGCTTCTACTTTGCCCCATTTCTGTATCCATAACACAGCATTCAAGGTCCCTTCCTCTGTCCTGTTTCCAGTTAAACTCAGATTAAGCTTGTTGGTGAATTAGCCAAATTAGAAGAGGAAAGCCTTGAAATATTCTTCCAATGTGTGGTGGCTAGTTTTGTCTCAGCTTGACCCATGATAGTGTCATTTGACTAGACATTCTCATTTAAGAAGTAGCTTCCATTGAATTGCCCTATAAGTAAGCACCGGGCAACTTAATTAATGATCGAGCAGGCGGTCCTGGATGGTTTAAGAAAACAGGGAAACCAACTCATGAGGAAACAAGCTAGTTGGCATCCGTGGATGAAAATTCCCTTTTTCCCCAAGATGTTTTTGATCATGGTGTCTTGTCAAAGCAATAGGAACCCTAAATAACACACTTAGTTTATATTTCCTCCTTGTTTTCCCATTACTGGGACTTTTCTCCTGAGAAAACCTTTCCCTTGCTCTTCCTATGGAGCAGGCAGTTTTCATGTTTCCAAAAGAGTGAACTCAGGTTTCTGTTACAAAGCACTGCATAGTGGACACTACATCCATCATATCTAAGTTCATGCATGTCCATTGGACTTTGATGACAAAGTCTGAAGAGTATATTAAGATACTAGTTTAGATGTAAAGTTGATTTGTATACCTGTGGGATAATTTTCATGTTTGCAATTAAGAAAGGATATAGTCTAATTAATTTACCTAGCAAAAAAATAGAGTGATTTGGTTTTGTTTCAAAATACACATAATGGAGAAAAGCCTTAAGAAAAGAAAATGTCAAGTGAGAGCTCTTCCCAGGAATCTCACTGGTGCACCCTAAAATAAAATCCTCATTCTCAAGATACATTGTGGACATGTTTGAGCATCTACCTGATGAAGATTAAGTTAATTTGCCAAAAATAGCTGTCACTTACTGAGGGTCTACTGCTTATCATCTACCTGTGTGTTACTTCACAATGTCAAATATCAGGATTCAGAAAGTATCATGCATAAACACTGTTTTATGTGCCTCAGAGAATTCTAACTTTGTACAGCATTCTGTAATAGACATGTAGCTTAACCTCAGGCATTTCCTGTGCCCTTCACTATATTATCCTGTCTCACTAATGAGGAGAGCTTGATATTAGTGTTAAAGCATCATTAATTTGTTGAGTTAAACACTATCAAAGGCTAATTTGAATTCTGTACTAATTACATAAGTACAAAATGTCCCCTAGACAGGTCAGCTGCTGGAGAAATATTGAAAAATTTGATATGCTTTCAGATTAAGTAAAACTCTAGACTTTAGATGAAAGATAGATTACGGGAATTTAGGCATTCTGCTTTCACAAATAGTAAGTATTGCATTCCAAAAATTTTTTATTAACAAAAATGTCACACCTCTAACATCAAAAGTAAATTTTATTTTTTTAAACATTTACTTTCTGTGTGTGTGTGTGTGTGTGTGTGTGTGTGTGTGTGTGTGTGTGTGTGTGTGTGTTTACATGTGTAGATGCTCAGAAGGGCTCATTAAATCCCCTGGAGTTATAGTTAAAGGCATGTGTGCATGCCTAGGTCTGAATCTCCATCCTCGGATAAAGCAGTATTTTTGTTAAGCTTTGAGCCATCTTTCAAGCCTCTAATATATTTTATTAGAAATGAGATGTTAGAGAGAAACAGCGCTCTCAAAATTTGTAGCTTTGTCCACACAAATGTAAACAAGAATAAAGTATTTAGCAAATACACTTTTATATTATGTAAGCTGCATATTTGTACTTAAATTTTCCCTATTATCTGAACAAACACAGGTAAATTACATAGGAAAAGTCATTCCTTTAAATTAAGTATTTATTATCTTTATTTGAATTGTTACTACTTAAAAAAGAAAAGAAAAACAAAGTAAATGTTTCAATAATAATGCATTGTAGTATGATAGGTAAAGTCAGTTCAGCACAGACTAATTTTTCAATTTACTTTGAAAACTCAGATATCCTTTTACAGCCTTGTCTTGCATATTATTTCTCCCCTTGCATATTATTTTTTTTGGCTAAAAACAGGTCATTTTCAGGACTCTAATAATTTAAATACTTACTCATGGAAATGGACTGACATTGCCATCAATGGTTATGGCATGACTATGAAATTGAATTGGTTTGAGACCAACCATCTCTAAAGCAGAATAATGCACAAAGGAAGATAAGAAGTATATCCAAGTGAATTTCTGTAAAAGACAAAAGGATCAGTGATGAAGAGAGAAAATAGTGCCTGCTGCAATCATTTCTTTTGTTTAAAAAATGCCCATCTGAGCACTTATTTTTAACTAGCTAAATTTTTAAGATTAACAAAATCATCAAACTTTTTGCTGAGAAAAAATACCTGTACACCTTCGTAATCCTCTGCATTGATTTTGGAAAAATAACAAAACAAAAACAAACAAACAAAAAAAACCTCTGAAGCACAAATTGTGATTGTATTGTAAGAGACTCAGAGCCAGATACTGGGGAAAGGCTGAAATATCAAAGAGAGAAAACACCACAGTCAAATCTCACCTAGCTATCTTCCAGCTTCCTCAGCTCCTGGTCACTTCTAATGCCATTTGTTTTCCTAAGCTTCCCTTAAACACCTTCTTTGCCCTGCTATATCCCATCCAGATTAGAATTAAAGGTGGGAGATACTCTATTAGGTAGTCAGCCTTGAACTCACAGAAACACAAAAAGTTCTGTCTCTGGAGTTATGGAATTAAGGGCAAAGGTCACCACTCCCAGGCTTTCCCTGTGCTAGGATTAAAGGTGTGAGCTATTAAAGCCCAGCTGTTTGGCCTAATTCTCAAAGCTGAAAAACTTCCTGAGCTATGTCTGCCTACTTTTTGACTGTGGACTGATCTCTTGACATTCCAGGTTTTATTAAATATGTATGTAACATATCGCCACAACGCACTGTCTGTATGAAATACACTCTATGTATTCATGGAGAAAAATATATCCAACAACTAAGACTTTTACTACATATATAAGGCCAAGGTAGTAGTCCCTAAGAGATGTTTTGGCTTCTTTCCTATGTTTACTTGTTGTTCCTCACAACATTTGACAGAATTCAAGAGGAATAGAAAACAGTGCAATTTCCACTTGGAACTTGGAGAGATTGATTACTTAGTAGAATACTTGAGGCACAAACATAAGGACTCTATCACATAGACCTCTACACAGTGATGAACACATATAATCTCAGACCTGGGGAGGTGAAAGCAACAACCTCAAGGCCAGGTAAACAGTCCTGCTAGCCAAATTAGTCAAGTGCCAGACTGATAGGGAAATTATCTAAAAAATGAGATAAAAGCTAACTGAGGGATATATGTGATGAAGTTGACCTCTGGTCTGCACATGTGTGCACATTCAGAAACATGTACACTCAACCCCAACACACCACACACACACACACACACACATACACACACACACACACACACACACACACACACACACACACACACACACACACACAAATCCCATTCAAACCAGAGTACTAAAATTCTACATGGTCAATGGACACAGAAAGCCATCATCTTTTCCTGAACAATGTTGATAAGGCTTGGATTCTATAAAAGTAGGACAATTGCCTTGATAACTATGGAAGGTAGCAGATATTATTAGTGACACTACATGACTTTATAAAATATAATTATTATAAGTTCTATTTAAAGCATTGATAAAGCCTCAATAAGCAGTGGAAAATGAACCAGTTAGAATTAACATTCCACAATATAAATCAAGAATGGCTGATTTAATTTACAAATTTAAGACAGTTATAAACAAAGTAATTTAAATGTAATTTGTTATGTCGGGTTTTTTTTTTTTCACCAACTCTTTAAGTGAAGAGATCTCCTTTCCATTGAATTATTAAGACATTTTATAAATTATAAGGCATTTTTATTCTAATATAAATGGCAACCTTCAAATATTAATACTAAATAATTCAGTACTACCAAACAAAAGAAATTATATTTGTATCATGTTAATGGCCATTAGTTATTTGTATATTAATTTTCATTTTGTTTCCACACTATATAGAGTTAAATTTGTACAAAATTGCTTTGTAGCAATGCAAATCAAAGCAACTCTGAGATACCATCTTTTACTTGTCAGAATTACTAAGATCATGAACACAGATGAGAGCCTATGATGGAGGGGATGTTGAGCAAGGGCAACACTCCTCCATCACTGGTAAGAGTGTAAACTTGTACAGCTATTTTGAAAAGCAGTATGGCAGTTCCTCAGAAAATTGGGAATCAATTTCCCCAATTATCCAGCAATATCACTATTGGGCATACACCAAAAGTATGCATATTCTTACCTCAAAGGCATTAGCTCAACTATGTTCATAGTAGCATTATTTATAATTTACACAATGGAGTACTACTCAACAGCAAAAACAAAAATAACAACATCCTAAAATTTGCAGGCAAATGGATTTGGAGAATATCAGCAGGTCCAGAGAGATATACATGAAATGTACTCACTCATAAGTGGATTTTACACAAAATCAAAACATATCCAGGCTGCAAGCCACAACTCCTGAACAGCTTCATATTTGAAGGAACTCAAGAAAGACATCCAGGGATCCCCCTGGGAAGAAAAAATAGAAAAGATCTCCTGAGAAAATTGGGATCCTAATCGATAGCAACCAACAAGAGGTGGGAACAAATCATGAGAGAAGGACATGGTTGAGTGAGAGGAGAAAAAAAGAAATGGATATTTTGATAGAGTGAGCCACTGTGGGATTGGAAAGAGGCTGGATGCTACAGAAATCTCCAACAACCCACAGGATATCCCCGGCTAGGACTCCAATAAATAGTGGACAGGGTACCTAAACAGAACTTGTCCTATACTCACAACTCACATGAATAACCATCCTAAGTGTCATTGTTGAGCCTGTATCCATCAATTCATAGAGACAGAGAAAAGATCCATAGCTCAACACAAGTTTGAGCTCTTGGACCAGGAGAGAGAGAGAGAGAGAGAGAGAGAGAGAGAGAGAGAGAGAGAGAGAGAGAGAGAGAGAGAGAGAGAATATGAGCAAAGGTATTGGAATATTGGAATTATGAGGAGGAGACCAACAGAGATGGCTGGTTGAAGCTACTGAGAACTCACTGAATCAGAAACAGCTATAGCTATGGGGAATCGTCAGGAAAAGCAATTAAACCCTCCAAAGGTAGATGACTATCGAATGACATGGGCAAAGTATGTGGAGCCTTGTCAAATAGGATCAAACTATGTTCCTGTGCATGAACTGGCAACTTGGAGCTCATTCCTTACAGAGGAACACCTAACTCAGCCCAAACAACATTGGGATGAGGAAATTGGATCTATCTCAACTGGTTATGCCATACTGAAATAACCCACCAGGTGATTCCTTGCCTTGCTTGGGAAATGGATGGATTGGTGGGGAGAAAGGAGGTTGAGAGAGGACTGGGGGAGAGTTGGAGAGGGAAGGGAAGGCAAGCAGTGGTATACATATAATAAACCTTTTGATATATTTGTTGTAGAAAGTTTTTCAGCCCGTTTGGGGCTGGAGGTTTTGACCTGCCCGTCCTGCGGTGGCGGTTTTGAACTTGGTTTGTGCGGAGGTTTGGAACCTGTTTTGCGCTGCGGCTTTGGTCCCCCAGAGAAATGAATCAGAGGCTTATATTACTTTATACTGTTTGGCCCATATCTTAAGCACATTATTAGCTAGCTCTTTAATCTTAATTCAACCCATTTCCATTTATTTTTCCACCACGTGGCTCAGCCACGGGCTGAGCCAGTACCTCTACATGTTTCTCTTCTTTGGGGGTTGGATGGAGACTGACTAACTCTACTCTTTTCTACGTGCCTGTGCTCTGATCTTCCACCCATTTCTACGGTGCTCTACATAGGCCAAAACACTCTTTTATTTACAACACATGAGAGAACATTTCCACCACACACACACACACACATATATATATATCTTTATATATATTTATATATAAAGTTCACAGGGAAAAAAGAAATAACAGATTCAGATGATTAAAAATGTCAAAGACTAGATACTTAGCTAGACGAAGTGAGTTCACTGGTTCTCTTTCTTTTCTTCTTCTTTTTTTATTATTATGAATAAAAAGTCACACTTTCTATCCTTGTATACCCGTATTCAAGGTCCCTTCCCCCTCCCACCACATCAGGTCATTCTCTCTTCTCCACATCTCCCCATCCCCACCATGGGCAGGCAATCCCAAGGTCCCATGGTCCCAATATCCCACTCCCGCTAGAGGAACACCTGACCCAGTCTTGATGTTGGGAGGAGAAAACTGGATTTGACAGGAGTGGAGGCTGAACTTAGCAATTTTGGGACTGGTTCTCTTTCAAATCGCAAGGTTTTTATTTATAAGGTTAAATAATATTATATTTTATGTCTTCATGTCATTATATACTTTACGTTTTTATTCATTCATCAATGTGAATTTAAATTAGTTCTTTTCCATATTTTGATGATTGTGAATAATGCATCTGTGAACATGCATTATCTTTATAAGTTTGTAATTTAATTTTTGAGCTCTTACAATGAGATATAGATAGTAGATCACATAGTAGTCATATTTTTAACACTTAAAAATATTGTATCATTATTTAAGTTGTTCCAACATATTCATCCCAACAGCATAGGTTGTCTACCTTCATGCATATTTTTAAATTTTTATCTTTTGTCTATTAATTTTAAAAGCAATATATACATTTATTTATGTGTGGTTTATGTGTGTGTATATTTGTGTGATGAGTGTGTGTGTGTGTGTGTGTGTATGCATGTACCATGGCTCTGTAACACATCTCATAAAAGAGGTAATGGAACAATCTGAAAGAGTGAGTTCTGTACTTCCACTATGACGTCTCAGGTGTGAAATTCAAGTTGTCAGTGTTGCTTTCACACTGAGAAGAGACACACACTCTCACTACCAAGGCCACACAAGGGTTTATTTAAGAGAGTTCCCAGGTAGGTACAGAAGCAGAAAAGCAGAACAGAAGGACAGGAGAAGAGAGTGAACAAAACGTGCTGTCACTTTTTAAGAGAATGGGTGTGCATGGGTTATGTAGTCACCTTTAGGGCGTGCCTCAGTATGCCTCCAAAGAGGTGCTTCTGTATGCAGCCATGCCCGGGGCATGCCTCCCTAAGAGGTGCATTCCACTGGAGCCATGATGGCTCAACCATGTGGAGTACCAGGAATACTTACAGTCAGAATTAGTGATTATTGTCTTCAACTGTTGAGCCATTATCCCCCCGTATCTTTGCTTTTCTTCATGTTATCTAACAACTTTGAAGTAGTATCTCAGCCTTTTTGGAACTCATTTTAATGTCTCTGTTTGTTGGAGTATGGAAGAGTTAAGTACTAGGTATTTCATCAACATTACAATACTGGAAGCTGAATGTAATTGACTCTTATAGTGGAAGCTTGGAAGAAAAGGATTCTAAAAGAAAGGTGAACAGTAAGTTGTGTCTTATGATGTTTCAAACAGAACAATGGACTTAAGCAAAAACTGGCATATGAGGCATTTACATTATTTCATCCAGGAATCTTCTTTCATTTTGCTGTGATCTGAAAAGTGAATTTAAATTTAATGGTGAAGGACTAAAATGTTTGACAAAGAAAATTTCAAGATAATGCATTCTGATATATGTTAGGAACACAACTTCAATTGCTAAAGCATTCAGGGACACTGAAGAGCCACTTGGTGATCTATACTTAGACAATGCAATAGATTCTTTGGGTAAAACCCCAACCCTTGAACACTACATATAATGAAAATACCTAGGTTATAATGGAAAGTGTCAAGACTGAGGAATATCTGCCAAAGATGCCTGCAGGCAAGTAGTGCTTTGAAAACAAGAAAGAGATTGTGTATGTTACACATGGTAGTGCTAGAAGAGTGAGGCTTCCTAAACCCTTTGGTTCCCAGTTGAATTCTAGATGCAGGAATCCTAGATGAAAGACATGAGGATTCTAGATTTGACTTTTCATGCTGTCTTTTGATCTTATTTGGTCCAGATATTTCTTGCTATGCCCCAATTTTTTCATTTTCAAAAAGAATATTTATTTTGTGTCTGTTAAAATATGTAACATGTATTTTTATTGGACTTCATAACTTAAGTTAGTAATAAAAATATGCTATGACTTACAACATTTTATCTTCTCCAAACACAAGCTTTCTGTCACTAACCCAAAAGGTGACTTACAGGCAAGGAAGAAAAGAGATAAAAAATTGGCTCTTCTCCTCTTCTTCACTCTGATACTCATATCTTTAACTGTCAGTGGACACACCTCTTATACCTCAGGGCTATCTATTGGAATTCTCAAATCCTTTCACTAGACATAGTGGTTCTCACCCATCATCTGGGCATGTTCAATGATACAGACTGAATATTTGTTTCTAAACTATGAATCAAATCAACCTAACAACAACAAAAAGATGGCACATGTCTTTTCTTCATAAAAAAATATTAAAAATGTAATAAGAAATAGTTTCATTAAAATTCTAGAAAGAAGTAAGCTGAGTGTGGTGAAGACCAGTAGAAGAAAAGCAGAAGTTTCTGCAACAGCCAGGCCATTTTTATGTGAGACAATTCCTGAATTTGCTTTTCACTCACCTAATATTTGCAGTAAGTAGCACGGATAAGTAACTCCATGCTTCAGGCCAAAACAAAGAGAAGGAAAGGAACATGGGAAAACTAATACACTCCACAGGAAGCTATCCATTCAGGAGATCCACAGCAACCTTGCACTCCCTGATGAGGTATGGAACATTAGAGCTCTTTTCCACCAGGATGAAGGCAAGAATCAAAGCTTCCTTTGGGAGACTCGAGAATCAAGACAATTAGAGACTTTAAGTCAAAATTTTCATGTGGATCATGGCACCACTTGGCCATAGCTCTTCCTTTGAACTGCACATCATTCTCCAAGAGCAGGATGCTCCTGAAGTAGTCTATTAAGTATGTTCTTATATATAGCTTTGGACTCTTTGTCCACACAGAATAACTCCAAGTCATGTACCACAACATCAGCCAGACACGACATCTGACAGCATCACTTTTATGAAGGTATTTGTTTTGAAAGAACATTCTACTGCCTATTGACCATACTCAATACAAAAAAGACCTTGAACTGATCCTGATGGTACTGTCATTAAGGCTAAAGATAACTAAAGATAACTCTGCTATAATCAGAACTGAATTTGGATCTAGGTATATTGAATGTTTGTCTACTTGACAGAATTTGTTGAGATACAAAGGACTCAGCAAACCATCAAGGGAAAAGTTCTGGATCTCATTATTTCTTGAGTTTCCCTACAGAGCATTGACCATCCTCAATAACATCATATCTTTAAATATACTCTCTAATCACATTACTAAACATACATTTTATTTCCAAAATATTAGTAAATTAAGTATCACTGGATTCAGACAATAGCATTACAGCTGGGTCTGGAAAATATTGTGTTCATGTAGACTTTGCTGTATAGATCCCAAGGTTTGAGGGCCCTCATGCATTTTTCATAAAACAATTATAGAAAGTACCTATCCATGTATCCTGGAGTGTGTGATATAATTGGTAATCATTGACAATCCAGATATGGTTTGCAAAGTAATTTGAAGTAGCTAAGAAATAAACTTCAACACTAACTAATTCGATGCTTATAATTCCAGTATTACTGACAGACATGAAACCTTTTGATTTACATTTGTCTGCTCATGCTGGTTAGCACTCCATTCCAGGCTCCCAGTGGCCAGTAAAAACACAAGTGCATATTTGTATGTAAATAAATCAATAAATATGCTAATAGAAAAGGATTAATGGAACAAAGATAGAACTCACAAACATGATTATAACCTAAAATAGGTAAATTCTAATTACAAAAGATGCTTTAAGAAATATAGAAAACAAAAATAGTATTATGTCAATTTTAAATTCTAGAGGGGTGAATGAAATAATATAAAAAGATAATTAATTTTCCAAAGATAATGAAAGTCACAAATACATAACATACATAGGAAACTTTATTACAAATACAATACATAAGAGCCTATATATTCCATATTGAAAAAAATCAGATGTCAGTACCTTCAGAAGGAAAAAACAGACAGACCTCTGAATTTAAGATCAGCCTATCTACCTAGTGTCTTCCATTCTATCATGTCATCACTGAAGAATCCACTTGTCTATATACATGTATATCAGCATATCATACTTTGTGACTTGTGTATATGCAATAAAAATTTAAATATAAAACTCATGATGGAAAATTTAAAATTTATCGAGAATAAGTTATTTATAATGATTATTTATGGACATAGCTTGCTGAATATACCCGATTTAATCTAGAATGTCTGAAACTAAACAAACAAATACACCAGAGAAAATGAGATCTGAAAATAGCCAAAGAAAGAACAAAAAATTTAAAAACAAATACTAATATCATATCAATGCATTTATTATAGTAATATTTAAAGTTAGGTGAAAATAGAGAAATATCTGTAGAATGTTTGTGAAATAATTGTTAACTAAAATATATAATTGGAAAAATTTTTCAGTAAGAATAAAAGTAAAATAAACAGATAACATGTTAACTCATTTATCACTAACATATCTACAAAAAGAAGCCTTGCAGATGTTTCTAAAAGATAAAAAAAAAAAAAATGAGGACAAAAAAGTATGAAGAATGACTGTGGACACAGTCATTAAAACAAAAGAACAGCCTACAGAATGGGAAAAGATTTCACCACCCCTACAAGTGACAGAGGACTAATCTCTAAAATATATAGAGAACTCAAGAAACTAGAGCACAAAATCCTGAATAACCCAATCAAAAAATGGGGTTCAGAACTAAAAAGGGAATTCTCAACAGAAGAATTATAAATGGCTGCAAGACACTTGAAAAAAATGCTCAACATCTTTTGCCATCAGAAAAATGCAAATCAAAACAACCTTGAGATACCACCTTACACCTATCAGAATTGCTAAGTTCAAAAACACAAATGACAACCTATGCTGAGAGGTTGAAGAGCAAGGGGAACATTCCTCCATTGTTGGTGGGAGTGTAAACTTGTTCAGTCACTCTGAAATGCAGTATGGCAGTTTCTCAGAAAACTTGGTGTCACTCTCCCAAGAATCCAGCAATGCTACTATGGGCATTAGCCCCAAAGACACACATTCACACCCCAAAAGCATTAGCTCAACTATGTTCATAGCAGCATTATTTGTAATAGCAAGAATCTGGAAACAACTTAGATGCCCCTAAACTGAGGAATGGCTTAACAAGCTATGTTACAACTACACAATGGAGTACTACTCAGCAGTAAGAAAAAATAATATTCTAGAATTTGCAGGAAAATGGATGGATTTGGGGAATATCCTCCTGAGTGAGGTCTCACAAACCCAGAAGGATAAACAGTGGATGTACTCACTCATTAGTGAACTTTAAGCAAAAACATTCTTTTTTTTTATTAAAAGAAAATGGGTGAATAAAGTGATTTAAAACACACACACACACACACACACACACACACACACACACACACACACACGCACCCCAAAACAAAACTTCTGGTTTGACTATAGAAGGATTGCTTAGAAGAAATTTCTGGTGGCCATAGTGTATCCATGGGCATTAACTGTGACCTACTGTGCTTTCTTTATCTGTAGCTGAAACTAACCTGGCGTGAGAAGCTTAGGATTTTATTTTTTACTTTTCATGTATTTTAGAAAAAAGAGAAGCTTTATTACTGTATGGGGTGTTTTTGTTATCTATTCTGAATGTTTTGCTTTTTTATATAGTGTTTGATATTGATTTTCAAAAGGCAATAAAAAGTATGAAGAAAAACATGGATCCCACTATACTAAGCAAAGTTAGGTAATGCTTAACAAAATATTAAATGAAGCTATTAATAAATATGAAATAATTCTTAGTCATTTTTTGCATTAACTGAAAATTTCATTTGTGCCAAGGCTTATGAAAACATTATGAGTATACATGAGTTACCCATGTGGCCAGCATAAACAGTACCAAATACCAGAACCTGTAAAAACGTTAAAACCCACCAGTGATCATACTAGCCAGTGTTCCTAGGTGTGATAAAATAGTTTAGAGTTAAAACAAGCAGACCATTGTGTCACAGATATTTTTTGGTACTTTACCTTGCTTTTGTTTGTCTGTTTCTGACTGTACTTTCCCTCCTGAGGATAACAGAAGAGTTCTCTGGTGTTAAACCAGGACCTGTTTCTAGACAAGTAATTGTATATAAATTCTAGTCATTGTTCTAAGGTGTCTGTGGGCTACTTCACTGACAGATAAAGTGATCTCCTTGTTTGATGTAAACTGAAATCATTTAATGCCATAAAGCTTCAGTGTGATTTGTAAACTTAATTGTGTGCAGTTTTTGGAGCAATGATTACAATGGAACATTAAAAGCTAAGAGGGCAATCCAGGAAAGAATAACTGAAAATCCTAGACTTCATTATATTTAGCAGTCTATAAATTAAAGCAGACCTGTTAATGCTAAGCTTTCAATGCTGTACAAAGGCAATGATAAACACAAAATGTTATGGAGTTTGAATCTAAGGAGCCACTCAAGGTAATATTCTCTCTCTCTCTCTCTCTCTCTCTCTCTCTCTCTCTCTCTCCATTCTATTTTTGCTTTCAGTTTCTTTGAGGTCATATAAATGTTGACTTATTTGAGAAACACAAGTAAGCAACCAAAAGTCAAGGTTAGTTAGTACTGTAGAAAGGAGGGAGACTGCCTTTGAAGTCACTGCTTATATTCAATATGCAGTTTCCTCTCAGGTCTGATTCTACATTATCCTTTCATGTTTCCTATATGAAGTAACCTAATGGCTTACATTGCCTTCAATAAAGTGGAAAGAACTGTATTTCCTATCAAAACAGGGTACCTCATTTTCTTAAGGCTGAACATTCTACCAAATTCTTCATGGTTTCTCTAAATGTCACTTTCCAAATTAGTGAGGATTGCAGAAGATATTAAAACATTTTTTATGTTTCAAAAAACGTAAATCTTCTTGATAGAGATTTTATCGTATTTTACAATTTAATTGATAAATATAAAGCTAATCTGCACTAGTAAACCAGACTAGCAATTTGAGAGAGTAAACTATACATCTAAGACAGAGATTTTAGCTATGTGTTGAACAAGGATTGAACAGCATTAAAAAAAATGTTTTTCATTGTAAATAGGCAATCACATTGTATACTCCCTCTGAGAAGCAAGACCCCTTAACCTATCCAAACAGGACCTCTAATAGGGACTAAAATTCTAATATCTGAAGCTTTAGCTGGCATTATCATTCTTTTGACAGAAAAGAAACAAAAAAAAATACTTTAAATTTCAAAGAAAAGTAAAAATATGACTGTGTAATATCTGCACTTTTTCATCCATTCTATCTACTATTTTAAATTTGAAATACTAGCTTTAGTCATTGCCAACACAATGTTTAAGGTAAAAATCATAAACAAAGATTTGTTAGATATAAAGCAAAAAAATAGCCAAGAGACAGATTTTAATATTTATATCTTTACATAATAAAAATAACAAATACTTGTGACTATTGCTAAAGCTATATCTTCTTCACTTTTCTCTGAAAATGTTAGTGAATACTGGCAATTAATCCTTTATGCAGTAATATCACATTATAGATTGCTATTTGCTGAAGGCATGGATATATTTAGGAGCTGATTTATGCAAATTTTTCTGCACAGAATTCTTTGTTTTTCAGTGGTATGTTAAATACTTAATTTTAATATTATTGTATTTTTATTTTAAAATGAGTATAAAATAGTTTTCAAAATATTTTTGGAAATATGAATTCTATATTATCTGCTATATTCTAATGTGTCTTTCAAATCCTATGTATCCATTTTTAAGAACACATTTTACTACATTTGAAGGATTCTGCTAGTAAGATAAACATAAAAATAAACCTATATCATTAAATCTACTCATTGACATTCAAATTTGGCTCTACCATTTTTAAGCTCTACTAGTTAAGAAAAATAGCATACTTCTTTTCCTCCATTAAAATTTCTAAAAAATATGTGGAAATGTGAGGAAAACCACTCTCTCCCACATGTTCTTTTTATAAAGCCTTCCCAAAGTGGATTTGCATTAATCATGCTTAAATCAAAGAGTGTTCTATAAACGGAAACCATGCCATTTCATTGAAATTTTAATATAGAAGTTAAAAGAGTGGAAGCACACACAGAATGGTGCTATCATAAGTGAACTTTGAACACTTTGGTGATATCTGGTGCCATACACTGATATTGATGTTATTTTGAAAAATCTGCCAATGCTTACAATTTGCGTTTTTTTATTACATAATATAATGTACTTAAGTGTTTGTTTTTATTTATCACTAGGTTATCCAGATAAATTTTGAGGAATTTGATCTGGAGATTGGCTATGACACCTTGACTATTGGTGATGGAGGTGAAGTTGGAGATCCAAGGACTGTACTGCAGGTGTAAGTAGTCAGTGTTTCACAGATGTTGCATTGTATCAAGAATTGAAACTTTTTGCTTTCAAAGTGTCTTTCAATAATCATGCTACCCTATTCTATAAACAGCCTATAATGCCTTTGGAACGATGCACAAGACACTTGTGCACAGTTTTTCTTCTCCATTCACTTTTATTGAAAATAGACAGCTTCGTCATACAATATATCCTGATTACAATTTCTCCTCCCTCTACACCTCAGAGTTCATAACCTTCCTCTGCATACATTCTTTTTCTGTTTTTAATTAGAAATTAACAGGCTTCTAGAGACAACAACCAATCATGACCAAATTAAATATAATAAAATAAATCATGATATCTGAAGTGTGGACAAGGCAATCCAAAAGAAAGAAAAGAATTCCAAGACCAGGCACAAGAATCAGAGACCTACTCGTTCACACACAGTCAGGAATGTCATAAATATACTAAGCTGAATGCTGTAATATATATATACACAGAAAACCTGGTGCAGACCTCAGTAAGCTATGTGCTTGCTGCTCCAGTCTCTGTGATAGTGGATTCAGAGGATCTTAATCACCTGATAGTATTTTTAATTTCAAGGAAGGAAATGATGTCAGGAATGAGATAAAAAGATTTTCAAGTATAATTAAGATCCTGTTTTCTTTTCTGTTAGAGGCCATGCCTGGTGCCAGTGTTAAATATCTTGCACTCAATGAATGTTATCAAGAAGCAGAAAAAGAGATACAGAGGTCTCAGGGTCATTAAGTGAAAGAAACAGATGCACAACTAATTATAAATAAAGTGAGGATAAGGACAGCTGAGTGATGGAAGATTGAATAATGGATTAAAATTGTGAGATGCACTCTTATATTCCAGCCAGCAATCAGCTGGGATAACTAAGTTATGTTACAAAACCACAGTGTTTTTGTTCAATGTTCTTAGAAGAGCGAAATAAATGTTTTACAAGTTTTCTGTTCCCATGCTGATATTTTCTATTGTCCTTCGTTTGTTCAGTGCATGGGCTTTGGCTCTTTCTGTATTTTCCTTATCCTGAAAAATAACATTAACATTTTGTATTCCTGTATGAAACTATATTGTGTTCTGTGTTCTTCTATCATCAGTAAATGTTCCTCTTGCAAATAAAATGATAGTTCTGATAAAATATAATTGCTTTCCTCTGTTAAAACGAACAGTAACAAAATTTTGTCACTGATCATAACCACATTCCTTTCCCACTATTTTTGCTAAGGCATGAATTCACAGCATACGTTCTGCTCATCTGTTGGGCTCCCATAATTCTCCTTACCCCTCTCCCATGGTGTGCACTGAGCCTTAGGTGCACCAGCTCTGTTGTGGATGTATCCACTGGGGCTGTGCACTCATGGCTACATATTCTCTGCATTTTGATCCATTGTGGTTTTATGTAATGGCCTCCATCTTCTATAAAGGAAAATGGCTTTGATAAGAGGTAAGAACTATACTTACCTGTGTTTATAAGAATAAGGACTTAGAATGCAGTTATAAATTATGCTCATTTAGAAAAGTTGTGTATCAAGGTTGTCCTTTAAGATCTATGATCTCTTGAGCCACAGGAAATTGGCTAGGATTCCAATGCTAGGCATTTTTTCATTGTGTCCAGTGGACATTAAATTCAGTTAAATTACTCTTAACCACTACCAAAATGTCAGTGCCACCACTACTGCACCTTTAAAGATATTTTGTCATTGTGGCTGTGGTTACATTGTGGCCACAGGCATCAAAGCTAGTTTTGACTATTGATTGCTTCCCTCTTTTGGCAGCAAACATAGTCCCTACTTTCCTGTATCATGAAAGCTAGTTCTCAGCAAGAAGGCTTTGAAGTGATATCCAGGTCTAATCCTCCAATTTTTATGATTTAAAAAGTGTATGGTGTCTTTAGCAATAGGAACTGATCTTCCATCTCTCTGATGCAAACAGGGACAAAAACATATTCTATATCTTTTTGAGTCTCTTAAAGTCCTCTGACCAATAAATATATTTACAAATATATAAATATATATTGACAATATACAGTTATACTTCAATATATATGCACACACAAACAAATCAATAAATAAACATGCAAATACCATGCACTTATAAATATATGTGTGGGGCTGGAGAGATGGCTCAGTGGTTAAGAGCACTGACTATTCTTCCGGAAGACTTGAGTTCAATTCCCAGCATCCACGTGGCAGCTAATAACTGTCTGTAATTCCAAGATCTGACACCCTTACACAGTTATACATGCAGGCAAAACACCAATTCACACAAAATAAAATAAATAAATAAATATTTAAAAATAAATAAATAAATATATGTGCACATATGTATTGTGACATATAAGTACACATATATAAAACCCCTATTTATATACATGTGCATATACATCCAGATATTCATACATCCATGCTTACATTGACATTAAAAACATATACACAAAGACACATGAGCACATGCATATAAATAGATGCATGTATACATCAAACTCATATCTTTACAGACCTCCAACTTCATTGCTACATGTGTAGACACATGCACCTATACACAGATCCACATATACACACATACACTCTATCTTGTGAGTTCATGAATTGGCCAAGTTCTACTCATCTAACATCAGCACCTCATCAACAAAAGAAAAGAAAGAAAGAAAAGGAATAGGAAAAAAAAAGATGAGAGAGAGAATGAAACTAGTTTTTGTGAACAAGATTTGATGAATGTGATTTCATCCAAACCCTTTCTAGCATAAAGAGAAATATATGCTTCTGGCTCTCTGAATTACTTTAGTTTAAAATATAAAAATAATATATAGAATGGGCCAGGTGTTCCTCTGGAGAAAGTAGGATCCAAGGTTTCGGTCCAAGGTATTTCAGATCCCAAGCTGTTCAGTGGTTGTGGTTTGCAACTTGAACATGCTTTGCTTTTTGAGTTTGTTTAGGGTTCACTAGTGAATGAGTATATCCACTGCTTATCTTTCTGGGCTTGTGATACCTCTCTCAGGAGTATATTCTCCATATCCATTCATTTGCCTACAAATTTTAGGATACCATTTTTTCTTACTGCTGAGTAGTATTCCATTGTGTAGATGTACTATACAGCTTGTTAATCCATTCTTCAGTTGAGGGGCAGTTAGGTTTTCTCAGATTCTTGCTATTACCAATAGTGCTGCTATGGACATAGTTGAGCTAATGCCTTTGGAGTGTGAATGTGCATCTTTAGGGTATATGCCCAGTAGTGGTATTACTGGATCCTTGGGGAGATTGATTCCCAGTTTTCTGAGAAACTGCCATACTGCATTCCAGAGTGGCTGAACAAGCTTACACACCCACCAACAATGGAGGAGTGTTCCCCTTGCTCCACAACCTCTTCATCATAGGCTGTCATCTGCCAAGTCAATTGTAGGGTGTTTGCAGTTACATGAAGAAATGATTTTTGTAGATAAGCATTTGAGCATGGCCATCATGTCTGAACCAATAAAAACTGACTAGGAATAGGATTACGGCCCAAGGGGGAAAAATAATTTCTATTCAACATTGATTCTAAATAATATATATTAAACTTATAAAATAAACACTTTCTAGAGCTTCATTCTTTCTTATTTTTATGTCCATTTATTGTAAAAAAAAAAGACAAATTATTTCAATGGGACAACAATTTCCTTCTAGTTTGCTATGGTTTGCTTTGTGTATATGTTCATTTATTATATATAAAAAATGTGTTGAAAAGTTTTAGTTAGTATTTTCATTTTAACTAAGAGATAATTGTACTATAGTTTAGAACAAAAGAGAACAGAAAAAGAAGTTGGGGAAAGTATTAAAATAGTGCCTAAATAAACTCACAAGTGTAAAACTACATAGATAAAAAGCACATTGCACGTGCCAAAATCTTGTCTACCAAATTTTTGATAAAAATTATTAGACTTAAACATTATAGTTTGAAATAACAAGTAAATTATAACTTTTGATTTTCATGTGAAACAATGATTTAAAATCCAGAATTATTTATCTCTTATATAAATATGCCAACTAAATATTTTTTTTCAGGATGTTTATTCTTTCTGAAACGTAATCGTCAAGTGCTTTTTCAGAATTTTTAAAAAATATTTTCCAGCATTCACTATCTCTAGGGAATTGCAGGTTTTCAGAGTAAACAGATGCCTCACTTTTCATAGTATTTTAGGATAAAATATTGAATGCATTTTTATAAAAAGCAATAGTTCCGTGTTTACATGACACAGTGAAAATTGCTAGGATATAGAAAGGCTGTTGTTCCCTAATGGAGATAACAAAAATGCTTTGAATGAATATAAAGATCAAGCATTGAGCCTAATAGATATTTGATACATCCTGCCTTTATTTAAGTTTCTATTTCAGAGCATAATGAAGATTTCTGGGTGCATTTATGTAGAGCTCTTATGCTTTCATTCTACATAAAAAGACTAACCAGGAGGTTTAAAGCATGGTATGAATGCACACTGAGGTCACTCTGCTTATAAATAAACATATATTGAATTTCATCTAGTCACAAACAATGAATTCAAAAGCATCCATTAAAATTATTTGAAGAACTATTTGAGAGATTTATATAAATGATCTAAGAATCTTTATTTAGCCCTAACATTCTTTAATATTATGCATGAAGTTGGAGACAAAACTGTAAAAACAGCAGGGACAATTGAAACTTAATCAGGTGCTTTAAGAATTATCTATTGAAGTTGCATTCAAAGATAAGTTTTAAGAGAGATATCCAATGGTGAGGAAATACAATCAAATTTAAATCACATACAACTACAATGAATCTTTCTCACAAAATGTGGGGAAATTGAAGCAGTTTACCTGTTAAATATGGATTAAATCATAGAAAATCTGCTAAGCTGACTTCACAGAAGAAAACTAAGCATTACTCCATCAAAATGGAGGCATATGGGATCTGTCTCATATAGGTAAATTATCCTGATCCAGACCATATATATATATATTATTATATATATATAATTCTACCTGTTCTATGACAAGCTGGAAGTGAAACCATTGAGTCCTGTGTCTGGCTTAAACCAGCTTAGAAACTGGAAGACATATGTTTTCCTCTTTGTTGTTCCTATATCATACAGATGGCTTCAACAAAAGACATTCTTGGCATGCAAATCTTATATAAGTGAGTGAGCTTTAAAATTCTTCTATTCACCTAGAGAAACACAGAAATTATAATTTATAGTTCTCTATATCTAATATGACTGACACATGGAAGTTTGATGTTTGTACTTTCAATTCAAGTGTAGGTTTCACTAGATTGAGTTCTCTAGATGCTTAATCAGAAGCGAACTGGAGGTCAGGAGATACAAGATCATATTTAGAGTAAGTTGCAAGGGTGCTCCCTCCAACTGACCCTCCAATGATGTCCTTTGTGAACTGGTAACACACCATTCTTCAGGCTCTGCTGGCTAATAGCACAGTTTACAACTGACAAATAATCAAAGCAATGCAATAAGAACAGTAATAAATAGTCACCATGACATAGAAGGTTGTCATGTTGGAAATAGTGTAACAAAACGCATTTTATATACTAGGGCACATACACAAATTTCAGACTGAGTCAATTTGTTTTCTGTTCTGAATTGTGCTTGAATTCTCATTCTTGTAAAGATTTACTTATCTCCAATCACAACTCCAGACTTCCCTAACCAATATCTCACCACATTCCTTTATATCACACTGAAAATCCACAAGCAACAGACTCCTTTCAATGATAGTGCTTGAGAGAAGCAAGTACTGTTAATGGTGATAGACAGACTAAGACACAGACAGACAATGTGCTAAGTGTGAGTTGAAAGAAATAGATTTTTACTAAATGTGTTTTTATTATTTTTAAAAAATTTAAACATTTTCAGTGCAAGTCTGTGAAATGTAAAAGGTTAAGAAAACACATTTAGTTACTAATATATTTGTTTATGTATACACACAATAATTAAGCAGTGTAAAGATGAGTAAGAATTTTGTATTAATAACATTTCAAATTCTCTAACAGGCAGAAAGTTAATACAATCCAATGTTTCACAATACCTTCCCTAATTAGTGTTCCTCCTTAGCATATGCAACTTATAATTGTATGATAATATTTTAAAATTATGATAAAATATTATGATTAATTCCCAGAACTGGGTGGACATGGGCACTAATGATGTTGCTATACTTAAAATTAAGTATTTAAATTTTCACCTTTGTTGTTTTGATAGCTGTCCAGACCCTGTTCAAGCAATAGTCATTCATGCTTCCCTTGCCTGGATAAGCCACCTTGTACTGACCAGGCAGGAGAAATATTTGTAGTTCTCTCTGCAGATGTATCCCCAGTGTGTTTTTAATTCTCTAAGCAATTGTGAAAGGAAACTGTACATTCTTCCCTGAGCTAATGTTGCAGACAAGTTTGTGACTTTAGCAACAACATAGGCATTTTTTTATTTCTCATTTGAAAAAAATTATCTTTTTTAGTATAGAATTGAAAATCAATAACAGGGATATTTACTCTATAGAAATCCTACTTTCTCTATTTGCAACTCCATGTGTCTGATTTACTCATTTTATTTTATCTTAGCTTGACCCTTCCCTTCTATTCAATTATATGGTACATTTGTAATGTGAAAGGGAACATGAAGTAATTTTCCTTTCTATATTTGAAAAACAGCACATTACTAAATGTGCGTTATTCATATGCGAAGACAGTTTTCTTACATCAGATAAGAAGTATGTTCCCTTAAATAACACCACTAACAATAAAACATGTGTAAACAGGCATTCATGATTTATTTTAATTGTTCTTCCACATCCTAAGTCACCATCAAAGGAAGTCAGGACAAGAGCCTTGAGGCAGGAGCTGTTACAAAGCAATGGAGGAGAACTGTTTTCTGGCTTGCTCCTCATGGCTTTCGCACCCTGCTTTTTGTAGAACCCTGGACCAGGAGCATAGGGATATAGCACTACCACAATGGGTTGAACAGGTATTCTTCAGTCACTGATTACGAAAATGCCTTACCTGTCTACAACCTGATCTTATGAAAGCATTTTCATAAATGAAGTACCCTCCTCTCAGATGATTTTAACTTGAATCAAGTTGAAATAACACTATTTATCCACCACACCCATTATGAGAGTATTTATATAAAGCATCATATATACAATATAAGTATTGCAAAGTTAAAGTATATTACTTGGAGATTTGTTGTCTTGCACAGCATTTTGATAGTTCTCAAAAAATCAACTGCAAAGTTCCCTGTTGAAGATTAAAATGGTATAGATTTTTTTTTAGGAATAAAAATACTTAAAGATCATACATCTACTTTCCCTTTTTAGTTCAAAAGAAAGCATAAAATCTCTGATGCTCTGATAATCTTGCCTTGGGGATATAAAAGATCTAACCTAGTTAAGCACATGAAACGGTATTTTTAAATTATAAAGTTTGATCACTAAATTGTGGAGTTTATCTCTCGTGTTACATAAACACATAACTCTGTATGCTTGGCAGTTTTATGTTTTCTACTACAGTGAGCATTGAAGGATACCTTTCACAGTTTGCTTGCAGAGGGTACTTTAATAATTCCTCCCCTTTCTTTGTCAATCTCTTTTTCAGGCTGACTGGTAGCTTTGTGCCAGACCTGATAGTGAGCATGAGAAGCCAAATGTGGCTGCATCTTCAAACAGACGAAAGTGTTGGATCTGTTGGCTTCAAGGTTAACTACAAAGGTAAGGATGAATTGTCTGTGTAAGATATGCTATCATAATACAGCCAGATGACATATTTAAATTCAAGTTTAATTGCATTCATAAAGTGAAGGAAAAAATAGCTTATATAATTCTATGAACAATACATTTTTAAATTATGTTTTCTTCCACTATAAATGCTGATACATTACATATCTGTAAATAAAACAAGCTTTCCTTTAAAACATGTCTTCTTTTTGTATCACATCCCTCACCATATGGTTCAATATTCTGGTCTAGCTGACTTCCAAAATTCAAAAAAAAAAAGAATTATGTACTTTTAATATTTTTCATTGGAATATAGCTATTATTAAATACTTAAATATATTTGTACATGAACTAAAACCTCAAACTTCCTGAACACTATTTGGGCTGTAATCCACCAGGTCTAATATGTCATGCTAGTGTTCTGGATCAGAAAGTAAGTCCCTGATATCAGTTTGTTTTTAAATCACTACTGACATCTCAGTGTTAGAGTTGATATGGATAAGAATTAGCTACATGTAAGTGTGAAACTTGTTTTAGCTTCATTTTTGGCAGACAAAATGCAGTTTATAATCATAAACATTTTTACTTACTTATTGTACTTTCATTAAATTCAACAAAAACACACAATAAAACATAGATACACAAAGAAGTAATTCTATCTGAAAAATATGTGTACATGTTAATAAATGCAAAAAAATGAGTTTTGTAAAGGTACATGGAAATGAGACCAACAGAATGTCATGTATCTTAAGTTTATAGTTACTATTGTGGCAAAGTAATTATTCTCCATCTTATCAATTAACAATGTCTGTGAATTCTTTTTCTTACTTGCAAAATAATAATTTCAGTCGGTTACCCATTTTAAGCATTGTCATTCCTTTGTATCCAGACATATGAAATGAGGTTGTGATGTTGTCTAGGAGACAGGGCACATTCATTTTGTGTTTTTAACTTGTGACTAAATTTAGTACTATATTAATTTGAAGAGGTCTGAAAATCTGTATAATGTCAGTTGAACAAAAAGGTTCATTTGGCTGTAGCTTAAAATGCATTCCTGCTCCAATTAAAATACACACCCTTCTTATTATACAAAAACAAATTTACTACTGCAAAAAAAACTTATACTGGAACTATTTACTTGATTTTCTTCCCACTTATAACAGAAAAGTAAGGCAAGCATCTGTACATTAATTTTCATCATTTTTTAACCCTGTGAATGAATTTGGGAATAAAATCTATAGTTGCTTAAATCTTAGAAACTATATTATTCATTAATGGTGATGCTTCAATAAGAAAGTTGCCACTCAAGATGTTGTTTCAGGGGCAGGGGATTCTATAGACTTTCCCACAGTTCCCATCTCCACTATTGTTCTTTTTGTTTGTGTTTCAATATTAGTGCTTAAAATTATTTTACAGATTTGTTTATATGACAAGTATTGAATATGTTGTTGGATATAAAAACAAACAAATTCTCTCTTTCAATAAGATCATAATTCACAGATGGAACATAAAATCCACATAGGCATTCATGCATAAATATCCACAGGCAGGACACATCTGAAATCAATCCAAGAAACTGTAGCTGAAAATTGACCTTATCTTTCTCCTTCACCTCCATTCTATTCCAATACTGACCATCCTTCCTCCCCCCCGCTGATTTTCTCTAAACTCTGATTTAACCAAAGTATATGCTATTGTCTTAGTTCACCATTATGTATTTGGATACATTGAAATTCTATATGACTATGTCCTAATTTTAACCCATTACATTTCCTACTCTTTTTTCAGATCAAGTTCAACCGTGTCACATTCATTAATGTCTACCTTTCCTCTACTTTCACAAATTACCTCCTGTTGTGTTTTAAAAACACTACAATAAACAAGTACTGTATAACCAAACTAAAAAAAATAGATCTTACTGCTCTATTCCCATTAGCAAATATCCTGCAATAGCCTCATTAAATGTTCATTCAGTTGGACTGACCAAATGATTTTCCTATATAATATATAAAATAAAATATTTTTAAATGTTTGTTTTACCATGATATTTTCTACAACAAAAAGCATCTTCTGAATTCTATATTATTTAAAATGTGAGAATAGTTTTAAATTTTAATCTTCAAGTAGAACTCAGAACTTCATCTACTCAACATAAGTCTATAATCACCCTATTCTCTGTTGAGTAATATGTTGGAAGATGTGCTACAAACATTTAATATTTACTCTTTCCTATTCTATGCAGTTTTCACATGGAAACATTACATATATATTTAACGTAAATTAAACCCATATTTAATTAAAAATGTAACATATCATCACAAGGCAATTTTTGAGAATTTTATGGATATGTTTGTATTATATTTGCCACTTCCTGCCCACTCCTTCAAATGATTGGATAGCACACCTGTTCAACTTGTACCATCAGTTTTCTTTGTCTGTCCAGTATAGTTAGTACCATCTGCATACATTGTGAGGCCATCCACTGCAGTGTGGTCTACCCAGCAGAAGTTACACTGCACCTCTTTGATTAAAAATAGATTATTTTCTCATGTAATATATTCTGATTTCAGTTTTCTCCACTCTCTACTTTTTTGTATTCTCCTCCAAACCCATGTTGCTCCATTTCCATTCTGTTTCTCATTGAAACAGAATAGGCTTGAAATAAACAAGTTTCTAAGAGATAACAACAAAACATTGCAAAATAAAAGTAAAACAAAAATCATCATATTGATGTTGGACAAAGCAAACCAACAAAAGGAAGAGAGCCCAAGGAAAGGCACAAGAATTAAAGACCTCTTATTCACACGAGCTCATGAAAATATAAGCTTAAAACTTATAATGTAGATAAAGTGGACATGGAGCATATCCATGCAGGCTTTATGATTGCTGCTTTGTTCTCTGTGAGTTCATATGAGAACTGCTCATTGATGTAGAGTGCCTTATTCTCCTAATGTCCTCTATTCCCTGAGCTTCCTTATTCCTTCTGCCTCCTCTTCTTGTAGCTTCCTTAAGCTCTGAGTGGAAGTATTTGTTGGAGACATATCATTTAGAACTGTGTGTTCCAAGATGTCTCTTCTGTATGTATGTGTAAGCCTGTCTGTGAGTTCAGTATGTGTTTCCATCTGTCTCAGGAGGAGGCTTGTTCTGTGATGGCTAAATAAGACACTGCTCTATGATTTTATCGGAATCATTAGGAGTCAGTTTATCACTTTTATTTTGATAAGATCAGTAGAATTTGGTTACAAAATAGATGTCAGGGTTATCTAGTCACAAGTTCTCATTTATACAAACAGTGTCAAGAATGGGCCATATATATTACTTTACTTTTCCTACATAATTGGACTTGGTTACCCAAAAATGTATGTAAAACTTTAATTTGAAGAAAATATAATCTAATCAAATTGTCTTTTCAATTTTATAGTGTAAACAAATTAAAAGCTTAAGGTGTAGAATTTTCAGCATCTCTGGACTGTTCAACCTCTGGTTCCTGGCCATTTGGGCAGTGTCAATTGTGAACTTTCCAGGAGTATACGCCTCAAGTTGGAAAGGATGGTTGCCCACTCCCACAGTTTCTGAGCTGAACATCTTACAGGAAGGAACGATTGTTAGCCAGAGGCTTTGTGCCTGGATTGGAGTTCCAGTTTTACCATTAGAACCTTTGCTGGGTTACAGAAAAATGGCTGATCCGGGCTCCATATACCCAATTCATTACAAGAACCCTTTTCTAAAATCACTCTCATAGACTCAAGAGAGTTTCCATTGCAATGTGCTTTCAAATCTTCCCACAAATATCTCCTAATTCAACTCCTCTCTCCCAGGATACTTTCTCTTCATCTTTGCCCCCCGCCTGAACTCTCATGCCACCTGCCCATCACCATCCCTGCCCATCCACAAAAATTGTTCTACGTAATGCCATGTTCAGTGGGTAATTGGAGGCTTAATGGGAGGAGAGGAGGAAGAGAAAACTGTGATTGAGATGTAATGAGAGAAAAATAATTTTTTATAAAAGAAATTTTTTTTAAAAAAAAGTAGGTGTTAAACTGGTTTATTTAAATTTAGTTGTATGACAGCATTCTACAAAAGCATGAACTGGTGGTAGCATTGTCATTTACTTGAATAAGCACGCATATAGCCTCATGATATTACTGCATTCACCCTCTCAAGGAAATAATAGCTTTATAGTTATCCTACTAATAAAGTAATTGCTCAAAATGATGTTTAGGTATTTTTTGAGGATCTTACGTCAGGTGGGTTGAACATAGTACACTGGTGTTATAGTCTGTGGCCTTGAAAACTATATTTCCATTAATCTTAGATGAAATTTAAATTTATTTAGACATTTAAATTTTGAAATAGCTTTTAACTAAAGTGCATGGAGAGAACTTAAAATTTTGATGATGCCAGCTGGCTTAATGGGATGACCTATAATTTTTAACAGGGATACTTTCACTGAAGATGGTTGTTTTTCTTAAATATTTAGAGTCATTAATTTTTATGATTTGAAACATCTTTATGCCCTAGTGAACAACTGATGAGAAGCAATGACATTCCTTGCTCAAATTCATATATTTTAGTAATTAGGCCACAAGCTGCTGATGGAAAAGAATGACAGCAAAAGTTTAAAATTATGCACTTAAAAGATTTTGGCTGAAAGTATTTGAAACATTACTATAACAGGTATACTTAGTGATGAAAGTGTTAAACTTTAATTTATCAAATAATGTTTAAGAATTTATTATAACAAGTTGCATATAGTCCTTAGTGTAATTTCAAATAAACATTAAGATATTAATTTTAGGTTTATAAAAATATACATATTTCTTTTATTTATTTACCTATTTTTTATACTATTGTGTTTTCCTTCCCATTTCTTTGAGATTGTTTTTGTATATCATATGCTCTACAATGGTGTTTCTGTTAGTAATAAAAATAACCAAACAGGTGACACTCTTATCAAGCAATATATAATATTTTATTTTTTAAAAAAATAAAATTAACCTGAATACAAAGTCATTTAAAATTGACTTAATTATAATATTGAATATCATGAAGTTTAAATAAATGTTCTTATGTAAAAATGTAGGCAACTGTTAATTTTTTTTGTTTCAATGTGCATATTTTAAAAATAAGATTAATGATTACATGAGTAATGGAAAATACTTATTTCCTATATTCTCTCTTTCTGTCTTTCCAGAATTATAAATTAAGACAATTTTTTAAGCCTAAAACAAAAAGCAAATGATTTTAAATTATTTCTCATCTGATATCTAATCAAGTTTTAGATTGTTATTTTTAATATTTGTAAAATTTATACTTTTTTTGATTGGAGTTATTATTTCCTGATTTACATCCTCTTGGAAATTGTTCTACTTCATATCAGTTTTTCTAGTTTCCTTTCAGTCTTTGCCATGTTGAAATGAGGCCCATCACTACAAAATATGAATAAATTGTAGGCCTGTTAGTGAAGGTCCTTAATTGTAGCAGTTCTTTTGGATAAAATAATATCTTCAAAGTCTTCATGAGTTACAGAGTCAGGTTGTTTAATTGAGATTCAATGCCTCTAAATAAAAAGTGAAAAGAAAAAAATGACTGTACATACAACTGAATAAGAGTTCTAGGCTAACATGCATAAGGTTGTAGGTTCAATCACAAGTACAATAACCAAGTAATAATAGTAATAATTAAGATGTAAACTATTTAGTTAAAGATTGATGAAAATCTGACATGACATTACGAGAGAAGGACCCTCCAAGATGCCCTTGAGTGCATTTCTGTAGGCCGTCTACTGCTAGGCATCCATTTCTCCTTTAGGAACAGTTTGTATATACAAAGATAGTCTCTTTCAATTGTTAGTAATTATCAAATGGAGATTGACTCTGGTTTAGGGATAGTGACAAGTGACTGCTTTTCTTTTGAACTCTATGCAGACTCTCTTGAATCGCTAAGAGTTAAGGTGTGGCTTATTCTCATTGATTTAGAGAATTTGCTTCCTTGGTGTCCCTCAACCCTTTGGAGCTTTCCTTTTTTTCAATCTCCACTTCCCCAAGCTTCTCTGAGCCCTGAGTGGATGGACTGGATGGAGATGTCTCTTTTAGAACTGAGTGTTCTGATGTCTCTCACTTTCTGCCTGTTGTCCAGTTTTGCGTTTGTTATCATCTGCTATAGGAAGAAGCTTTTCTGATGAGGGCTAAGCAGGACACTGACAAATCTATGAATAGAGCAGAATATTATTAATAGTCATTTTATTGCTACATTTTTTTAGAACACTAGGACTTGGTTTTGTCATTAGTTTCTGGGTTATTTATATGGTTCTTGCTAACACAAACTGCATAAAGTATGGGTTACATCACATGGAATGTGATTTTAGTCAAAATATTGATTGTTTACCCCCTCATAATATGATCTACCATTGCACTAGCATATCTTACAGGTAGGACACCATAGAAGATCAGATAATTTGTGACTGCACTGGTGTTTTTGTTTTCTCTTTGGCAGGATGCAGAGTACATCACATGGGAACAAAAGCATGGGGAGGGATGATATGATGTAGGCACAAGCCTGACTTCTTCATGTTCAATGTGTTATATAGTGTTGTCTTTGGCATTTGGGTCTTGTCATCAGTTTGTGAAGAGTAACCTATAGTCTTGGCAACAGCCTGGGTTGTATTAGAATTCCCACAGGGCCCATGTAACTCAGTTAGATATAACTCAATCCTGGTTCTAAAAGTTTCACTAGGTAACAAGAAGTGGCCAGTTCTCTGCTATTACTTGCTGATTGCATTTAGATTGCCTTCATTTATGTATATATTTAAGAAAGATTCTATTGTATTGTTTTCATACCACTCTTAAATTGTTTAATTTTTGGATACTTTCCCCCATATTTTCTCTTTTGTAAACTTTTTCCCTCCTCTTCCAAAATTGATCTTTGAATTCTAGTCTCTTACCACCTTCAATCCATCCATAGCTATATATTCTATATTCCTTTCCTAGGGTGATCTATCTGTACTCTGCCCCCTAATCCCTTAATCTTTAACTCACCTCTGTGATTATAGATTGTATGAATTGAAGCCTGGTTATCTTTTACTTAATAGCTAATATCCACATTTAAGTGTAATCTGGCTTTTCTTTTGGCCTCTGTCTCTCTGTCTCTGTCTCTGTCTCTCTCTCTCTCATTCAAACACAAAAACCCAAAGATTTCTTATTAATTATAAGAGTTTGGCTTATATCTTAGGCTTCTTCCTATCTCTTATAACTTAAATTAACTCATTTATCTTAATCTATGTTTTTATGATGAGGCAATACCTTTCTTCATATTTCACCTCCTGTTTTCTCTCCATATCGTCTGTATTCTTAGATTCTTTTCCTTTTTCTTTCTCTTTCTGGAAAACCCACATATACCTTCTGCCTAGCAATTGGCCATTAATTTTTCTACTACACCAATCACAGCAAATCCATCTTTACATGACATACTGATGTACAAATATCCAATAACATGTAAGTGAATATAGACAATATTTACCTTTGTATATCAGGGTTACCTCACTTAAGGATGCTTTTTCTTTAACAAACTGTGGTACATCTAAACAATAGAGTACTACTCAGCAGTAAGACAAAATGATATACTAAAATTTGAAGGCATATGGATGGATTTGGAGAATATCTCCTGAGCTAGGTCTCACAAGCCCAGAAGGATAAACAGGGGATGTATTCACTTATTATTGCACTTTAAGCAAAAATATTCTTTTTTTTTCCTTTTTTATTACAAATAAAGAAGTCACATTTTCTATCCATGTATATCCTTATTCAAGGTCCCTTTCCCCTCCCACCCCTTCAGGTCACTCTCTCTTCTCCAAATCTCCCTACCTCCTCCCCAGCATGGGCGGCAGTCCCAAGGTCCCACTGTCCCAGTATTGCTTGGTTCAGCATCCACTCCTGGCAGATCCAGTTTTCTCCCCCCAATATCGAGACTGAGTCAGGTGTTCCTCTAGAGGAAGTGGGATCCAAGGTTGAAAGATGATGGATGAATAAAATGATTTAAAACACACACACACACACACACACACACACACACACACACACACCAAAACAAACATAAAAATAGTTTTGCTGCTCAAGTTTTTTTCTTTTTTAATTTACTATGAATAAAGTCTCATTTTTTATCCATGTACCCCCTTGTTCAAACTCCCTTCTCCATGCTGACCTTCCCAGTCACTTTCTCTTTTCAAGTTTGCTCTCTGATACTCACTGTGTGGCACTAAGCTTTCTCCAGTTTCCAGGGATGCAATTTACTGTTTTGACATCCATTTTTATCACATATTCCAGTGGCTGACAGACATACAAGTAAACAACACACCCATACCAAAAGAAAAGAATAAAGAGAGAAAAACAAGGTTATAATTCATAGAGTATCTAAATGGGTCATAAAATGTTATGTTAATATATGGATGAAGATGTTGGCAATTTACAATGTGTTATTTTAAAAAGGCTTAAAACAAATTATGGAATAATTATAATGGTTTGCAGAAAAAGAGAATCATGGTATTTCAAATTTCTGTTTATTCTGAATGGAGCACCAATTTATATAGTTGTGCAAATGACTGTGGTAAGATGAAGTATGGTTTCCTTATATGCACAAGTGTGGTATAGCTGGATCTTGAAATAGATGATTTGCATCTTTCTTAGGATCTGCCCCACTGATTTTCATGATTGTTGTATGAGTTTATGGGTTTTCATTCCCATAAGCAATGGAGAGTTCCTCTTCCTCCACACACTCACCAGTATGAGCTGTCACTTAGATCCCAGACATTCTGAAAGGTGTAATATGAAATGTCAAAAGAGTTTTGGTTTTCCTTGGTGAATAAGGATAGCAAGGTGTTTACAAGCAACCAGAGCCTCTCAGTAGAAGTTTTAGAGTAACTTATGTACACCATATCATCTGCAAATAAAGATAATTTGACTTCATCATTACTTATTTCAACCTCCTTTATCTCCTTCAGTTGCCTTTTTGCTCAAGCTCTTACATCAAGAACTATACTGGCTAGTTAGATGAAACGTGGGCAGCCTTGCCTTGTTTCTTATCTTAGTGCAATTGTTTCAGTTTCTTTCCATTTAAGCTTATGTTGACTGGGCTTGCTGTAATATGCTTTTATTATGTGGAAATTTGCAATTTTTACTTCTAATCTTTCCAGGTCGTTTATCAACAATTTTGTCAAAGATCTTTTATGCATTTCATGAAATAATCATATGTATTTTGTCTTTTATTTTGTTTATATGTAGATTACATATATAATTTACATATGTTGAAGAATCTTTGCATCTCAAGAATAAAGTCTACTTGATCATTTGGGATACTTCTTTGGTGTGTTCTTAATTTCAGTTTGCAAGTACTTTTCTGAGAATATTTAAATTTATATTTAAAAGAAAATAATATCTATTATTCTTATTCTCATTTTCAGGCTCTTTATAGTTTGTGCTTTAGGGTAGCTGTGGAATCATTGTAAAAACTGTGCATTATTAATTCTGTTTCTATTTTGTGTAATATTTTCAGAAGTATTGGCATTAACATTTCTTTGAAACTTTTGTTGAATTTTGTGCTAAAACCATCTGGTCCTGGACTTTCTTTAGTTGGAAGACTTTTAATTAGAAGAATTTCCATTTCACTAGAAGTTATAGGTTTGTTAAAATTGTAAAACTAGTTTTGATTAAATGTTGGCAAGTAGTCTGTTTTGAAGAAATTATCCATTCCTTTTAGTTTGTGCCAGTATGGAAAGTACAAGCTTTTAAAATATATTTTTATGATCATTGGACTATCTCAGTGTTTGATGTTATGTCCCCCTTTTCCTTTTGAATTTTGTTAGTTAGCATGTGGTCTCTTTTCCTTTTAGTTAATGTGGATAAGAGTTTGTCAAATTTCCTGATTTTCTCACAGGAAAATAAATACTGTTTATTTCATTTTATTTTTATTTACTTATTTATTTATTTTTATTATGAATAAAGTCATATTTTATATCCATGTATATCCTTGTTCAAACTCCCTTCCCCCTCTTGCCCCTCCCAGTCCACTCTCTCTTCTCCTAATCTCCTTATCTCCTCCCCAGAAAGACAAGAGGTTCCAAGGTCCCAAGGTGGCTTAGTTCAGCATCCTCTCCTGGCAGATTTGCTTTCTTCACCCCAACATCTAGACTGGTCAGGTGTTCCTCTGGAATGAGTGGGTTCTAAGGTCCAAGGTGCTTCAGATCCCAAAATGTTCAGTGGTTGTGGTTGGCAGCTTGAACATGCTTTGCTTTTTGCTTTTTTGTATTTTGTTTGTTTGCTTGTTTCTATTATTTTGATTTCAGCCCTAAGTTTCATTATTTTTCCCATATACTTTTTTAGTGTGTGATTTCTTTCTTTCTTTCTTTTCTTTTTCTTTGTTCTAGGACATTTAGAATTGTTGTTATGCTACTAATATGAATCTC
The DNA here is from genome assembly GCA_004025045.1 of Sigmodon hispidus. Lineage (NCBI taxonomy): Eukaryota > Metazoa > Chordata > Mammalia > Rodentia > Cricetidae > Sigmodon > Sigmodon hispidus. The sequence goes on along the minus strand of PVIH01002634.1, from coordinate 86,305 downwards.
TCCAAGTTTTTAAATGTACACATTTAGTGCTATGAAGTTACCTTGCAGAACAGCTTTTATTTTGTACCATAACTTTGACCAGTAAATGTATACTTTGTTATATACTCATTTTCATTTAATTCTACAAAATTTCCAATATTCTTCTTTATTTCAGATATGACCTATTTTTATCTCGGAGGTTAGCTGTTCAGTTTCCATGAGTTTATAAGGTTTTATTGTTGATGATATGTAGCTTTAATCTATGGTAGCCAGATAAAATGTGTGGTGTTATTACAGTTTTCTTGTTTCTGCTGAGACTAGCTTTGTGCCTGAGTACATGGTATATTTAAAGGAAAGGTTCCATAAGAAGCTGAAGACAAAATACAATCTTGTATTTAGGTAAAATGGTCTGTAAATATCTGTTACATTCATTTGGTTTCTAACTTCTGCCATTTCCAGTGTTTCTTTGTTTGCTCTCTATATGGATATTCTGTCTATTAGCAGTATTGAAGTCTCCACTATTGGTATGTGAGGTCTATATTTGACTTAAGCTATAGTATTGATTCTTTTGTGAATTTTGGTGTCCTTGTGTTAAATGTAGAGATGTTGATCTGCCTCACTCTTCAGCTGTGTGGCAATACTCAGGTCCTACTGTAGTAGATTTCCAGGCTCCAATGGAAGTATATTGTCCTAGTGGTTATACTTTGTGGTTGTTGTTGGCATCTAGGACTCTGGGTTTAGAATATTGTAATTCTAGATATTATTATTTGACCTTTTCTTTGTTGTTTGGATGTTCTGTTCCTTTATTTCTATTGTCCCCTCTAATTCTTAGGAAAGAGTTGTAGCTATATTTTGGCCTGGTAGGAAATTTTTTGGAGGTCCTAATATATGTGGTCACTGAGGCTTTTGGGTACAGTGTGTTCCTCAGTATTGGGAGCTGGCATTTAAAGATGGATATGAGCTAGAAGACTAAAAGTATAGGGGTTCTTCATGAACAGGAAGAATATAGTATTCCAAAACAATTGTCTTAGTCGCTTGAGAATGGGATCAGAAATTGAGGAAAGGTCACAACTGTTGTTCTGCACAGAGCTAGGGATGAGACTGAAAGAGTATATGTAGAGCAGGGGAGGAGAATTAAAGATGCCCATATATTCTACTCGGTTCCTTAACTGGCATGGTATGTGGGTTGCCAGAGAACACCTACTGGAGTTCCAGGACTAAAGCAATGCTTTAGAAAGTTTAGAGGAAGAGTTTTGTGTGATCTGTATTAGGGTTAGGGTTACGGTGTAGAGTGTATAGAGAGTGCAAGGAAGGCTGTGGCAAGTGGTCTAAAGAGATGAGGTTAAGACTGGGGAATTTGATTTGAAGGAGCAGTGTTGTGAGTTTATGCAAGTTTTGGTTTAATTAACACTGTGTCTTCATGTATTGTTTATCAGACTCTGACTTTTGCCACCTCAGTTCATCTTATATTTATTTCCTGGTTAGGTCAGGTACTTTCTACTAAGCATAGAGGTTATTGTTGATGAGACCATCACCTTCTAATAAAACAGTATTTTTCACATGATAAGTTCTCTTGTACAATATTTCCTTTTTATGGCAAGTCACCGCTTAACAAATTCTGAAAGTTTTCTTTCTAAATTATTTTGTGAGTAATGTTTCCTACTACTACTTTAAATATTTTAATATTTATATATATATATGTGTGTACACCTGTTTTTTTCTCTTTCTTTTTTTATTATGAATAAAGTCACATTTTCTATACATGTATATCCTTAATCAAGTTCCCTTCCCCCTCCCATCCCCTCCAGTCACTCTCTCTTCTCCACATCTCCCCATCTCCTCCCCAGCATGGGCAGGAGGTCCCAAGGTCCCAATATTGCTCAGTTCAGCATCCACTCCTGGCAGATACAGTTTCCTCCACCCCCCCAACATCAAGACTGAGTCAGGTGTTCCACTAAAAGGAGTGGGATCCACTGTGTCAGTCAAAGGTGTTTCAGATCCCAAGCTAGCTCAGTTTGTTAGAGCATGTTGCTAGTATACCTGTTTTCATGTACACACAATGACTTCATGGAGGTGCCCTTGGAGGCAGATGAGGTAATCTAAATCCTGATAAAATAGAAGTACAAGAAAATTCTCAATTTCACCTTGCTATCAAAAATTACATGAAAATTCTTATACAATTACTCTTCTAGTTTCATTTTAAAACAATTATATTGAATTTCATAAAAATTAAAATCTTCACTGAAATATCAGTGGAATTATGCATTGTGTGGTTTTCATTAGCATTTGTTTATATTTTTCCACTTCAGACACTTTATAATTCTATGCTTAAATTTAATGTTATTAGAAATGGACAGGGCCTTTATTATTCACACTGACTTTATTCATAAATATTTTTCTATATATTGATATATTACAATAGGACATTTTCAATTTAATTTTTATTTCTGTGTGATTATAGCAATATAATGAAATTATTAGTTTTTATATATCTCTGTAGTACTTAAGCATAGCATATTGTGTTCTTATTATTTGTAATGATTTCATGATTAGGCATAATAATCACTAGGAAATCATAATAACTTGAAGTAAGTTCAACTAATAATTGGTGAAAGACACAGAATTTATTATTGTAAAGTGACATTTTCTGGAGAAATGTGGTTGTTGATGTTAGATGACTGCTGAGATACTCGTCAGGGCATCAGACATCTTCTCCCATCATTTCAAGATACCTCATGACATATGCATTTACTCTCGATGTCTATTAAATAACAATAATGAGAACTGACATTTCTCTCACTTCTTTTGATGGCAAAGCCTTTATTATTTGGACATTTGACAGGCTGTACAAGAATATGTGGAAATTTTAGTCAGTACACAGTGTCAGAAATCCAAATATTTCTTTTGCTGTACGTGTTTATATGAGGTGTATATTTATGTTTGTACTGTCCTTCTGTGTTATATGCACTGTGAATGTGTGTGTGTGTGTATATGAAGGGTAGAAATTGTTGCTGAATTTTTTACTCAGTAGCTCTATAGAATACTCATTGAGATATGGTTTTACAGATCCTGTGTCTCACTGATTCCAATACTCTTTGGCCGCTGATAGACATAGTCTTTTTTTTTTTTTTTTTTTTTTTTTTTTTTTTTTTTTTTTTTTTTTTTTTTTTTTTTTTTTTTTTTTTTTTTTTTTTTTTTTCTCCTTACCTCTGTCCCACACCTGCCTGCCCTACACTATTACCTCATTCTTGGGTGGCATTAGCTCCTAGGTTTTCCCATCTGCTAAGAAATGATGAGTAGGTTTTCTTGTATTCATGTTGCTCAGATAAAATATTGGGTGCTCTAAGTTGGTTTGCTGAAATAATAAGACTTTAGTAGAGAGTTTTGAACTTCTGAGGGAGGTTAGATACAAATCATTGGTCCTAATCTCTACCAAATGATGTGATTATGTGAGGTGTATATTTATGTTTGTACCAAATATGTGAGCTGTGCTAAGCAATTATCTTATACCTTCTCTATCTCCCAACATTCCTGTTATGGAAAACCACAGTTGGACCTGTTTATTACAGAGCTATGACTTGCAATATGAACTCAGTTCTCTATTTTGTGTGGCAGTCAATTTGTAAGCTGAACCATTTCACCAACCCCTCAAGTCCTTTCAATTTATCTTCTATTCTAACAATTTTCGACCTAACTTTATAATCACACATTTCATTAAGTCACAACTTTTGTGGTTCTGAGCATTTTTTCAATATTTATACAATTTCCATTCCTTACAAGAATTTTTTTAAATTAGGTCAATTTATTGATATGCTGCATAAATTTGGCAAATAATTATATTTAACTATGATTTCTTTTATTCTAGGTATCTTTAAAAGTAAATTTGTAGGGTATGAAAATTGTTGAGAAATGAGAGTTCTATTAACATGATTACTTAGCTTGAGAAACAAGAGTGACTTATCATAAAGAACAACACGGATTTTAGTATAAATTTCTATGGATGCTTCTGTTGTTAAAATGCAAACACACAACTGTTTTCATTCTGAATATGTCTCCTCAGATATCTTCTCATATTAATAATGATTATTTTCTCAGAATATATTTTAGACAGTAGCTTTTTAAATGTGTGTATGTGTGATTTGGTATATTAACAAATCACTATGTCAAACTGACAGATTAGGACCATATGTTAATCCCAAAGGATAAAGATCCTTCTCTTTTAGTTTAAATCTACTTTTCTGCGCTCAGCAGTAACCATTTCTCTTTGAGCTATTCATTGAACTACTCTAGGTTCTGATGACTCTCATCTCTCTCAATTCTTCATGGCTTTATACAATTGGGCTGAACTAATCCAATTCCCTTTGATACCATTATCAGACCAGGATCCGGGCAATTGATATAGATTCTGGATGAAAGAAAAGGTCTTTTCTGAGGTTGTAAGTAGTAATGGTCATTTTACTTGGTGTTATAGAATGTCAACTTTTATTACTTTATGTCAATTAAAGGTCATCAGAGACAAAGACGAAACTATCAATAGCAAAGGAAAATGAAGTATTACAGACATAATTTAAACTCTTAAATTTAGCTCTCCCTAAAGAAAACTTTTGACTTCTAGTTAAATGAGGCTATAGGGTTCTTATCTAACACATAGTAAGTCTGTTTTGGTTCCTGAGGATTTCAAAAGAAGACTGAGGTCTGATACACCTTTGCACTTTTTTTAATTGTTTCACTTAGGAGGAAATATTATCTATATGACCAAGTTTTATAATTGGATTTCTTCCTTTTAAATTATATTAACATGGGCATAAAACTATACCTTCACTACACAAACAGTATAATCTTAGACAAAGAGCATTTATTTTAAACATGTACTACCTGATCATGTGGCCCCTTTTAAAAAATATCTCACAGGCTTAATATCAATTATAAACTGTTTGTCTTATTGCTGAAGCTTATTACTAATTAGCTCTTACAACTTAAATTAATACATTTCTATTAATATATGTTTTGACTTGTATCTCCTGACTTTACCTTTAACTAATACATCTTTGTCCTACAACTGTCTAATATCTGTCCCAACTCTTTCCTTCACCCAGTGTCTCTGCTTAGATTTCAATCTGGCTCTATCCTGCCTTGCTATAAGCCAAAGCAGCTTCTTTACTAAGCAATGCTAATAAAACCTATTCACAGCAATGTAGAAACTCACTTCACAACAATTTATATGTTAATTAAATTTCAATAATTTTTATTGTTTTTAATTCACTTGTGCTAACACTATGTATCTATTTTGGTCAAATGTCTTTAATAATCTTCGCATCTGTGTTTTATTGCCATATATGAATTGTTTGTCTTCAGAGCATGATACTGACTGAAATATTTTGAAAGCGTCACTGATTATTTTTTTCCTACATAAATAATTAGAATTTTAGGGCCAAGTAACTTATCACTTGAATCATATAGACTAATAGAAACAAATGTGAATTTTGTATTAATTTAACTACTTCAAAGTTTTTTTGACTAGTAATCTACAATTTTACTAAATGATATATAATGAGTTTCAAAAAAGGAGCTAATAAATGTGATAAAGAAATATATTATTTTCAATGGTGCAGAAGAACTAGGTAGTCAATTGCTTCTCACATATATTAATCATAATATGTTATGAAACTTGTTACATAAAAGTTAGATTGTGATATATTATGGAATCAGTATTTATATCCACTTCCTAAAAATAATATGGGCTTCTTATTTATAATACAATATTATTCAGAGAAGGTGGTTATAAGAAGCAGCTATAGATGAGTTTTATGTACTGTTGGGAGTGGGTTGTTTGTGTATGTGTGGTTTTTTTCTAATTACTGTAGTTTACCTCTGCAATTTTTACCTTGCTCCCCATGGATAAAAAGGAATCTATAGCAAAATGATTCATTAAAGTAGAAAAATGACATATTATCATGGTCAGCATTATTAGCAACTCTAAATTTTCTCTAAAGCAATGTAGATCAGTGGTTTTTTTTATAACATAGCTGCAAGCAACCTTGAGCTTTTCACCTTCTTAACTAAATTGGGGTAATGACCATTTTATGGAGAGATTCAGGACAAACATGAAGAACAATTTTATGTTACTCTCAAGAAAAAAAAAAAAAAAAAACACGAGGTGTCGCGTGCCACCTCGTCCCGCAAGGAACACGCAACACCGGATCCTTCTCTTTGCAGTTTATTCGGGCCTTTAATTATCTTCTTGTCTCTAACTCACTCACTCACTCACTCACTCTCACTCTCAGACATATATGAGGAATGACTCACTCTCTCACACACTCTCTCAAGAACGACCCCGGGGGGAAGTCCGCTCATGGCTAAATACCCTCTGGGCCTCCAATCCTGGTAAGCCTAGTAGACATTGCCCATAGGTCCCCAGGCGCTGGAAGCAAGCCACCATCCTCGCCTACAGCCAATAAGGAGTTGTTTACTCCCGAGAGCACTCACCATCCCATCAGGAAGGTGGAAGGCGGAAACCCGCGCCACCTTTAGGGCGTGGTACAACGCAGCTCCCTACAACTAGGGATTCAAGAAAAACCTTACCTGAGTCTGAGCATAATGGTACCCTGAAACTAATTTTCCCAATTTGTGGAAGTATAAAATAAGCTCTCATTTTTTGAGTAACTAGTCATATAACAATTTGTAAGGGTCATTGAAGCAGATAGTAATATTAGACAAGACAAAAATTGACTAATTTGACTCTATACAAGTTCAAAGTATATGGCCATTAAAAGACACTGTGTATAAAAATTTAAAATTTAGTTACTTATCTCATTACACAAAATAACTATAAAGGCAACTGTTGAAAAAATAATTATTTTCAAACCCAAGGGTATAGCCTATAATGGCAAGAACTTTGTGGTAGAAGGAGTTTGAAGCAGATGTTCATAAACATCCTCAGGTAGGTAGAACACAGCCCATTGGGGTAATATACTGTATAGTTAATAAAGTTTGTCTTGGTTATCAGAGAGCAGAATCACCCACAGCCAAGCCATGAAGTTCAGGGAGTCATGAACAAAGCCTTTAATCCCATCACTTGGGAGACAGAGATCCAAGTGATTTTAAGGTCTAACAGCTGGGCTCTTGTACATCACATCCTTAAATCCTAGCTCTAATAAAGCTGACCAAGGAAGTAACATATCCAGGCATTGAACGAAATATAAGGCAAGAGAAGGGAGAAAATTTAACCATTCTGTCTGAGCATCCAGTCAGACTGAGGAACATGAAGATTGGACTTACCCAGTTCTGTCTGAAAAGTTGCTGGGTGAGAATTAGCTGAGGTTTGTTTCCTCTCTCTAATATTCCAGCTTTTCCCCAATATCTGGTTCTGAGTTTTTATCACAATACTAAATAGAATTCATGTAACATCTGACTCCCACCATGGGGCCCGAACCCTGATCCATGAGATTAAGTATTTCATGCTCTGACTAAACTAGCTGAGCACTGAGGACACATGTCTTAATCTCAGCACTTGGGAGACAGAGGGATGAGGATCTCTGTGAGTTTGAGTCCAGCCTTGTCTACAAAGTAATGTTCAATACAGCCAGGAGTGTTACACAGAAAATGCTGTCAAAAAAAAAAAAAAAAAAAAAAAAAAAAAAAAAAAAAAAAAAAAAAAAAAAAAAAAAAAA
>PVIH01002634.1:0-78556 GCA_004025045.1 Sigmodon hispidus | reverse complement strand
AGATGATTCTGTCTTCTGATATTCCAAAAAAATTTATTAAGTATTCAATATAATACTACATATTACCTTTTGTGCCAAAATTTAAAAAGGTTATAGCTAATATATAAAAACCATATACAATAGCTATAGTAACTATGTACAATATATACAATCAATAACTATATGAGTAATGTCCAGTCTGTAAGACGCAAAGCTTGAATCCCAGAGAGATCACTGGAGATAGAGATGTCCAAAATGCAAAAGCAAAGTTTATTGAAAGCTTGATACAAACCAGGCAGGGAGCTTGTTCCCCTGCACCTGCACCTGATATAACATTCCTGACCCCACCTGGGAGGGGTGGATGTTTTACTGCCTTAGGATTGGATTATCCAGGTGTACTTAGATAGTGCTTAGCTTATTCTTTTTTGGAACTGGGCTAACCCCTGCCAGGAATGTGAATCTGAACATTATTTTACCTTTATAATACAAAATGACTACTAGAATACAAAGTGGGGTTTCTTAAGCTAAGTTTATTCTCTTCACATTCCATTAAAAATTGACAAATGCAAAGAAAATATTACATTATTTGACCTGTTTTAGGGTGTCTAAAGGATTGTACTAATTCACTATATAGCTAACTTGCATTACCAAATAAAAACTATCTTTTGATGTTTCTCCAACATATACACTTTACACCCCTTACTAAATTTCTTTTTAAAAATTGTAACTAGAAAAACTGTAAATATAGCTATCTACTCTTCAGCTCCTTCAGAGACCTGTAAAGAAAATAATATTAACTAAATAATAGGAAGTACAGGCAAGCAACTTACACAAAATGTGAAAAATGACAGAAACAGTTAGCTGACTGGACAGTCACCCAAAGTTCTTTTGTAATGTTAAGCAATCCATCTTTGACCTACGGGCAATCTGACAGACATATATGTGAGGCAGAATAGTCTTAAAAACCTTTCTACCTTCTACTGACAAGGTTTGGTGGTTCTTTCCTGAGTATCCTGTTTGTCCATTTTGCATATCACACTGTCAGCAGTCAAGGAAGGGAATTTTCTTACTACCCAGGGACTAACTTTTTCTACAAAGAAAGTCAAGTCTATGTAGAGTTTTCAATGCCCATCATATTCTTTGAAGTAAATTGGTGTTGCCAATTGCATACATATCTAATTGTCCTAAAAATAAAATGAATCTGTTATTAAAATATCTTAGATGCCATATTCCATTGATCTCTGAAGTTTTTAAAGATGACCTGTCTACCTAAAATATATCTCTTTGACCTTGAAAAAATAACCAATATGACTATACATTTGGTTATAATGTCTAACTACTAACTTGCATTTCTTTAAATACTAATTAGTTGGTAATAACAATTTTTAAGAACTAGCAATTTTAATATATTTGTAGATAAACAGTATAGGTACAATGCCTTGAACCAAAAGTAGAAATATATTTACAGTAACAAAATTAATCTCAACTTTCTATCCATATACATAGTTTGTATACAGTATACAAAAATCAAATCCAGTATAAAATATTTAAAACTAGTAATTGCTTTTTAAAAGTAGATTTAATAATCCTCATATCCTACCATATTCACATTTTCTTTTTCACAGTGTAGGTTCAATAACCTGCCCATTTATCTTATTATATTTCTACTCCCTTTTTCTTTTTCTTCCTTTCAAACAATTCCCTGAATCTAATTTTTCTTGTTCAACATTTTGCTTAACCATATCTCTTATTTTAATCAATAACTATAATAGGCCATATTTTAGGTAACAGAAAAGACAATGGAATTCCAGATTGTACAGAGCCCGTTTGTTGAATAACCTTGTAACCACTCTTAGATTTATTATCATTCTTCATTTTTAGTTTTCTTTTGGATAACAAATAGAGAAGAATATCTAGAGTCAGTTGATTCTTTGATACACTGAACATTTAACAACTTCTGTATCAGCTCTTCTAAGGACTGAAATTTTTCTTTTGTTAAAGATCATTGCTGAACCCATATATGCTTATCTGCTAACCATTTTAAAGGTAGTACTGTGTGTGCCTTCGAAAAATCAACAATTGTGCCTTGTTTTCATACAACCGGAATGGTTGGTGACTGTTTATCTTATCTTCTAATATTTTTCCCAGAAACATAAGTTAGTTTTATAGTTTGTTTCTGAGATTGGAGGAATGTTAATTTGAGTATTCCATTGTTGTAATAAATCTTGTCCTCATAAATTCATAGCAATGCTAACCATATATGGCTTTAATTTCTCCTGTCTTTCTGGTACTATACATTTAAGCCTTCCTATACTCTGTTGAACCTGGGATAATGTTCCAATTTCAAAAAACTAAACATGCTCCTTCTGAAGGGGTCAATTTGAATGCCAAAATTATAATGAAATTATTGTAACATTTGTCACTTTGTCTAGACATAGACCTTCAGTGACATCATTTATTCATATTTTTAATTTTCATCTTTGTTCTTTTTTTTCATCTTTGTTCTTCGTAGAAGCTTGCCTAAGTATTTTCTTTATGATTTTTCACAAATTTGTGTTCTCTTTTTTATAACTGTTCTACTGTACAAAGCAGTATACTTTTAGTTTATTTAATTGCTCTTGGAAGGCAGATAAGATGGAATTGAATTTGATATGCAGGATTTTGCATGTCCCCTAGGGCATTTCCTCAAGGTCAAAAGGACCTTGTATGTCCCTTGTTGACCTACACTTATTTGTCCATTGCCTGCCTTTGCCACACCTTCTGCATACTCCATAAAAGAGAGGCATTCTCTTGGGAGTGTCTTTAGCAAAGAGGTTATTTCTGGGAATGCTGTTTTTAAAAGTCTCTTTTCAGGTAACATGGCTTTCCACAAAGCAAGGTTTGATATTTTGTTTTTTCTTTAAACTTAAAAAAAAAAAGAAAGAAAGAAAAAAAAAAAAAGAAACCTAAAAAAAAAAAAACCTCTCCTACCCAATTGTCATCATAGTTATAAGACTTCAAGTGTGCATTAAAAGCCAGAGATTTAATTATTATTTGCCTAGCTTCTGAATCTGGTACCATTCTATTTCCTGCAAATGTTAATCTCTGTAAAGATTCTGTAAATAATTTGGGGGAGGGGGGCTTGAATCACTTTTTCTAAAGTGTGCCATTTGACATAAAGCCAGTGTGTGGTTATTATACAAAGTTTGTCTGTCTATATTAGCATTATCTCCCTTCCCAAGAAGTTGGTCATGGAAGATTTCAAATCCTCTATCACTACTGTGCTTTTCTATGATTTTAGCTCAGTATTGTGCTTTTCTATGAGTTTAGCTCATTCTTCACCAGGTTCTGTACTATAATTGTGGCTCAGTCTCCAAAACAACTGTAACTGAATCTGTTCAAGTCTTTAGAGATAATTCTGTTACAATTTGACCAGGAATTTAATATTTGCTATACAAATGGTAAATGCATACCATAAGTGACTATTGCTTCCTTAAATGTCCTTAAACCTAACATTTACACTGGAGTCCATCCAGCTTTACAGTTTCTGTCATTTGTCAATTTCTGTAAGTTTAATGGATGTACTAAGGTTTGCTGTTTGAAAGCCTTAGGCTGTTTCTTCCTAATCTTCTCACAGTGTTGAGGTTTGTTCTTTAAATTCTTCTGTCTGAGTCTGAATATCTCTGTAATCTATTTCAACACCATTTCCTAATATTTGTGATTCCCCACTTTTATCAACCGACTTGATACTCATATCAGCCACCTTGACACTCAGAAGCCATTTTGGGGGGGGGTGCTAAAACTAGAATGATCAAAGAAATAATATCTTTAATAGACATAATGATAATCCCACCTATATTATTTATCTACTTCATTATTGGTTGCAGTTTCAAATTGTCTAGAGTAATATTAAACAAAGCCAAACTTTTCATTATAATACTGTTTCCTGTTTTTTAATATGAGAAAAATCTCTCTGTGTATCTTAAACTAAATCCCCTTTTTTAGAAATCTCAAATGCCACAACTAATCAATGAATATTCAAATGACTGTAAAGTAGCAGTAGTCCAAGAGAGGGGTCCAGAAACACACACACACACACACACACACACACACACGCATGCACACGCACACACACACACGCACACACACACAGAAACCTACAAGGTGAGGGAAGCCTCTGCAAAAAAAAAAAAAAAATTGCTGAGGTATTTGTCATGAAAAAGTTTAACTTGTGGTACGCTTGAACTCAAGTGATAGGATTTAAGGCATGGGTCACTATTCCCTGATCTTTATGACTTGGTTGTGGGTGATTCTGTCCTCTGACAAATTTTTATTAAATATAGAATATATTACCACAGCCCATCATGCAAGAGACAATATAGTGCCAATGGTTTGATGAAGATGCTTACATTGTATCTATCTTGTATCCTGAACTAGTCCAGATTATGATGTCCTCCGGATCCTACAGAAACCTATAGAATTGGCCTGAACTAAACCAATTTTTTGATATAGTTATCAGATCAAGATCAGTGCCAGTGATATAGATGGTGAGTAACAGATTGTTTTTTCTGAGATTGCAAATGAACATTTTACTTGATCCAAGAGAGAATTAAGTATATAGAAGTTAAACATATATTGTTATTGTAAAACACTGTATAAAATATAAAAATGTAAATTATAGAATATGCCTAAGTCACTTGTCTTCATATTACAAAAATATCATATAAAAGCAACTTCAAGATAAAATAAAGGGTTATTTTATTTTATAATCTAAGGGCATAGAACATCATGGCAAGGACAATATGGTGGAATGACTTTGAAGACATTGACAACCATTCTCAGGCAGATAGAAAGAGAAAAATGCTGGTGGCCAGCATCTCATTTATTTGTATTAAGCTTAGGATCCTCATCCATGGAATGATGCTGTTCATATTTAGGATAGGTTTTTGAACATCAGTTTACATAGCCTAGATATGTGTCACAGACATTCCCAGACACTGGTCTATTGCTGATCCAAGAATTTGTCAGTTTCATTCACAGTTTTAACTGTCACACATTAGAAAAAAATATTTATATATACACACATATATAATATGTATTTGTATATGTATCAACCCAAACTAAATAGTGAATTTTAAGAAATCAATAATAAAATAAAACAAACATATTAAGAGTTGATAATAAATCTAGTACTCATGGATAAATGGATCTCTGTGAGTGCAGGATAAGACTTGTCTTCTTACAAATTCCAGCCTGCCTTAAAAAAGAAAAAGAAGGAATAAAGAAGGATAGAGAGAAAGAAGGAAGAAAATGAAAAAAGTGTATATGTATGTAGCACAAGTAATTTAAAAAATAGGCCATACATTTGAAAGAGAGAAAGAAGGTTTAATTAGAAACGTTTGAAGAGAGGAACAATAAGTGGGAAATAGTATGATTATTTTATAATTTCTACAAAGAAAATAAATAATAAAATTTACATAATAATAATAAAGTAAAAAAATCTTTGTCATTAAGTAAACATAAACCGGAACAACCAGGATATCTTTCCTCATACTCCCTAGAAATTGCTGTTTTGATTCTGTATGATTTTGACCACTTTGAATCTCACATTTCTTGTTTGCCATCCTCACAGAATTCCTTGTGCTCTGCCTAATGTTTGGCTATACGTTTCTGCCTCTGCTAATATCAGTTGCTGGATGAAGCCTCTCTGATGACAACTTGGCAAGGCAACACTATAAGTATAGCAGAATATCATTAGGAATCATTTCATTGACCTTGTTGCCATTTATGTTTGGTTCTATCCTAAGTCTCTCAGATATCCAGACTTTGGGTCCTGGGCCTCAAGATAGTGTCAGGGCTATCTTACCTCTCATATATGATTCTTAAACTAGAACAATCATTGGTTGTTCATTCTCATTGTTTCTGCATCACCTTTATCTCAGTCTATCCTGCAGCAGGGGAAATTTTAGGTCAAAAGTTATATGACTGGACTGGGGGTCTTTCTTTCTAAGAAGTGATTCTTAGTGAAACTGGAATTATCCTTTCTTGTTCTATTTGTATTTTTGTTTTTATTTTTGTACCTTTATTTTCCCTCTGTTAACTCATTCTTTCCCATAAAGCCTTCAAAGCTTTATATTCTAATTTTTTATTTTATTTATTTTTTTATTTTTTTTAAGATCAAACAATTTATTTCCATCATAGAATTTATATATCATCATATTCTTCAAATAACACATAGTTCAAGTTACAAAAGATAACATATTACAAAATCCAATTGTTTTGTTTTGTCTTGCTTTTCAATTGTTGGATATATCACATGATTGACTCACTCTTGAGGGAGGGGGGAAAGAACTGGATTTGGCCAGAAGTGGAAACTGATCTAAGCATTAGTGGGTCAGTGGGACCATAGTACTGTCTACTCCCTGCCCAGGGAGGGGATGGGGAGTTGCAGAGAAGAAAAATGACCAGATGTGTTGGGAGGGGGAAGAGACCTTGAATAAGGATATACAGGGATGGAAAAAAAATTCTAAAATTTTAAAATTACAACTCATAGCATTTCTGATTGAGACTATTGCCAAAGTATATTCAAGAAATGTTATTATTACATGAATGTTGATAACTAAAAAGTTAACTTATATATTTGTATTTGTCCTTTTAGTAGTACCTCTAAATAATTACTTTGTTGTATACCATAAAACATATAATATTTTTTATATTTGAATTAAAGTTTTAATAAATATGTTATTCTGTTAGCACCAGAAAGAATTCAATGAGATAAATGTAAAACCTCACTAGAACTGAATATTAAATAATTATTGTATGAAAAAATTAACCCAGAACTTTTTATTATTAAAGTGTTCCTTATAGTCAAGTACATATCATAAATGAATAAAAATTTTATGAGATTTTAATTGATATTTATAATTTTCTCAAACTCATGCACTTATAAATTTCCTGAGTATAAAATAAAATTAATAAAATTAAATGATATAAGCCATAGTTATATCAGATTCAACATTTCAAGAATTTTCTCTTTTATCAAAAATTATACAATCAATGAAGTGGATATTATCTTAAGAGAGCAAATATTTTGAAGAGCACACTTAGATGAGCCTTTTGTATTTTATGTTCTTTAACTTTGAGCATTCTTCCAACAATAGAAGCATTACTTTGTTATCTAGATTTTAAGCAGAATATTATAATTTCTTACAAAATAATTAGTTGTTATATATGTACATAATATCAACACTAATGTGTTATATATTTTTATAAAATTACACTGGAGACCAAGTTAATTTATATAAATTGCCCTATCTCCATGATTTTGTGTGCTTAGCTCACGTAGAATCTGTTCTAAAATCAGCTACCATGCCTTTAATAATGTTGACTTAAACTCTCTGGCTTGCCTGTAATTTCTCACATTTTTTGACTGTATGAATTATATATTGATATATTTACTAGGCTGTCCATGATTATTTCAGTCTGTGTTCATTCATTCTAGTACACTGAAACACCTTTAACAAGATATCTTTTGCACAAAATTTATGATAAATCTTCCAGAGTGTTCTCCAGATTTGATGTTTTGCTAATGGTCTATTACCATTGACCTCTAACATTCTTTTGTTGTTTTTTTTTTTTAATTTTTGTATCATCTGTAAAGTCTTTTTCTCTTTGCATCTACTTTATATGGATTACTGCACTCCCACAGTGTTTAAAAATATTTCCTTAACCTGTGAAAAATTATAAAACATGTAATGTACTGAGGAGTCCATAGCCTTTCAGCCTGCCTTTCAGAGTAAAGAGGGCTTACAAAAAGCTTTATGTTTAAGCAAATTTTATTTTTGTAAATCCTTGCTGATTTCCTTTAGCTTAAAGGTTTATTTTCTTTACTTTATATTTAATATTTCAAAGCCGAAGGCATAGTTCCCGTGCAACACATTTAGCTTCTATATTTAATATTTCAAGTTTCTTGATAAAGCTGATGTTCTGAAATATGTTTTTCTTTATCCTAACATGTTTTAAGAACTAACCTTTTGTTTCTACACCTATGGAATTAGAGGCAATAGAGTATTTTTGTCAGTTTTATAGTGCTCATTGAGTTTTGACTATATTCTAAGCATTGTAAAGTGAGTAGAGAGTGCTTAGAAAAACATAGAACTGAATCATAGCTTTAAGTTTAGTATGATAAAAAATAACATTTTCCATAGTTATAGTGTAAGTATAAAAAGGGAAACAGAAAATACGTTAGGGGTATACAACAAGACACCTAATACAAGTGTCTCAGGCTTCCTGAAGTAGTGAGATACAGGGCTTGAAGTTTGGTTATCATGGAGATGGGAATTGGCTAGCATTATGAGTGTGTGAACAAGGTAGCAAGTCCTAGAGGAAGAGCTGAGAAGGTTTTGGTATATGTGACAAAAATGTAAAGGAAGAAACTAAAGAGGAATGATCATGGATCATTTTCTTACCTATATTGGAGGTAAAAGTATGTATTGTGATTTCGTGCAGGATATTAGAGGTATTATCTTTCCCAAAGAAGAAGGGAATTCATTCTCCAGCTCTCAACTAGGTCTGCTTCTTGCATTGCTATGGGGGAGAGAAGCAGTGTATACTAATACTATTAAATCAAAAAATACAGAAACCAGAAGATATTTTTGAAAGTTTTGTGAAAAAAAATCTTATTTTTTAAGATGAGGAAATGGAGGTGCAAGCACGAACTATTTTTTCTCATAATTGACTAATGTCCAAATCAGGGCAAAAGTAGCCATAGTCTCTTGTGAGAGTCAGTTTCTATTATGCTCCTTTATTTACACTTGGTATTTCATTATGCTAGGTTTACTTAGATAACTAAAAAAAAAAAAGAATATTGTGATTTACAAGAAATTTGTCAACACTGTTTAATTGTTAAAAAGTAAATATAAAAGTAGTATCATTGCCAACAGAAGAAATGCAAGCAATAACTGCTATATTCCTAATCTGTCAGAAGGCATGATATGAAGACATATGTAATAAGTTAACCTTTCTAGATCTTAAGTTTTATATGAGAGAGTTTTGGGTTATCTTTACTTGGATGAACAACATACCAACAGTATTTTGTTTATCTGAAGTGAGAAATGATTCTTGAAAATTTAGTACAGAATTTTAGAATGGAGTCAATCTTTATTTAAAAGAAAATGTATGGGTTGGTTGGTTTCTTGTTTCTGTGCAGCATTATTATAGAGAAACTAATTCTAGTAGTCAGTAGTAACTTTGGTAGCTGTGTCAAAGGTGCATAGTTTTCTAGAAGGTAAACTAATGTCCAAAGATTTTTAGATCAATAGACATTTACTTTGATCTCTATTTTATTTTTAAGCAAATGTTAGCAAGTTTAGAATAAAATTTAACTATGCATTCATCTTTTCATTATCTGAGAATTGTGTTTATGCATAAAATATTTTGATCAAATCTGCTCTATATGCACTGTCTTCCATTACATTCATGCAGCCAATACTTTTCCCTTCAAAGTTCTTGTTCTCTTAAAACTAGAACACTGGGTCCAGGTAGAGGTCTCTGCATGTGTTTGCCCAACTACTGGAGCATGGATAGCTTTGGAGAGACTGTTGTAGAAAAATATCTCTTCTTTCTAAAAAGCTACAGACTTCCAAAACTTTAGCTTTCTGTGGACTTCAAGAAGCCCTCATTTATGCATACTTGGGCATTGGTTACCTTGATCTTGTGTGAATTTTATACAAAAAGAAACGTCTATTGTGAGTTATATTTACAAATATATTGTCATGTCCAACATAAAATGCTTTGCTGTAAACATCTACTAACCACTGTCTGTATTTTGTTTACAATGTTGCCTGAGCCTTGTGAAATGTAGGTGTTTTTATATAGAGCAGAGCTTTCCAAAGTATTTGTTGTCTTCAACTTTTCTAGCTGGGTGTTCTCTATGTTAGTTACAACTTAATGAATAAAAAAAAAAAACCACAATAGTCACTGATGAGAGTGGAGAGGTATACTGATGTATAGATATAAAGAATAAGAACTTAGGCGGCAGTTTGTGACTGTCTTCATTTAGCTTATTAATTGTATCAGGTTCTCACCTGGCCTGATGACAGAGAAAGTCAAGGAATCTTAACATATTTAATAATACCAGGCATTAGTTTCATGTTATGGAGACTTCATTTATTCTTTATTATTATTACTATTATTATGAACAAAGAAGTCACACTTTCTATCCTTGTATATCCGTATTCAAGGTCCCTTCCCCCTCCCAACACATCAATTCATTCTCTCTTCTCCTAATCATAAAGTGGTTGATAATTTTCTTAATATGTGTGATACTATTTTGTCATTGGGTATGTGCTGCAAGGTTATTCATTACTATAGTTCTCAATGTTCACAGCTTAGACTATTCATTACCACCCTTCTTAGTAATATGCATAAGATCTTATATACCTATTAGGAATGAAGTTTTCAGTTTTGTACAAACTTAATTTCTCTTACTCCTATGGATGAAGTATGTGTATGTGTGTGTGTTTGTGTGTGTGTGTGTGTGTGTGTGTGTGTGTGTGCATGTGTAATCTTTTTAGCAATGTGGCTTTACAATGATGTTCAAAAAACAAATGCAATGGCATATGTCTTATGCAAGTTAAGTCTCTGGTACCCCATTAACCAAACACAAAATGTTAACTCTTACACAACACTGGGAATTTTATTTAATATCTTTTTCTGTCTTGAAGAAGGATGGTAAGATTGAGAAAAAGGTAGAGGAGTAATTTTTTAATGGAAATAAATACAAAAGACTATATTGAAAGTTAACACTATAAATGCTAAAAGTAAAACATATACATATACACAAATATAAAAGACCTTAAAACAATTACCATATTTTAAAAACTATAAATATATCTTCTAAAACCCATTGATCTAAAATAAGTGGATTGTACAAATGAAAAGTGAAAACTGAACTTTTTATAAACAATTATCTCATTTGTTACAATGGCTAACACACACATTAATAAATATCTTAAACTAAGCAACCAATAAGATTAAAATTAAATATACAAAGAAGTCTAGGTGGGAGTGTAAGCTTGTTCAGCCACTCTGAAATGCAGTTTGGCAGTTTCTCAAAAAACTGGAAATCAATCTTCCCAAGCATCCAACAATATCACTTCTGGGTGAACACCCTAAAGATGCACAGTCGCACTCCAAAGGCGTTAGCTCAACTATGTTCATAGCAGCATTATTCGTAATAGAAAGAACCTGGAAACAACCTAGATGCCCCACAACTGAAGAATGGATTAACAAACTGTGGTACATCTACACAATGAAGTACTGCTCAGCAGTAAGAAAAAGTGATATCCTAAAATTTGCAGACAAATGGATAGATTTAGAGACTATCCACCTGAGCGAGGTATCTCAAACCCCCAAAAATAAGCAGGGGATGTACTCACTCATTAGTGGACTCAAAGCAAAACAAAACCAAAAGCAAAGCATGTCCAAGTTGCAATCCACAACAACTGAACAGCTTGGGATCTGAAACACCTTGGACTGACACTTTGGATCCCACTCCCCCTAGATGAACACCTGACTCAGTCCCGATATTGGGGGGGGGGAAACTGGATCTGCCAGGAGTGGAGGCTGAACTGAGCAATTTTGGGACCTTGAGGCCTCCTGCCCATGCTGGGGAAGAGATGGAAAGATATGGAGAACAGAGAGTAACCTGAGGGGGTGGAAGGGAGAAGAGACCTTGAATGAGGATATACACATTGCCGAGATGGTTCTTCAGGTTCCTGCTTTGCAGAAAAAATTGCCAGGCATTCTTCAGGATACATGGAGAAGCAACTGATGGAATGTGTCAGATTTCCTGCATTATGAAAGGTATGCCAGAGACTTTGGGCCATAAAGGCTGAAGATGGTGCCCCAATTTAACAAAGGAGCTTTGGGTGATTGTCCAGACAGACGGCTGTCATCTCTGTCATTTTCTAGACTCTGGAAGTTGCTTGCACTTCCTGTTTATTTGGATAATATTGTATCCTTCTGTGGTCTTTGATGTGGTTGAAAGTTTAATAATTGTAAGCATGGTTCTTTTTAGTTTGAAAGGTATATTAGATATGAAACTTTAGGCTCAAAATGATGGGGTAGATAATGGAATGTTCTCTTTGATTTTGTGAATACAAATAGACTGGATATTGTGACTGTAATTCCTGTTTGAAAGCTGTTCCATTGTAATTTTGCTATATAGAAATTGAAACCTTCCTTTTTAATTAGACAGAAAAGAGGAAGTGTGGTGGAATGTTCTCTGTATTCTGTAAATAAAGGACTGCTTTGGCCTATGCACATCACCGTAGAGGTGGGAGGAGAATCAGAGGACAGGCAGGTAGGAGAAGAACAGAGTTGGTCAGTCGCCGTCAGACTCCCAAAAGAGGAACATGTAGAAGATATACAGGTGAGCCATGGGCTTGACCAAGTGGTGGGTAGATTAATAGAAATGGGTTGATTTAAGAAGAAAGAGCTAGTTAGTAATGTGCTTAAGACATGGGCCAAACAGTATAAAGTATATAAGTGTCTGATTGATTTCTTTGGTGGACAAAAGCCATGGATCAAGTTCCAAACCTTGGGCCCAAACGGGCCCAGTAAACTTACTACAACAGATGGCTGGCGTCCCAACGTGGGCTGAACACCCACATAAAGCTTGAGAAAGTTTAAAAAGCATAAAGAGCATTCTAGATCACAGAAACAGAGCCAAAAGCGGCTTTCTGAATTGTGTATTTGAATTGATTTATGGTACAGAGACAGCATGGTGTTCAGGCAGTAATTTAAAAATGGCGCATTCGCAGCACACAGCTTAAACTCACACATTTCATGGAAGGCTTGGCACAAGTGTGATTGATTTAAGGTTTTTGCTTATAATGAACAGAAAGGAAACAGTTAAAACCGGTTTTTCTGGTAGCAGCATTTCCTGAGTCTGCTCTCTTTGCTGGCAGCAGCAGAGATGCAGAGGGCTCCTCCACCATATTGAAAAGCCTCCAAAAGGGGTGGAGTCAGCAATTAAAGTGATACCAACATTTTAAAAGCTCTTTGGTTTGGAAAATGATTAAGAATTCTCAATAAAACAGGTTTAGACTCACAAAACCTCTAAACAGGGTACAATGTATGTAAAATACACATAGGCTTCAGAGAGAGAGACAGAGAAAGGGTAAAGAAAGCCCTTTAAGAAAGAGAAATAGGAAATAAAGGTAAAAAGGCCACATGAAGATGGCAGATAAACAAAGAATCTGGATTATGGTTATTGTGTTTTCTTTTAATTTTTTAACTTTTAGTGAGCAAATTACAGAAAGACAATTGATTGCTAAGGCTGCTAAGCTAAACAAATATTCATAATAAAAAATTTAAAAAGCAACAAAAAAGAAGTCTAACATAATTAACATTATGTAAGCTGAAAAGTGTAGTAGTCTAAGGGGGAAAAACATATAATAGGACAATAAACTTACCCTGAAAACAGGGATGAACAATGTGGTAAGTGAAGCAAAGGACTTCCTCTAATAAGAAAAAAGTAAATGGGGGTGATTCTAATATAACTATTACAAAAAGAGACACATACAGTAAATAGCTCATTAGCAGTGACAGAGATCATTTGTAATATTTGTCTTAATTATTTTACTATAGCTATGATAAAAAGACAAAAATGGCAAAATTATAAAAGAAAGTGTTTTATTTTGCTTATGTTTTCAGAGGTTTAGAATCTAAGATGGCCTATGGTAGTAGGAATTGCTGAAATTTACCATCTAGACCTGTAAGTAGGAGCCATATAGTCAAAGGAGAATGATGTGAGTTCTTTGAAAACACAAACTACCCGTAGTGACATAGTTCTTTTAATAAGGCTATACCTTCTAATATCTTTCATATAGTTTCACCAACTGGGGAGCAAAAATTCAAACATATGAGCTCATGAATGCTGAGTCCCCTGGCCTTTCAAAACATTCTGATATAGGAGAGTTAGGATAGAGAAAAATCAGAGACAGAAGAACAGACAGAGATAGAGAAATAGTCAGCATTAAGACAGCTCTGAGTTTATTTCTCAGGGACTTTTTATACAGAATCAAGAAATCAAGAAGACCTTCTCCTCACAAGGACACCATAGTTTAAGGTATAGAGAAGCATAAATACCTTCGTAATCCTCAAAATATCTAGTAGCCATTCTTTTGGCCAAGCATCCTGTAATATAGCCGTGAGAAGCAAAACAAATATGATATTTTTGACTTTAAGTCAAGATGGAATCAAACTACAAACTAGAGCCATTGTGAGCTCCTATAATGGGCCACCATTCTTAGTCAAACAGTGACAGAATTTAAAGATGAATAATATATTGAGCAAAGAAATACAATTCACTGTGATTCTTTACATCTTTCTTTATTGTAATACCATGCATGTTAACAGAATATAAACACAGAACTCCCACATTATCTTAATTTATTTTATTGTTTAAGCCACAGCATATGGTAGAATGAAAAATCTATGAAAATATAGAGGGTTTCTAAAGGAAAATATAAATAAAGATTTTGATAACTAGACAAACAAATGTTAGCAGCAGAGTACTTCCAAAATTCCACACAAAGGTGGTATAGCTCAGGCATTGAGATCACAAACATTGAATCAAGCTCATATCAAATAAATCTCTGCTGCTTGTTTGCTGGAAATATTCCAATCCTAGCTGTAGTTGTTGGTTCTTCAAAATGACACATGTTTATAAAATGATAGTAGTTACATTTTTAGTCTCAAGAAAAACCACATCCATTATATAGCTACATGAAAATGTATATTTTATATGGTTTTATTAATTCCAAATATATTAAACATTTAAAATATTTCTTTTATACTTTTATAATTGACTATGTGATGTGTTGTTTATCTTTTGATGTAATTAGAATAAAACTAAAGAAAACATAAATAAGTGGAAATCAAAAGGACAAGTAAGTATGGAATATGTGCTTGTATGAAGAGCACTTGCAAATCATCATAGCCTCTCCATTGAGACAATAATATATCTCATAACATATGTCAAAAGGATTTTTATAATAATGTATTTCTTCACTTAAAATTTATATATTTATAGATTTCTTACTGTTCATATTCATAGATCACTACCTCCTCCCAATTCCCTTCTGAGCTCCTTACCTATTTACTTATTTGATGTCATATTCTTAAAAAAACTTATTCTAAATAGACCCCATGTGCTGGAAAAAATGGCAGACATCATATACTTTCGTAAAAAAAGTTAATATCATTGAGATGACAGTTCTATGCAACAAAATTAACACAGTAGAAACAAAATCTCTCTTAACTAGACTTTAGGGACCAAGTTTTCATATGAATATTTGTAATTAACTAAAATGAATATGGGCAGTTGTATCAAAATTGAGAAACTTAATATAAGCTACAATATTGAATGTATGTAGCAGTGTGTAAAAGAATCCACAAACCTATGAAGGCAATAACAGAAATCCCAGAATCAATTTCTCACAGTGAATTCAGATTAACGTGGCAAAGTAACAAAAGCTTACAACAGAGCAAACACATTATATTTTTACAAATAATACTGGAGCAATGGTCATCTACAATCATATCAAAAAATAAATATATAAACTGATTTTGCACCTATAACAAAATCCAAATATAAATATAACTCCAAATATAAATCTAAACCCAAAACTATAGAGATCATAAAAAGCCCTGTAAGTGCCAACTTTCTTGACTGTTTAGATACACTAAAAGAGTGCATGGAAAATAAAGGATAAAATAATGTAGTGATGTGAAACTCTGCAGGGAGTGCCTAAACAGAACATCCCCTATAATCAAATGAATAACCACCCTAAGTGTCATTACAGAACCCACAGTCTACAATGAATGGAGGTGGAGGCAGGGATCCATGACTGAGCACTGAGCAGAGCTCCCCTTACAGCTGGAGAGTGGGAGAGAAGAGTCTTATGAACTAGGAGATAGGAAATATGAGGAAAAGTCCCACAAAGATAGTTGCCTGGAACTCTGGAGAGCATACTGTATCAATAACGGTCCCCGGGGGAATCATACAATAGAGAGCTGGACACTCCAAGGTTAGGCAACTGTGGATTATAATGGGCAGTATGTAGAGCCTCAAGAGATGGGATCAGACTGTGTTCCTATAAATGAGCTGGCACCTTGGAGCCCATTCCCTGCAGAGCAGTGCCTAACCCAGTCTTGGTATCTGGATGAGGAAATAGGACCTACCTGGAGTGGATGCCACAAGCTGAGCTGACCCACCTCGGGACTTCCTGCGCTTTCAGGAGAGGGGATCAGATCTGGGGATGGGGTCGGGTGAAGCTGAAGGCAGACTGGGAGAGACTGGGAACAGGGAAGGGTGGTGAGCACAGGAATACATGAAAAAAATTAAAATTAAAAAAGAAAAAGAGAGAGATACTTGAAACTTTGGATTCTTAAACAAGGATATACACGGATAAAAATATGACTTTATTCATACTAAAAAAGACAAATGTTCATAGCACACTTGTCTTAAGATATAATTTTCTCTGAAGTTCTCTATATACTAAATTTTCTACTTGGTCATGTCATTCTGCACATCATAAATCAACCAGTTATTGATTTAAAAAAAGATAATGAAGCCGAATGCATTTTGCCTTATGAAACACTGATGAGATTGTTTGTTTGTTTCTCTTTTTTATTATGAATAATGTCATGTTTTTATCCATGTATACCTTTGTTCAAACTCCCGTCCCCTCCCGCCCCTTTCAGTCACTCTCTCTTCTTACCATCACTTTATCTCCTCTCCAGCAAGAGCAGGAGGTCCCAAGGTAGCTTAGTTCAGCATCCACCCCCAGCACTTTTGCTTTCCTCACCCCAACATCAAGACTGAGTGAGGTGATCCTCTGGCAGGAATGGGCTGCAAGTTGCCAGTCTAAAGCTTTTCAGATCCCAAGCTGTTCAGTGGTTGTTGTTTGCAGCTTAGACATGCTTTGCTTTTTGCTTGTAGAGAACAGAATGTTTTGCTCTTAATAAAAAATACTCCCAGTCCCTCCCCCTCAAAAAATTACTTCTCTACAGATAACTGTTAAGTGACAGTTAACAGCAGAGAGATTAATTGTTAAGGACACATTTGCTAATTACTGTTATACAAAATACACACGCACTTAAACCAAACAATAAAAAAGAAAAAAAAACTGATTAAACTATGGATAACAAATTTGAGTGGACATCATGGAAGAGATGTACAGATAGTACATACTATCCCACCTCGCCTCATATATGTCATTATAAAATGGCAAATTAAAATCAAGTCCTATCATTATCCACCTTTTAGAATGACAAAAATCCAGAGCTGTGCCAGCACAGATATTGGCAGTGATGTGAAGCAAAAGAAACAGTGACTAATTGCCGAGGGAGTGCAAATGTGCAGTCACTTTAGAAGATGGTTTGGCAGTTTCTGACAGATCTAAACACTCTTACCATAATATCAAGCAATTACGCTCTTTGAATTCTTCGCAAAAAAACTGAAAACTTATGTCTACTTGAATGTTTGTAGTAGTTTTGCTTACAATTGCCAAAACTTGCAGGCAATTAAGAAGTCTTATAGTTGCTGAATGTATAAATAAACTGGGGTAGCCTAAGTAGTAAAAATAAATGTTATGTATTCACAGAAAACATAAAGGAAATAAGCCAATTTCTACAAATGAAAGTACTAATCTGAAAAAGCTAAATGTCTACTCTATGACGTCTCTCACAGAGACAATTCTACTGAAAAACTTAGTTGAAGAATCAAGAAGCATGAAATATTAGGAAGGAGTAGGGAAAAGATTTAGAGCAGTTAAAATTAATCTGATGCAATGCCTGTACACAAGTATCACTTTATACTTGTAAAGACACATCGTGTACACAGTAAGAGGATACCCCAGCATAAAGTATGACTTTTTGTGACAATAATGTGTCTACCTAGGCTGACTGATTATAACTAATCTACCAACATCAAACAGGATTCATTAATGAGAAGATTGTATGTATGGCCTCCTAAGAATTATATAAGGACTTTCTACACTTTCTGCATCCTTTAGCTGTGCCCACAAAAAAGCTCTACCAGAGTTGAGTTCTTTGACTTAAAGAATAACAATGAATTGAATCCAGTTCTGTTCCTCAAATGCCCAGATCTATTTGCAATTTTATTTTGTCTGTTAGATTAATTAGACAGATTTAAAGGATTCAGGTGGATGTCGATATGTTCAAGATGATCGTATGATTTATGCTACTACTCAATTTTCATGGTCTCTTTCCAAGTTTAAAAATAAATCTAAAGATAAGTTGTATTTTCTGGCCAGTACTAGTAATTGTAATCCCTGTTGATCCAGATCTCATAACTTTTTAGGCTACACTGTGATAATTACAGAGAATAAACTTTGACTTAAACTGATTTGCTAAAAACAATGAAAATACTAAGTTTCCTTTTCCTATACATTCTATGTCTGGTAGCAAGAATAAGATGGAATATTATATTTCCCTTATAATTCTTTATGCAGCAAAGAACAATGCTTAGGCAACTGAGAAAACCTTTTAAAAATCCATAAATATAAAAATATGTGTTGTGTCTTGTTGTTTAGAAGAAGAAAAGAAAATTATGCCTAAATTATCCTTTTAATAAATACTTTGGTTCATTTTTGTAAGTAATCCTCGCGCATATACATGATGACATTTTTCTCCTCCTACATACTGCAATCAAATACGAATGATTGTTAAGTTTCTTTCTGTATAGAGAAATAAATAAACCTCATACAGACACAA
Source organism: Sigmodon hispidus (assembly GCA_004025045.1). Taxonomy (NCBI): domain Eukaryota; kingdom Metazoa; phylum Chordata; class Mammalia; order Rodentia; family Cricetidae; genus Sigmodon; species Sigmodon hispidus. The sequence continues at coordinate 59,791 of PVIH01002634.1, read as the reverse complement.
TATCATACTCACTGTGAAATAGAATGTAACATACAGAACTGCATTGCCCATCAGGAACTATTAAGGAAGAAGTTTTATTTGTTTGTTTTCTGTTCATTGTGTGCTGTGAATTTTGGAGCAAGACAAGTCTTCTCTTGGTACTACGCTTCTACATAAGTATAAAGACATAAAAATTCTGTTAGAGCATTAAACACATGCATTTGAGAAACTTAGGTTCTTATTATCTCTTTGTGTCCTTTATTTGAGTCTGTAATTCTAGTTTGTATGATATGTAAACTGAACATTGGACTTGCTTTATTTAAGTGAAGTAAATGAAAATCAGAAAATTCTCTGGTAATATACAGAAGATGTTCACATAATAAAATCATCTGGTAAAAACAATTGAGTTTAGAAAATTTTTGCAGAATGAGCAGGAATCTCCATACAAACATTAGATGAGATTCTAAAGAAATTAAATTACCATTTACCATTAAGTTTTCAACCAACAAATCAACTAGAAATCCTGACCCAATTGTATGTTTCTAAAACAATCACAATATAAAATAATAGGTAGAAACTTCTAGCAGATATGTAGTGAAAGTGTCATAATTTAAGGACTAAAACCCAGTGTACAAACATCATTATGTAAAATGTTCATTAATATCCTGAATTATATGAGTTGATTTTTGTCCAAGCTCTCACTATCTAACATCATGTCTATATTTAAGAATTCAGAGCATATAAGATTAAGCTTTATCTTCATGATATAAAACAAGTTTTATAGATGATAGTTTCTGTAGGAAAACAGAGAAAATAAATGAGAGAAAGCAATGTTTTTAAGATTTGCATTTATTACCAAACCTTAGCAAAGTTTAAGCTTATATTTATTATATGATAGTTATTTTCTAAAGAGTATATGTGCATGTGTGTTAGAAAATTTATAGATATTGTAAAAACTAATGTATGAATCAATACAATGATGAATGTAATCAATAGCCACAATGGTGAAATTCTTGCTTGTTTCATTCGGTGCAGTTAATTTCTTAACAGAAATTAGAGTTTAAATGGCTACTGAATTAACACAGTTGAGGATGGCATCGGGGCTGATAATGCTGATGGTGTGTCCATCAGACAATATATATATATATAGGATTCTGTTTTCTCACAAGGTAAACTAACCTCTGAAAATCTATTGTCTGCACATGGCTTGCTCAGAACTGCCAAGAAAGAGAAGCAAAAGCATTTTTAACACAACGACTGTACAAAATAAGGTTCAAGCTACAAGTCTGGCATGTGCTACATTATCTAAACTTTACACATACTAAACACTATAATTCATACACCCTCAATATGATAATTAAATTATTCTAAACTGTATATAAAAATACCTGGATGTTAATAAATGATATTTTTCATTTTGAGGATTGAGATAATATAAATTATTGTTGGAGAAGTTTTTAAATATGAATATTTAATGAAGTGATACAGTATGCTCTTAGATACTTAGAATTTGTAACATGCAGAAGATTATATCTAGCATCACACAAAAATTACATCTTTGAGAACCACATAATTGTGAATAAGAAAGCATCTATTTTGCCTGTTACTAAATAAATATTTGATAATAAAGTATCCAGGTGAATATTTAAATGTGTTACTTTATCAAAGAGTATTTTTGTATATTATTTATGTTATTTAAATGTAAGAGAACAATGTTGTTTATTAACTAATAAAACAGCAACCAATTTACTCTTATGGACTGCAACTAAATAGTTGACATGAAAACAATTTTTAATTTGGTGACACTTCATCTTGTGTTTGTTCTAATAACAATTTTTAAACACCATCAGCTTATGGATTTATGCTATAACCAGTGCTGTTCTCTGAGCCCTTGTGCTGGGGCTATCTACCTTATGAGACAAGAGAAAGCTACAGCTATAAATTAAAAATTCACTGGTATAAATTTAAGAGCAGAAGTTTGTATTAATTAGAATGATAGCAAAGGTCAGAGAGCCAGTGATTTGATAAGTAGGCAAGATTTCCTACCTGGCTCTCAGATAAAAATGGAATAAGGTCAGGAGAGGTAGATGGAAGAGGAAGGTGGCTAGAACACTTCAGAGATAAGAAAAAAAAAATAAAAGATTACGAAAAGCTCTTCTCCAAGGAACCAACATAAAACAGTTTTTCCTTTTTAACTATTAGTGTACTTAACGAGACCCACTAGCCTGTGCAATTAGAGTTGTATTTTTAAACTGTGGTAAGTCTATAGAAGAAAGTAAGCAATGCTAAATATTCTATAATTTGTGTTAGCACAAGTTGATTCCTATTAATAGTACAGGGCAGGTCTGATATCTAAATTGAATAGAGAGGATGTTTTTATTATTCAGGGAGAGATAAACGTTTGCAATTAAGATCATAAGGAATACAATAGACTCTAAGGACCTTTAAAAGACAATCTGGCATTCTCTAATGTCCAAATGTATGAAAGTAATGTTGAAGAAGAGAGAAAAATAATGTATAACACCAGAAATTTTGTTTTACATGGTAACAGCTATGATAGTAAGAAAAATACCATTTAGGAAAGAAAGACCAGGATTAAAAGGAGAAAATAAAGTTGATCTTGGCTCACTGAATAGTTAAGACATCAAACTACTGCTGCTAATATAAAGCTGAATCTCAAGAAATAGCTGATATTGTCAATTAAAACCCAGTGATCAGAATACATGTCTACATATCATATGGAAAAGCTCCACAATGTTGTAGAATATTTCCGGACCCGTTTTGGCCAGAAGTTCAGATCTTGCCCACAGCAGCTTTTCCCCACAAAGGAATGAGTCAGATGCTCATATTAATTTCATACTGTTTGGCCTATGACTCAAGCACATGACTATCTAGCTCTTTCATCTTAATTCAACCCATTTCTAGAATTCTATCTGCCACGTGTCCCAGCCTGTTGTTCACCTGGATTTCTTACATGGCTCTTCTTTGGAGATGGAGACTGACCAACTCTGCCCTCCTTCTACCTGTCTTTCCTCTGATCCTCCACCCACTTCCATGGCACTCCACATAGGTCAAACCAGTTACTTTATTTACAGCATACAGAGAAAATTTCCACCACACCACAATGCAGAGGTTTGGTATATATCTGACATAGAAATAAATATTTCCTGAAAATCTGAAAAATGGAAATTCAACAATTTATGTGAGTTTCCTTAAGAATATATTAGTGAATAACATAGTGAAAAGGCATAGAAGAAAAGAAAATCATTAATAAAAAATACCTGCAATCATGTACTAGTAGTTGATATATGAGAACAGAGTGTGGGGATAAACCAGCCACATGCAGGGTACCATGACACATGGTTTATGTTCCTTTGTAATTAGAAAATGGTTTGTTGCTAGACCAAGAGTGCAGGAGTAAAGAGCTGCGAATATGGGTACAAATGTTCTAGCTTTGCAATTGTCAGACTCTGATGTGGCAAGAGAGACTATGTCTCACATTCCTGAATGCTGAAGAATAATCCCTCCACTTTGTGTTTTATTTTCTCTTTGTGGAACAAAAACTTTACACTTGCTCTCATGGAAACAGATTTCATTTGATGTTTCTACTAAACCTAAATGTGAATTTCTTAATATCAGTGCTTTTGTTAACATACCTGCCCACCTGCTAGTTGGATCAAGCATATATTAGTTTCTTAGAAGGGAATAATATCTTTGAGTTATCTAAATCCAAATCTTTTATTTTTTTCCTATTTATTGACTAGCTTAGGTGTTGTGCCATCATATTTCATAGTTATGTATAATATAACTATATATGTTACCTATGTATAGTTGGGACACAAGGTAGAGTCATTAGTAAGGAGGAAACCTCAATAGAAAAATAATGCCTCCATAAACTCTGGATGTAGTCAAACCTGTAGGCATTTTCTTAATTAGTAATTGAGGGAGAAGGGGACAGCCCATTATGCTTCTATTGTTCATAGACTATTAGTCCTAAATTCTGTAAGAAAGTAGCCTGAGCAAGCCATGAGGACTAAGCCAGTGAGCAGCATCTCTTCATGCTCTCTGCATCATCTCCACGTTTTTGCCCTGTTTGAATTTCTCTCCTGACTTCTTTTAATGATAAACAGTGTTGTGGAAATTTAGGTTAAATAAACCCTTTTATTTCCAAGGTGTAGTCAAGGTGTTTTGTTGGAGCAATAGAAACCCTAATTAAGAGAAGTTGGAACCTGAAGTAAGTTATTTCCGTCACAGACCTGACCATACTGTTTTGGGAAGAATGGTGGAAGTACTTTGGAACTTTGTGAAATAAAACCCATCAAATATTGAGAGATCATTCAATTGTTCTGTAGAAACTTAGAAGACGAGAATATGAAGAGCAATTCAGATGATGAAGGCCTTCCTTGTAAGATCCAGAGGGAAGCTAAAAGGTTCTATAGGACTATTTTTATTTTGAATTAAGGTGTTTTAGTCAAGTTAGCTAGGGCTCAGTAATTAGCCATGGCTAAGAGGAGGCCAGGTCCACTAAGTTAAAATCTTTTGGGAAGTGTTTCATGAGAGTCAGCACATATGAGTTTTTCCAGAGATGACCAAGGTTGTACCACATGCTGACAGCCAAACTTAGTAGTGTAATAATGTAACTATTTTCACATTACTGTAATGGAAACTAGAAACTCTAAGATCAAGTTATCAACATATGTGATTCTTTCATTACTTGGTCTTCATTACAACGTTTACACATTCAAGGCCTCATCTTTTGTAGGGAGCAAAATAAGATCTCTACATATAAAATGATTTAAAGAGGAGTAAATAAATAAATATAAATAAATACCATCAAATCCATGAGCTCATTTACAGAATTCTTATACCTTCTTCTGAGAATGAGGTCATTATGACCTAACCATTTCTTACAGGTCTAACCTTATTTTCTTTACAATGAAAATTATAGTTTACTATTTAAATTCTATTCATGTGTTTATGAAGGTTTATCATATGGATGTTAGAAGGCAACTTGTAAGAGTTGCTTCTCTCTTACCCTATATGTTCTAGAAATGAAACTGAAATACCCATCTTGGTAGCAATCACCTTTACCAACTGAGCCACCCAGCAGCTGATAATTAAATTTCAGCATGAGATTCAGAGGGGATCAATGTTGGAGTCATAGCAAAAACTTAATTGAAGGACTTGAAGGTTTTATTTATCTTTAGTTTTCTATCTGAAATATTATGAGAAAAAAATGGAGATTGCTTTCTATTTTGGCATTTGCTTTTTGTATTTTAGACACTACAATCATGCCTTTCTGTTTGTTATTATTAATAAAACTGTCTCCTTTATTTCATTTTTCATTAATGTAGTACTTGCTTTTGGTAAAAATCGAATTTCATTTTGACTCACTGAGGTTTTCAATCATACACAGAAATGATATCTAGAATATATTATGCACTGGATTGATAGATCTGTTTTTGGATCACATTTTTCTTATGTATTTCTCATTTGATAGTATTTAAGTTGTCAAAGCCTCAAAAAATAGCCTATAATTTTATAAAAACAATATATACACTGAAATATATTGAAAATATGTATGTAAACTTGTTTAATATGTATCATGTTAAATGGCTTATACACTGAATTATATATTCATTGGATTCCATTTAGTTATGCTCATATCATGCCAACAATGGCCAGGGAAACATCATTCCTAGATGGTCCAGGCTTCTGGAGAGGGACAATTAGATTAATTAGATTACATAATTATTTTAAGTTTCTTTTTCCTTTTTTTGAGATAAGAACTCACTTTGATGCTCTGGTTGGGTCTGAAACTCATAATGCAGACCAAGCTTGCCTTGAATTCACAGAAAACACTCTCAGTATTGGAATTACAAGTAAACGACAACATGCCAAGCTCTTACCATATAATCTTTATTTTTTATTTTATTTTGTTTTCATTTTACATACCAACCACAGTTCCCCTTCCTTTCCCTTCTGCTGCTCCTTCCCACCTCCCCCCAAGCCCACCCCCATCAGAGAAGGTAAGGCCTCCCTTGGGAAGTAAACACAGGCTGGCATAGGAAGTGGAGGCAGGACCCAGCCCCTAGCCCTTTATCAAGGCTGAGCAAGATATCCCACAGTGAGAATGAGCTCCAAACAGCCAGTTCATGCACCAAAAATAAATCCTTGTTCCTCTGCCAGGGACCCTCCAAACAGACAAAGCCACACAACTGTCATCCGCATTCAGAGGGACTAGTTCAGTCCCATGCAGGTCTCCCCGGGGTCAAGCCAGAGTCCGTGATCTGTGTTGATAAGTCTTCAAAACAGTCCTGAGACTGACAGTGGGAGATCACTGTAGCATTGAACAACCTGGCAACCAAGAGAAGATATACTGTTCAGAGAGTTGTTTATTCAGGAACCAATCTTGAAAATGCTGTTTAGAGCCCATTAAGTCTGAGATGCCTTCCTAAGTGAAAGCAAGCACATGGGACTAACAGTTTGATATATGAATAATTTCTTAGCTTAGTGTTTATCATCATCTGTGATGCATGCCACTAACACATCAAAAGTGAAACCTGGAAAATGACTGCTGATTTGGCTAACTGTGGATAACTTTGTAAACATTTGGTGAGGGAGGAATTGCAAACATGTAACAGAGACGGGAGTTCTGTCAAAGGAAAATACCTAAATAAAAATATAGAGTAAATGTGGTTTCTGGTGTTTTTTTAATTTTTTATGTCAATTCTCATATTAATATGGTATTTAGTCCATAAACTGTACATGATCCCTGTACTGTGCTATAGTATCCTCTTAATGGAATCTTTAAAATGTATACTTCTTACTGATCATCCTTACTCAGGTGGATAAAGCAATGTTTTAGGATCTGATTAGTTTGCATTCAGGTGGGATGGTTACTTTGTAGGAGATTAGTAGCAAACATATGGTGAGTTTTACATTTAATCTCACTAAAGAGGCTGGTGTTGATGCAATGGAAAAAAAAAAAGCCAGGTAAAGAAATGGGCAGCATCTTTCCACTGTCTGGTCCAAGGAAGTAGGACAGTACAGTTATATCCCAAACTACCTATGTCACTGTTTGCAGTGGGTTTGTTGCATTACAAATTGTAACTGATGTGTTTTCATACCTTTTTTATGTCTTATGGGTATTGCACTCTTATTCCTGTATCCATGTTATTACTTAGTAGAGCTAGTAGGTTTATATTGTACATACTTGTATGTTTGTTAATCTTTAGATTATTGTTTAAAAAGGCATAAGTTATGTCAAATTATCGAACAAACAGCTGAATCATCAACTGCACCTTGGAATTCACCTGAACTTTGAGAATATATTCTTTCCAAGAAAGAATCTAATGCATTTTATATAAGCTGAATTCAAAAATTAGCATTTAAGTGTTTATGTAGATGATTCCTAATGTACAGCCAGGATTGAGAACTACTTCACTACGTATTCAGCAATATAAAACATGTACAAAAAAATTAAGGTAACAATCTAGAATAGGAACAGAAAAGAGGTCTTTCTCCCACAAAAACTATAGTAAAATACTATTAATAAAAATGATTTAAAGTGAAACTATTAATAAAAATGATTAGTCACAAAGGGATACACATATGCTAATGATTTAGACACCTTCGCAGAAACTGTTCTTCAGGTAATATTAAAGATAATAATAGCTATAATTATAATGCAATTAGTTGGCACTAAGCATGAATCAAGTGTTCTACTTACATTAACTGATTTGAACTTCAAGCAATCCCACTGGGTAAGGATTATTGCTAACCAGATTTTACAGATGATGATCTCAGGCTGAGAGAGGCAAGACAAGTTGTACATGGCCACATAACAAGAAAATAGCCAAAGCAGGATTTAGAGCCATGTCTTATAGTGCCAATGTCAATATCCTAGCCACCAATCAATTGCTGTAAGAACAGATTGTTATTTTCTGACCTGACCAGTTTCAGATATAGTTTCATCTCTCAATTCTGTTTGATTTGATGCACTGCCCTAGCTGATGTTATTCCACGATGGTGCATTCATGCATTTCTGCTCCTCAAATAAGTCACTCTTTATCTCCCTCTGCAAGAAGCACAATGCTAAATAAACTATAATACCCTTCCTAAGATAGTATTGCCATGGATTGTAGATCCTTCTAAGCTGAGTGTGCTTCGCTACCTTTCCTTTTAAGTTTGTCTTTGTAGTGTCTGATTATTTTTCCTCCTTAATGATTTCCTACATAATTTTGTATATTTCAATACTTTTTTTTACTTTACTAAATATAAAGTTTGCTATAGAAAGAGAATTATTTATGATCAAATTGTCATTCATAGTTTATACCTTCAGTTAAGGACTTATTATTAATTATATGCTGTTCCTGACCTCCTTCGTAATTTATAAAGTCTGGTGAAGTAACACTTTATTTACATTTTGCAGTTCTTTTGGAGTTCCATTGTCTTACCTAAGTTTGCAAATCTAGTAAGTGGTTGAGTTGGGATTTAAAGCCCCCAATTCTAATTCCAGAATTCTTAATGACTGCAATTTTATGTGCAATTAGGAAGTCTGTTCCCAAAGTGAGTACATCAACTCTGTCACTCTGGTGATGCTGTGGGTTCAATGATCCCTTGACAAACCAAAGTGGCCAGCTATCAAATGAAATCAACCTTGCTCCCCCTGGAAGGTTATAAATGCTTCTTTAGGGTGTCTTTTTACTGTGTACTGGGTACTAAAAGATACTTATATCATCAGAAATGAGGTTGGATTTTTTTTAATTGACAGCATTTTTTCAAATATTAGATGCAGAGTAATCTTCATTTATAGCAGCAACTTGTTGCTACTTTATAAATACCTGTTACTTCTCACGACTGACAGGATCTTCTAACAAATTTAAGTTAATAAGAAATTTGTAGAAAATAAGAAATGGGTTTCTGAGGTGAGATTTAGAGAGAGGCCTTTGTTCTGTTCTAAATGTTATGATTCATTGGACTTTATAGCTCCTTCCATGAAAGTGTGTGTGTGTGTGTGTGTGTGTGTGTGTGTACCCACACACGTGCATGCATGCATGTGTGAACACAATTGTGTGAGTATATATTCATATGTGTTTGTGTATACATGTGTGTATGTGTATATTTATGTGGAAGAGAATGGGTGGGTACATGTGTGTATGTATATATATGTGTGTATGTGTCTTTACTTGTGTATGTATGTTTACATGCACGTGTATGTGCATCTGTATGCATATGGCTGTGTGTGTGTGTGAAAAGTAGCTTTTCTTTAGACAATTTAATTTCCATTGTCATTGTCATTGTGGAGTTATCTGCATTAGAGTCAAACCAAGTGGATTGAATCGCATAAGTTGTTTTGTTCAACATGTGATCATTGTTGATTTTTTTTCCCCACAAAACAAATTTGTATCCCTGATTTTGCTATTTGCTGGAGGATAGACAGAGATGATAAATTTCCTCCAATATAAGAAGTAAGCTGTAGGCATATTTCACATCATAAAGCTTCAGTAAACACACACGTTGAAAAGTCAAAGAGGGATAACTCAGCTGCAGATAGTAGAGTGCACCCTCCAGGAATGAATCATAGCTCAAAGCAACAGTCTTTATTGGCAACAGTGATTCCTAGACTCTTACTGGACAACCTTCCAAAAAAACTAGCTGTTTGAAACAGATTCTAATGACACATTGTATGGTTTTTGTTGTTGTATGGATATCACTGAAAACTTATATATATATGGGGGCTGGACAACTAGAAATAAAGGACAACCGTAGTCATAGTCATATCTATATACAACAGAAGGTCCAGTTGAAAACAAGCTTATGAGTACCCAGGTTATAGTGGTCCATTTTTTTTTTTTTTTTTAAAAAAAAAAAAAGAAACCATCTCATTTCTGCACATAAAGTATTCCTGGTGAAAGTACTTTACCTTAGTGTTATTAACTTTCTTTTGCTCATGGACATCCTGTGGCATCAAAACAGCTCACTTTTTTGTTCTCTTCACTGACAGTAATTCTTCACATCAGTTTTTAAATATTACTCTTATATTAAGCTCCCTTTTGTTATTTATTGTTTCAAGGCAATGTTTGGAAATTTATCATTTCATGCTTTGTTTCTTGATTTTTTAACAACTAACTTTTCCAATCCTTAAAAATCCACAGAATTTCATATAGGAAACATCCTATAATTTCTCATTTTTTATACTTTTAGGATCAACTTTTACATGTTTGGTGTAAAATGCAATATATTTATCAATTATGTTTTTAGGTTTCAAGCTCTTATTTTTATAGCACAGATTCACTGAGTATTATTTTATCATTCCTTTGGAAATAATCTTTATAAAATGATATTGAATACATAAGACATTATTTCAGACCATTAATAAATTCATGTTGAAGCAAGAGAAATATTAAATCTTCAAGGCATTCTAGTAACTTCAGTTATGCAAAAATTAGAAGAAAGGGCTTAATTGGAATTTGCTAGATATTAGGTTACTGGCAAAATTTAAAAAATAACTAAAAGTCTGAAAATTTAATAAGCTTCTTGGAAAAAAAATCGGAAAATCTGTTGTGCTTCCTCCTTCCTTCCTAAACTACAAATCAAGTTTCTGAAAAATCTTCTAGATAAAACAGGACTGATGCACACGTGATTTCACAGATACTTTGAAACCTGAACACCTATCTGCATGTTCCAAACAGAAAGAAACCCAGTAAGCAGAACAGAAAGTAGACAAAAGGTCCCATCTATAACCAAGAAGCTGTTAATGATGGAGGCTCACTGCTGGGAGAAGGAAAATCAGCTTGTTCAATGGAGTGACACAGGCCACATCAGCCAAACTCCAGGGAAGGCCCATTGCTCAGGGCTATTTGACCAGCTTGAACAGACTTCGTGGTTTTCATCTACTTTCCGTTAGTTTGTTTGTTGTTGTTTCTGTGTGTGTGTGTGTGTGTGTGTGTGTGTGTGTGTGTGTTGGAGCGTGTATAAAAGGGAGAGAGAGAGAGAGACAGAGAAAGAAAGAGAGACAGAGAATATGAATGTGGATAGACATGGATAGAATATAACAAAATTTGAGAAGAGGATATAGTGTAATTAAAATATAGTACATTAAAAATTAAAGCCAATAAAATTTGTTTGTTAGTTCATAGACACAGAACAAAGATCATATTAAAATGATTGGGATAGCAAATATTTTTATTTTTGAACAAAATGATAAAACTCAGATCTTAGGAAATATAATAAAAGAGGTCAAAGCCTGTAATTTAACAGAAGCATTGTGTTAATAAATTGTGTAAATACTATTTGCTATGTAACACTGTAAGGATACTCAATTGCAGTTAATCTTTGTAGTATAATAAAATTCATTGGTTGAACAAAAGAAATTTACTATTTACTTCATTGTAACTTTGTCTTACAGACTTTTCTCAGAATTTCTTTGTGTAGCCCTAACTGTCCTGGAATGCACTTTGTTGACAAGGCTGGCCTCAGTCTCACAGAGATCTGCCTGCCTTCGCTGATTATCTAACTCTAATCAGCCTCTCTATCCCTAGTCTATGTTTTACTCATTGAATGTTTTAAAACATATTTGAATCATATAAATGTCTGCCTTGTTAATATATAACCATCAAAAGTCAATAAGCTAAAGCAGGAAAATTTGATATCGTTTAGCTGTGTATTTCATATAATCTACAATAAAGTAAAAGCACAGTGACCTTTTAGGTCTTACCACTTCTTGTATCTAGTGTGTTCACAAAAAAATAGAACGTAACAGTGAATCTATAAATGTAATTAAGACATAAATCATGGAAATCTTTTAAATATATATTTCCTGACTATAACTGAAGGCATTGAAATTTTACTTTTGTAGTATCTACCACATTTTCTGCAAAAATAGACAGATAAGCATTTAATAAAAATTGTTTGATAGAGACATTTTGTCCAAAAACCTTTCTTTTAATCAAGAAATATAAACACATTAAAAAAGAAAATGCATTCAACCTTTTAAAAATCAAAGAAATAATATATTTTCTGTTTAAAAACCCATAACATGATGCAGGTAATATTTGGTAAGGAGGAGGCCATTTAATGAAATAGTTTACTTCAGAAATACATATACATGAACAAAGACACAAGATTGCCATCTGGTGGTGATTTATGCAAAGCAGTTGTGTTAAATGACCTTTACTGCTAAGCCACGAGGTTAAGGCTGATAATACAACTTTGCAAGAACAATAGATCATAATACACGTAAAAATTTTTGAGTAAACTATTATTTATATAAACAAATCAAATTGTCCTCAAGATACATACATACTGAAAAAAATTATTTCACTGAATATCCAGTACAATATTTTCCATTTCTTATAATTATACATGCTTAAACACACATTGTAATGTAATGTATTAGTAGCCTAGCTGTTATATATAAACTTAGAATTAAATAAATATTAATGCATGCAAAAAAGTTATATTTATACAGATATACATTATTAAAATAGTTTACTATTTTAACATATGTATTGATAACAATTTCTAAATCCTGTATAAATTACAATTAAAAGCATTAATACTGTATCATAAAATTGTAACAGACAAAATCTTATAAACTAACCAATATTTTCATTCATAATTAGTTAGAAGCACAAAAAAGTTAACAATCATTAAGAAAATCATCCAGAATATTTTCTCTCTCTTATATATTTTAGTAGTTTACTTTAGAACCAAAATTCCATGGGATGTCTAAGACAGAGTGTTAATGAGTAGTACCTGAAACAAATACTCTGAACATTAAACTAAATTTCCTTTTTATTGTCTTGTATGAATGTATGCTTTTGTTTACATTTCTATAGTGTTAAATTTCATTATAATGTGTATTGCATCCTAAAGTACAGTCAGTTCAAGAACTCCACTGTCATTTTTCCTTTGTTGGGGAATGATCTAATATTTCCACCCAGCAGAATGTTTAATGATGAATAAATGAAACTATGACATAATTCCACAGTAAGTCAATCATGAGTATCTTGGTTAGTAAATAAATTAGAAAAATCAACATGGGTATTTGAAAGTATCGCACTGTAAATTTAAACAGAGATTTAATCTGTTCCTTCTAGAAGAGATGTGGGTAATCTTTTAAAGGGTCCTTCAATTTTGTTTTCCTTATGGCAGTCCATGAGAGGCAAATAGCATTTGTAGAAGGCACAATCTGGCAGATTTATTTAAATAGTCACATTTTCATTGAAGGAAAATGCCAACAAGTATTGTGATTTAAAAAAAGAAGTGGGCATTTGTTTTTGTTTTATTCTTTCTCGTTTTCTTAAAACAAGTGTCTACCTTACATCATCTTGGCCCATGCTTGTATAAATGATTAATTAGACCTTTCATCATTCTCCTAGGTGCCAACACATATTGCTCTTGCAAAGTAAAAGGTAGACTCAATAATTCATTTCACTTTTCTTGAAACATAGATTTTACTTTTGAAATCTTAACCTAGAGTTAGTGTAGTGTGTTAGTTATTATTGTGGTGATGGCATATTTTGAGTATTTTAAGCAAAACTGATAACAAAAAATGTATTTTAAGAGTGGAAGGGATAGTCTGCTGTTCATGGGAAAACAGAAATGTAGGTTAAATTCACAGCCTTATAGTCACATAGCCCAAAAAAACTATTGAGGTCCTATATATGCAGGCAGTATGACCATATTAAATTGATTAATTTACCTCAGTTTTCTTATATATAATATTAAGTTAATAACAATATCTCTTAACATTGAGAAGTGCATATTTAAATATATGCAATAGCATCTGGCACATATAACACTAAATAAATAATAACTATTATTCTGAGAAGGGTAATTATTCTGACAAAACACAATCTTGCTGCAATATAGAATTTCCTTCAGTCAATATTATATTCTGACAAAGAAAATTACAGTGGATAACAGAAACATCATTAAGAAGCTGAGAAAATAGCATATTTTGCAACAGCAGTTTGAAAATAAAATCAATTTACTCTTTGCAAATTGAATAGTATGCATTAATCATGTGTAGGAAGGATATTTGACTACAATATCATGTTCAAAAACCACATAAAATTATTTCACTAGCTACTCTTTAAATATTGCAGTAAAATCTTAGTCTTATATTTTGAACCACAAAGAATTTGAAGGACTATTCTTATATAATTCAGTACAATATAAAGATATGAATTCATCATTTGAGCTCATTTTATCAATCTAAAATTTAAGTTTAGAGACTACTAGAGACCTTGAAGGTATAACATAAACATTATTGTGGTGAGAATATCATCACCAATTCTTCTGTTGTGCAAACTAAACTTTCCTTATGAGTTAATATAGACATGTGACATTCTCGCCATTTAGTACAGGAGGCAATATTTAATTGTTCAGAGTTATGACTTCATTGACCTTGTCTTTTTCCTAAAAGTAAGAAAGAAAGATATTTCTATTGTCTTCAATTGTGTGTTTAGAAATGTTATTGCTATTAACTAGGTCTAATTTAAGTTTGTATAACATATTTTAAAAAAGTAAAACTAACAAGATTATTACCCTCCATTGAAGCTGCAGTTTCTTTCGTTTCTTTCTCCCTTCCTCCCTCTTTCTCTTCCTCCCTCTTCCTCTCCCCCCCATCTTTTTTTTTAAAGCTTTTTTGAGATAGGGTTTATGTATGTAACACTTGATCTGCTAAAACTCATTCTGTAGACCAAGCTGGTTTCAGGAGGCCCAACTGAGTTTTACACAACATATTTCTTCACTCATAGAACCTACTTTTATTATAATTTCATGTGATAATGTCACAAGTTATTTATATAATTATGGCTGGATCTTGTAAGGCACCTGTGACTGCAGGTCACTGAACCTGGATTCTCTGCAATGGCAGTATATGCTCTTAAGCACCAAGCTTTCTCTCCAACCACAAGAATCATCTTTAAACTCACTTCTTTGGAGAATGAGGGTTTCTGGTTTTTTTTGTTTGTTTGTTTGTTTGTTTTTTTAATGTATGAACCTTAGAGATCATCTCTCTTAAGTGTATAGTATAAAAATAGCTAAACAAACTCATAAATAGTTGTTCTGCCTATATCTAATAGTCCACAAAGGCAATTAAAGCAATAACAGTTAAAAAATTAAAAACTTTAGACATAAAGTTAAATTAAAAAAAATTCAAAATAGATATAAAGAGGTGTGATACCTTAGTTGTCATGTGTTCCTTAAGAAGCATGTACTTCTTAATTTTTTTTTAAATTTTGATGGAAAATAATGTGTGAAATGTCATGGATATGGTGAAAAAAACTAGTCAAAAATAATGTTGGATCATTTTCTATGGTATTAATATAACAACTATTGCTATATTAAGGTTCATATGCAATGTTATCAAGCACTTTTATGGTTGGGTCAAAGTATATGAGCCATCAAAAATATCTACTCAAAAATAGAGGATAAATCAAAAGCTCCAAGGCAACTACTAGCTTTTTTTAACAAACTAAAATTTGCATCTAGCATATGTACAACTTAGAGCATGGAGCCAAGACAGGCTCATTATTAACTAATTGTTTTCTAAGAAAAACAGATGGTAAAATAAATTATAATCCTTGGAAATTTTTCTAAATTCCTATTTCTAGAAACTGTTATTCCAAGATAGAAAATCCAATGAGATTTACTGAACAGGATCCAGTATGAATTCACTAGAGAAAGATGTGATATACATTTCTCTATATCCTGAGGAATAAAATTTGGCATTCCACAATTTATTTTTTAGACAAGAGGCCAATTATTAAGGTATATCTAAGTATAGTTTTAACTTTTTCTGAGTCTTATATAAAAACCGTGTTTAAAGGGAAGCTGTGTAGTTGGTCAAACAATTTGATGAATAGCAACTCCTTGAAAGTGCATTTCTGTCAAGGAAATGTGCTGGAGATATTTATGTGGAACAAGTAGATAATACATCAAACCTCATTTTTCATCTACCAGAGAATATAGTCTCAGTAGCCAATCAACTATCCTGAAAAGATCCACCTCATCATTGTTACTAGTCTACTCAGAAAAGATTTATTTCTAATTAATTTACTTTGGAACTCTGGTAGTTTGTAGCTTTTAATAGCTAAAGCAAAAGGTTCAATTAAATATATTCTATTTTTTTATGATGAGGGATATCTGCTCCCCAAATCTCAATGTGGTAACAAATTCCTATATAAAAGGTTAGAATTGCTATTTGTATTATGTTTCTTCTTTTATAGTTGTCATATTTAAATGTATACACCAACTACTTTTAGCTTCTTTCTCTCATTGCTCTTTGCTATAATATGTGTACTGATCAGCTCTGTGGTAGAGACATAAAGATAATGAATGACAGAAGAGTCATTGTGATCCAACTTTATGATGTAAACTTAACTGCTGAGAATGTTTCTTCCCCCAACTGAAGAAGAAGAAGAAGAAGAAGAAGAAGAAGAAGAAGAAGAAGAAGAAGAAGAAGAAGAAGAAGAAGAAGAAAATCATACCTTCAACTATCTATCACAGACATCTCTTTCATTAATGTTTGAAGTCAATTTCTTCAATGAGAATCAGTCTCCTAGAATTCTGAAGAGAGAAGATGAAAGAGAAGTCCCTGCTTTGATCATATGGGCAGGACTACAGGTTTCTTAAAACTCAAACAAAGCAAGAGTGACTACTGTGTCAGGCACTTTCTCTACAAATTGACTACCATGAAAAGCACACTTGACAAACATGATCAGGAACTATTCCCATAGCTCGTGAATTTCCTGAGTGCTAGAAGCCACTTATCTTGACCACATTTTACATTGAAAAATCTAGCTTCCATATTAATCTTTTTTGCCTAAATGAAAATGAACAATTTTCTGTTAAAACTTTAGCAACACTATCTGATACAGGAATAGTTGTGATTAGCATACTTTTTTGAGGATTTTTTGAAATTAATACTGTGAAAATATTTAATTTATTAATGGTTTGTTCCACATCTTTAAAAGTTTGGTTTTTCCTATGCGTTCTTTAAGACCATAAGAGTTCAGCTTGCCCATTGTGTGGCTTAAAATTTCAGAATTAGAAGTTCTAAAAGGAGATTTTTTTTTCCCCAGTTGTAGGTGGAGTTTCCTGTCCTGACCACCTGCTACCAAATAAGTGGCAGCTACTTCTCCAATAACTGACTTGATGACTTATTATTACTTGTAAATTCTTGGCAGATAGCTCAGGCTTGTTACTCAGGCTCTTACATTTAAATTAACCCATGTTTCTTATGTATGCTTTCCAAGTGGTTCAGAGCTCATTACCTCATTTTTTTACAAGTACTGCACCCTAGGCACCTTGCTGTTATCTACTCTGACTGACCTTCTTTTTTCCCCATCATTCTCTTATTTGGTTGCCCTGCCCATAATTTCTGCCTGGCTACTATCCAATCAACATCTTTATTAACCAATGAAAGTAATACATATTCACAGTGTACAGAAGAATTATTCCACAGGATCCAGTGACATTTTTCTCCACTAATATGATAGATTTCATTGTGGAAGGAACACTGATGATGACTAAATCCTGATGTATGACTTTTCTGCATTTTATTTTTTGAAGCAAGTTCCTCAAATGTTTTGTGGTATGTAACACAAATTAACAAAGAGTCTTGAGTTTACATATTCTCTATGAATTACTAGCTTGTATACTTCTCAGTGTTTGGAGCTGTCCTACTTATTAGCACACTGTTGTTAGACTTCTTGCCTTTCAAAAATGCACCTTGAATTACTCATCTTTTTTTTCTTTCTCTCTCATTCTATCATTTTTTTCTGTCACATAGATATTCTCTGAGTTTACATATATATGTATATATGATATATGTATATGTGTATATATGATATATACATATACATATGTGTATATGTATATATGATATATATATCAAGATTTTTTTGTAATTTATAAAGTATTTACTACCTGGCTCCATGAAAATCTCAAAAAGTAATACATTTGGTCATTTTTTAAAAATGAATAATTTGAAAACACAAAGAATGTTGGAATAGAAAATGAAACTCTCAAGGTTGGTGTCATTAACATTTCCTATTCATGCAGAGGCCAAATCTTCATCAGTATTTGTAGAACTTAAAGTGTATGGAGCTTGCACATACATTTCATTCAATGCCTAACAGCACTTTAATATCCACACTCTCACTCTATATAGGTCCCTTTTAGTATTGATTTTTCCCACTGAAATGTCACATAAAATAATTAAGTCTATGTTAGAAATTTAAGAGAAGAACTGGCATTTGGAAGTACTTGTGTAGTTTTTTATTTGCCTATTTTCCCTGTAAACTTATATCTTTTAAAAAATAATATGAATTTAATTTAGCATCATTGGCTAAGCACTGAACTTAACCAAGCCACATAATTAAATTAATTTTTTCTAGCAATTTAAAGAGGGAAGACATTGGTCATTATTGAGACATGATCTCCTAAACCATTATTGACTTAGAAATTTTTATATTGCCAAGGAAGACTTTGTACTTCTCATCCTTTTGCATTAATATCTAAAGTACTGTGTTGCAAGAGTCCATAACCATGTAATGTTTGTGCAGTAATACTAACATGAATCATTCACTAGATCATGCAATAGACTTCATAAAGCTACACAATGATGATAAATGGATTTAAATGGCTGTAGAGCTAAAGAAGCCTACCTAAAGATGAGAACAAAAGCTGATACAAAGGCAAAGAGGGTCATTGCAATTGTTTCTAACATTCAAGAGTATAGTCACGGAGCATCCTAGGATAATAGACATGCTATAGAGCTCGGGCTGGCCTTCTGAATGGCCACACAGGTGAGTTCTGGCAGAGTAGACCCTATAAACCTGAAGCCCTTTGGCTATAAGGAAGTATTGATACTTGAAAACAATTATATAAAAACAGGAAGAAAATACTGAGCAGTAACAACTTTGGGAGTGATTACCTCCAGTCTCCCTGGCTAAATGAACTTGGTTCTCTGAGGATGGGTCATGGTAGGATAATGTGTGGCTTATTTAGCATAAGCCCAAAGAAGCCATTGCCTCACTTACTGGTTTGGCTCATTTGATGAATTCACAGGCCTGGTTTTACTAATATGGTTTTGACACATCCATGTGTCCATTTGTTTCTAATTTAATTTGATAAGTTCATGTGTGATAATATGTTATTTGCATAAATTAGCTATCAATCTGTACTTCATGGTCTCTACTGGACAGATGGTGGCTATTTACTTCCACAAATAAGATATTCACTCCTTCTGCCTTGTCATTTGTACACAGAGTGAAAAAGACTAGAGTCTTAAAATGAAGTCACTCTTGACAGTACAGAGGCTGAAGACAATAGAGAATAGCTTAGAGCAATAGGTAGCCTAGCTTTCATATAACTGGTCAATTCTAAAAAAAAATTCTGTGTGTGTATGCAGGTATATAAGTGTAGTGATATGTGTGTATATGGATATGAGATTGAATACTAGCCTCTGTATATGCCAAGTAACTCACTATTCTGAATTACATGTCTAGATATTTATTATTGTCTCTCAAAAGCTATTAACATTCAGATTTTTATTTGCATTATAGTGAGAAATGCATATAAAAATAATTTAAACTATATAAATGTTTGAGTGATATCTACTTAGCCTTTATCTATTTTGTAGAATTCTCATATTGTTCTTTTCTCCTTTATAGTCATCCTGATTCAAGTTCAGGACATACATTCTTGCTTCCATTTTTTTTTAATTTTAAGATTATATCTAGTAGGGCTTGAGACTTTAAAGCACATTTGGTATGCAGGTAAAATTGTGATAGGACAATTAGAGAACAAACTATTTTTGAAATTTTTAAGATGAAAGACATTTATACTCATAAGAAGGAAAACTTCTTGCATTTCAGAGAGGTATAGACAGCCCAGTAAGAGTGGATTTAAAAGAGTATAGAAGAAAAGATGATTTGTCAAGTAGAATGTTGGCTATTTATTTAAAAATAATTGCTTCAACAAAGTGTAGAAAGAACGTGGAATAGTGTTGAAAACAGCAAAATACGGACTCTGTTCTGATCATATGAATAAGAGCACAAGTGAAGTATTATGAATATGCATTAATAAAACTGTAAAACTTATGAAGCAGAAAAGAAACAGAATTTTTATAAAGTTGCTGCTGATTGAGTAAAGGTAAAATTGAGTGCTTAGGTGAAGAAAAGCCTTCAGATGATTACCTAAAAACCAGATGATTAATTACCTAAAACTTAGGTAATTAAAGTGTTGAGATATATAGAAGTTTTCACATGATTAGATAGTCAATAAATTCACCAATAAAATTAGCAATGTATACATGTTCACTCTATGTTAATAAAGGGATTTTATAATTCTTCACATTATGAGAAATTTTAGTTTTTATATATACTTTTATCATATTTTTTCCTTCCTATAAGTTCATATGGAACTTCTTTTCCTCTCTACATACCCGACTTTAAGTTCTGCCTCAAGAAAACAAAAGAAAACCACCAATAAACCCAATAGAACAACAAAATATTTAAAGTCTACAATATTAAGCACATAACTCAAAAAGAAAGACAAACATACCTAACAACTCACAAAAGTGTAACCAAATAAATGATACACACATGAAAAAAGCTGTAGAGTCCAGTATTTGTTGATCAACTATTCCAGCACATAAGGTCTGCTCTGAAGTGGTTGACAGTTCCATCAATAACCTTTATCTTAATGACTATGTGTACATTCATTCACTTATTTTAAAATATAACAAAATAAAATATAATAGGATAAAATAAAATCTATCATATCAAAACAGAATAGACTCATGAGAGGAAATGAGCACAAGAGAAGTCACAACAGCATAATAGCATTTGTTGACCTCCTCAGGAACCCCATAGAATCACTGAACTGGAAGCTGTAAAGTAAGCTCAGGAGACCTGGTGAAGACTGCACTGTTTGTGTGTTTCCTATTTCGGTCCCCGAGTTCATACCTTTTTCTTTGTTTCCTTGGTGTCATCCTTCTTCTCTGGCTCTTACATTCTTCTTCCATCAGGTTCTCTGACATATATATATATATACATATATATATATATGTGAAAAAGTCCTTTCAGAAATAATCTGACGTTAATATAAAGCCCAGTACAGTTAACTACTTTAACCTAACTAGAAAAATCTATGATTTCTATTAAACACTCATTTAAAATTGGTTGATCTCCTACTTTGTGTAACTAGTACTAGAAAGTATAAGACCATGCAATGTATTTTGTTATTCTGCAACAATCCCTAACATAAAGGAGGCTGGTTATTTGTATATAGCAAGTGAATGAATAGATGAATGATGTTTTAGAGTTTCTGTTGCTATGTAGAGATACCATGACCACAGCAACTCTCATAAAGGAAGACATGTACATTGAGTGGCTAGCTTACATTTCTGAGGTTCAGTTAATTATCATGATGCACCATACAGACATTTAAGGAGACGTAGTCCTGGAGATGTAGCTGAGTGTCCCACATCTTGCAAGTAACAGTAAGTCAACAAAATATCACACTAAAGGAAGTATAAGCAAAAAAGATCTCACATCCTGCCTCCTCAGTGACAGACTCCCCCAGTGAGACCACAGCTATTCAAACATAGTACTTCTTGCTATAAGATTATGAAGGCCAAGTACATTCAATCTACCGTAAATGGGATTGAATCTGGTCTCTTAGTCTTCATTTCCTTCTTTAAAGCATGTAGTTGGATTTTGATAATTACTATTAATTTTCAGTACTACATCTGATAAGAACATAAAATGTCTAAAGGTCTGTCCCTGGAGCCAGCAAGTAGTTCTCAAAAATGAAACAGATCCTTAGACATTTTATAGTATCTAGTCCCATAATTGAATTACTTTGATAAAATGAATTTGTCAATGCATTTTGTTATAATCAAGCCTTTCATCTCTCATTGAAATACATCCTTGCCAGGATGGTTTTGAATATTTCATAAATCAGGGGCTATAATGCATTAAAATAGTATCTGACTAGAAAAAGCAAATTCTTTTTATTTCTTTTTTGTGAAATGACTTTGAACAAAGCTTATGCGAAGAAATAAAATTTTCCAGGAAAAGATTTTGAGACTCTTGAAAGTTATGTTACTCTTTATTCTCCACTGTTATGGCCTGATGACATTATATTTGATCACAGTATTATTGCTCATATGTTTTCCCTACTGAATTATAAAAACCACATTGACATTCCTCAGTCTAAAGACCATATTCTTTGAAGTGTTCACAGTGCTGCTAGCCACAGCATAAATTTAGACTGTAAGAAAACACTAATCCTTCCCATAATAGCACATAGCCCATTGAATATTTAATTATTTTCCTTACAATGGTAAATCGTAGACAATCTTTCCTCAAAGGAACATCACCATTCTTTATTATCCTATGATACAAATATGTTTTCTTTTAATTGCCTTATTTGCTATTAACAAGGATGTTGAACAAATTTTGTGGTTAATCCTTTATTAAAAATGTTAGTACAGAAGAACAGAAAATTGAGTGTTTATATGTAACAAATTCATAAAAATGAGTCTGTATTGTTAAGGGGCAGCAGAGGTGCTTAAATATACAAATTGTGTAGGCAAGTTATATTTCTTTCCCTCTCTGTCTTTCAGTGCCCCCTTCACCCCGCTCTGTGTGTGTGTGTGTGTGTCTCTGTGTGTGTTTTTGCCAAGTAAGTTCTTTAAATTAACTACCTTTCATTACTTACTAAATTTATATTGTAAACAAGAATGTATTGTTACCCATGCTTACTTAAACATCTGACTCTCCCATCTCAACCTCATAAATAGTTTGGTTGAGATTTCTGATATGTCCTCCCACACTCACACTGTATTCTAATTTTTCATATATCTCTCTTAACTATGTAATTTTATGAAAGACATGATTAATGTTCATTATGCTTATTTCATATTTACAGTAGAAAGAATACTGACTATGACATTATGTTAGTGTAAAGATACAGTAACATAGTAAATAATGATTCACTGCAAAAATACTGAGAAAATGAGGATGCTCACATTACTGTCATTGGTGTTATATACTGTTAATTCATGGATACATAGTTGTCTACACTATTCATAAAACACTGCTTTTACTTATGCCATGGAAAACTTGTGTTGAAAATTTACATAAAATTAAGTTAAAATTCAATATAAAATCAATAGTCAAATGGACAATAGAAATTGAATAGAGAAAGACAAAAATACAGAAGTTAGGGCATCAAATCATTTTTTTAAAGTAACTCATGCAGGCAAGAAAATTCACATTATATAAATACACATTATGAACCTATTTAATATACTTCAGTATTTATTCCTTACAGTTGCTAATATGTTGACAATCAATAAGCTTACCAAACTCTTGTTCTTGTTGAAGAAAATTATTTTATGCAATAACAGTACTACTGTCCTGTAGATACAATTTTAATGAATTATCTCACCTCTGGGATGAATTATTTTTATTCAGAAAGTCAATTCAAATTCTCTTGTAGAAAATTTTTATTAAAAAAAGTGATTCATCTGATAGACAGAGATGATTAATGATATAAAGTTAATGACTTCATGTCTTGGTATTCATTTGTTTATTCTTATATTCATTTAAAGCCTAAATTTTAACAAATTATCATCCTCTCCCTTTTGTTCCTATAAATCAGTGATTTTTTTTAACTTTTTCTTTTGGTGTTTTTCATTACCATAAAAGCCATTCAAGAGGTTTTCCACAATGAAGCTTTACTCCCCAAGCTGAACAAAAATGTATAGATTCTCTTGACATTCCAATACAAGTGTACTCAGGAATATATATTTTTTTACAAACTTTATTAGTAAGAGTGCAAAATAAAAACATTCCTTGGCATTTTATTGCACCAAGTATGCATTTGAAAATGTAAACTTGTGTATACGAAGTGTATTATTTTCTGTTATCTGGAAATGGGTTTTCAGATGTCTCAATGTTTTACATGCTGAAAATTCAATTTATCATTGTTAGGAGATTTTTCTCATCATTTTTGTTTTCATCTAAGGAACTGGAAAGCTTTGATGCTGTTAAGTATTACAGATGATATCATGTGTACTGTATGCAATGTAGAACAACAATGTGTTTATTTGATAAGCCATTCTGGTCACTTGTAGTGACTGTGTTTTGATTATGTTCTGTTAGCCAGGACAGCTTTGCTAAGAATGATTCTGAGAATGTCCTTCAGCAACCAAGTGCCACCTCAGTCTGGAGAAAGAATTGCTGTGCCATTTCCCAGTGTTGTTAGAGACCACTTCATGGGGAGAGTTCAGAGTTTTGTTTTCATGCCAACACCCTTCCTGCCATTCCACTGTAATTCACTGCTTGGAGTTAAAACCCTTTTCAGCCCCTTCCTTCAGTCACTATTGCTAAACCTAATTGTAACATGCCAGCGTCTTACCTTACACCTCAACAGCATTTAGTAAAATAAATCAAGTATCTATTTTTTTTTCAAAGAAATCACACTTTCTATCCCTGTATATCCTTATTTAAGGTCCCTTCCCCCTCCCACCACATCAGGTCATTCTTTCTTCTCCACACATCCCCATCCCATCCCAGGGCAGGCAGCAGGCAGTCCTATGGTCCCGCTGCCCCAACATTGCTTAGTTCAGTCTCTACTCCTGGCAGATCCAGTTTTGTCCTCCCTCCCTCAAGAGTGAGGCAGGTGTTCCTCTAAAGGGAGTGGGATCCAAGGTGTCAGTCCAGGGTCTTTCAGATGCCAAGCTGTTCAGTGGTTGTGGTTTGCAGCTTGGGCATGCTTTTCTTTTTTCTTGTTTTTTTGTTTAGAGACCACTAATGAGTGAGTGCATCCCCTGCTTATCTTTCTGAGTTTGTGATACCTCGCTCAGGAGGATATTCTCCAAGTCCATCCATTTGCCTGCAAATTTTAGGATATCATTTTTTCTTACTGCTGAGTAGTACTCCACTGTGTAGATGTACCATAGTTTGTTAATCCATTCTTCAGTTAAGAGACATCTAGGTTGTCAAGTATCTATTTTAAAGTAATTACAGTAATATTGATTAGTATTATTATTTGCCTCCAAGTTGCTAAATTCTGTTTCATTTCTAGGAAATAACTCAGCATTTCTTCAGTTTCACTTGTGTCTTTCTTCAGTTTTCCTCTACTGAAATTGAACTTTGTAAATGACAAAATTTTTCCAATCTACACACTCAGACCTTATGAAACTAGAACTAAAAACTCAGATATCAAACTGTCTACTGAGCATCTTTATTTGGATATCTAACTCCTGACTTGTTATCTTGATTTAAAATAAATAATAACTCTTGTTTTCCCATCCTCAACTTGCATTACTTTCTCTGTTTCTCAGGCCAATCTCCTTGATATTATCAGTTGATATATTCTTTCCTACCCCATATCTGGACCTCATAGAATGATGTTGGCACACAAAAACAATGTGATTTTTTATTAGTGAATTTCTTGAAATATGATTCAATAGTTAGGTTAAACTATTGATCTTAGAATAAACAGCTTAAATCCATACTTCTCAGGAGGATAAAAGGAGAAAAAAACATGATTTAACTGCCAAAATATTTGCTATATAAGGATAAGGACTGAACTTCAGTTCTAATGCTTGCATAAAGGCATAGACACTGGCATGGATGTGTGATCCCAGCACTAGTGATATAATGTCAGCAGGATACCAAAGGCTCACTCCTTCATCAGCCTCCTCAAATTAGTCATCAACTGGAGGCCAGTAAGAAATGGTGTATGAAAAAAATGAGATATTTTTTTTAAAGAGAAGTTGGGTGAAGTAAAAAATCATATGAATATAGTATATAAAATAATGGTTTAAGTAATAAGAACAAAGTAGAGAAATGAATGAGGAATAATATTTGAAATTCATTTATAGCTTTCTCATCAAGATACAGATTCATGACTACCAGTATTTTTACAGAAAGTAAAATGGCAAACAAGAGAGAAAGACAGACAAAGGGAAAGAAAGAAATAAAAATAGAGAGAAAAAGGAAGGAAGGAAGAAGAGTAATTTTAATACAATTAATGTAGTTAATTAACAAGTTAATGTGTTCAAAAGCAGCAAAATGGAGGGGATTAGGCAGGAGTAGTTTGTAAACAAATGAATGATATATCTAAATGGACTGTTGATTCTGATATAAATTTTATTAATATTATTTTTTATTTTTTCCATCAAGATTGAGAGTTCTATGCAATGCCAGTAAAAATTAAAATAATTTGATATGCATTCAGAACCAGTTTTTGGCAGACATTTGTAGTAAATATTCAAATAAAGTGCTAGGCATGCAAACCAAAGACAGCAGGTGAAAGAACAAGCAAGCTGTCTCTCAATAAAACTTTATTTATGAAAACAGACATCTGGCATGTTCTGTTTTGCAGGCCATAGTTTGCTAGATCATGGTTAAATCAGTTTCTCATAACAGAAACAGATTTCTTTTCTGTCTCTGAGCCCTGGCAGTACTACCGATTCCATCTAACAGTGTAAGTATTGTCTTAAGTTGAGAAACATGGAAGAAATAGAACCTAAAGGGAGATGCAAGGGATTTACTCAGCAATAAAAAGAAAGCCTAACATTCATCATGTACTTGGGATCTATCCCTAACACAATGAGAGTGCAAGGAAGTAGAAAAACATATAGAAAGATTGGGTAAAAAATAGATTTGATGGAAAACAAAGGGAATAGCTCAGTAAGTGTATGATTGTCTAGAGTCTTGAAGTCACTAAAAAGTGAAATTAACTATGGGTAATATTTCAGGACAAAATTCAAAACAATAATAAAATTAAAAACATTGGAGTAAGCCATATAAATTGAAGTTAAGCAAACAAAAATGTAGTCATAATGATGGGTATGAAAGCAAAGGAACAGAGAAAATTGTCAAGGCAGAAGACTCATGAAAATAAGCTGAGAGAATGGGAAATAATTCTCAGATGAAATCAGAGAGATAAGCGCAAAAAAATAATATAATTATTGTTAGTAATATGCTCTATGTTATGACCATGGCAAAGCATGGATTAGATGGAACACAAAATAAATTCATTGAAATAGAGTTCAAGAGAAAAGTTCTAGAGGATAATGTCAACATGAATATTGAAATTAATTTTAAAGATGTCTGGAACTATGCTATCAAAAATAAGAAAATGAATTATTGGAGATTTACTAAATAGCATAGTCAGATAGCTTGAAGTAGGAACAATGAGTTTTTTAATCCCTTCTAGGTTTTCTCTTTCTCCTTTTAATACCAAGCGAGTATACAGAAAATACAAACCACTGTTGTTAAGAACTAAGAACAGAAATATGTGACCAAGTATCTAACTTATCAACATCAATGTCTAAGAATAGTAACTATTTTAATAAGGCAAGAAAGGACAGAAGAGATTACTTTGCCCATCAAGAGTAACCAAACCCAAAGTATCAGAAATCTGCTGAATGGTTTGTTTGTGTCTTTGTTTACAGATTACTTGCATATGCACCTGCATCGTTTCATATTAGTATGTTTGAATTGTGCATGATAACACTGCCTAATAGAGCACTGATTAGATTTAAAATTTTTTGAGAGGATTGTTTTACTTGTGCATTACACCAAATTTTCTTCCTTCCTTATCAATTTCTATTATCCAGTTTAGTCATCTGTTTTAATTAAATAACCTAACACAAGCAGCAAGCAATTATTTTACTTGACATAGTCCATGAGGTATTCAAACGTAGCCAAGGTTTTGTAAGTAATATTATTTCACACAGGCATTTTGAAGAAAAATCTATGATAATATATATTTTCCTATCAAGTAAACACATTGAAATCTGATTTACATTCCAAATGTTAAAATATGTATTATATTTCTAAAGAGAATTCATGATTCTGTGTTTTCAAAAATTCAAAATTCTCTTAAAAGAGAAAAAGTTCTTGAATGAATGAGAAGGATCATAAGTACATAAATTTCAATGAAGGATCATTTTTGGCATTTTTTTGATATCACAAATGGACTCAACACATAGCTTCATTTACAAATGAAAAATAAATGTATTATTTAATAAGATCAACATGTTTTATTAGCTAAAATTAATAGTTGAGAAGTACACTTCTTACTATGACATCTATTGAATATAATTTTTTAGTGACAGATATATGTAATGTTCTAATATATATGCATATTTTGCACAATTACACTTTATATATATACATAAAATTTCCAATGTGAAAAAATTATTTAAACTATTTTCTACTGTATCATAATTGCTTCATTTATTAAAACTTCAATTGTCATTTCTTTCAGTGACGCTGTTAGTCTTTAAACATATAAAGTCAGCATAAAAAGAATAAGCATGTGTTTGCTAATACATAACTTTTCACACACTCATGTATGAACATACTGAGTTCATCTTTTTAAGTTATAATCATATTTTTAAAAAATAATTTATATAACCAAATATATATCAATACTAAAACAGTTTTTGTTACTTTGAGTCTTACCTGTCCTGAAAAATAATATCTTCATTTAATTACTGATTTTTTGAAAATAGTAAAGTATATTCTAATGCTCACTTCTCCTTTCATCTCATCTCTTCCATATCCTCCTAGCCTCCCAACCTCGTAACTCCATGCCTTCTTTCTCTCTTTCTACAGAAAACCAATGCTTCAATGTAAGACCCAGTGAAGTAGAATGAAACACAACAAAACAACAAACAGAAAAGAAAAGCAAAAACCAAGCAAATCAAAGAAATAGCATGAGAAACACATTCACAGGGAGACACACAGGAACATGCACACACACACACAGACACACACAGAGACAGACAGACAGACAGACAGACAGACAGACAGACAGACAGACAGACAGACAGACACACACACACACACACACATCCCCAAAACACAAAGTCGGGAACCATAATAGGTAACCAAAAGATAAGTCAGATAAACAAAGGCTCAGACAAGGCATTATGACACAAATCTGTGTCAGCAGAAGCTGTGTAGTTTGTGATGTTCATCGAAAAGTAGAAACATCAGATTCCAAGTTCAAATTACTGCATATTTCAGGATGGATATTTTAACAGAATGTAAGGATCACAAACATTTTATGTAAATTCCATTATTCACATTCTCTACAGGAAAACTTATCTATCTTTTTAAGTTTTTAGCTAGTTTCATCAAGTAAAATTCTATCATTTATATAAAAAATACATGTCAATGAAATAGCTGCTATATTTTATGATCTAGTTTGACCTATATTAATATTAGTTTTTGATCATTAAGACTCTTTGAGTACACAGGACAAATTTGTATTTCTTCCTCTTGACAAAAAATGTAACAACTATGCTTGGGTTCAATTGTAAATTGACTGATATATAATATATATTCAATTCAATTTGATTACATTGATCCACAAGTCTGTTTTTAGGACAGTACCAAGTTGTTTTTATTACTGTAGCTCTATAGTATGAAATATCTGGAATATAAATAAAAGTTGATTTCTCAAGTACAATCTCCAATTTGCATTTTACATATATTTCACAGCCTTAAAATTTATAGAAAGAAAAGAACTTCACAGATATTTTCATTATGTGTAAAGAGACAATGCTTTTATTCTAAACTGTGCTCCAAAGTGTATCTTCTTTGTTCCGATCTATATTGAATATCAAACCTTTCTTAGATAATAATGAGAGTAAAGCAATGTCACATAAGCTTATATATAAGGCTGAGTAGAAGTAGTTATTTTCTAAAAGAGTTATGTATATTAATAAAGATGTAATAAACTGTTTTTCATTTTTTAAATTAATATAATTACATAATTTTCAAAAGTATTTCCAAAAGTATTTCATTTATACCTCCTTGCTCCATTTCCAATTCATAATCTCATTTTTGTTGTTATGTAAGTCATGAACTGAGCAAGGATAATAGACAGAGGACCAGGTGATGCCCTGGAGGCCTGATCCCTTCACAAAGCAATACAGGGAACTCAGGATGCTGAATACAGGAGACAAAATCATGTTCAGGGAAGACCACAATCATTGGATAGCCTATGGCAAATCTATACAACCAACAATGTACACACTAAACAGACTGTATTTATGTATTCAGAAACAGACTATTAAAATTAAAAATATCTACAAAAGTCTAGACTCTTTCTCAATCAATTTTACATAATTGTAAATTATGTAAATCTTTAAAAATAACTTAGTCCACTCTCTTTCCAGCTCTCAAGGACAGAATATGTGTCATCTGAAAGGCTCTTTCTCCCTATCTGTGTGGGAAAGTTATTCTAGTATTTTGGAAGCTTGGTGTTTAAATTACGTTTATTTTGTTTTTAATCTAGCCTTCATCTGTCTTCTCTCATTTCACATATTTTCAGCATTGCCAGCTGCTTCATTTATTGTCATTTGTATTTAATCCTTTACTGGCAACCTGTAATCAGCATTTAATGCTGACCAAATATTGCTTAAATTTCTGAAATAATCTTTTGTATGATTTTTTATTATTATGGTAATAACAAGATTATATCTACTCTGATAAAATTTTAAATAGACATACTAGAGTTAGCAAGTTTCAACTCTTCAAATTTATACATTGAGACTGTAATTCACAAGATAATTGTATTGCATGGTGTCAAATCTGAGAGACAGTGAAGTCATTAGTGTATTGTTTTAAGTGCCATTATTTATAAGATCTAAAGGTAAGAAAAATATATTTTTATATATAGTAGAGAAATGAAGTTTCATTTCAAAGAAAGAAAAGTGATTAGCAAGGTTTAGGATAATGTGGAGACATAACAAAAGAAAAGGGCTTGCTCATAATAGGAATGGAATACAATTGAATAGGAATAATAGATCTATTGGTATTAGAAATAAATAACTATAGTCGACAAACCTAAATCAGATGGTTCAAAGGAAGTATAAGAGAGGATTTTTAAAATTTGTAACAGAAATCCAGTAATCCATTGTGGTTATTACATGCTACATATGCATAAGGAATATTCACTGCAACTGATGAATATTTGACAATATATGTCCATTATCACATTTCCATTAAAATGAGATATATATATATAATGAGACACATGGGGTCTTATTCATCCTTCTTCCACATGAAGACGACACAGCAAGGAGGGACAGTTTAGGAACCATATAGTGTTCTCTTAGCAGGCACCAGAAGGCTTGGACTAACTACATTCAAGAAGCTATTTCATGAAAGATAAAGCTCTTAACTCATTTTGTTTTTATTGAAGCTGTAATTAATTTATTCCCCTTAACAAGTTATCTCTGTTGGGTTATTTACTTATAAATCATTTTGCCAGTAAAATATTTTGCAAGCTTGGCATAAATTATAAAAAAGAAGTATACTAGCTATGTAGTTTAAAGATTTATATTATAAAACATGAATATACTAATTTGGTCTAGCAAAATATTATTAAGTATGAACCCAAAGTTGTGGGGAAGATCTCTAGAGCTTTTGTTAACCTGGCATTGCTTATTAACTTTCTAAGGTATACCCAAGATTCATCCTTATCCTATATGGAAGGATTCCCTCGTTTTCATGGCTGAACAATATTGCGTTGTATTGAAATCACACATCGTCTTTACCCATTTAAGTTTTAACAAACATCTTTGTGGCTTTGGATAGTGCTGCAATTTTGTCAGAAATCTGAGTTTATCTAATTTTTTTATGTATGCATTGTGAGATTGGGATGGGCAGGGCTAAGGAATAGACGTGGAAAATCTAAAAGCAGTTCAGTGTATACTGGCCCAGAATTATCATGAAGAAGAGTGTATATTATGTGAAAGACTGTGCACCTAACCCATGGAATTTTCTTTTCTTTGTTTCATCTTTCTTCTCTATATTAATAACATGTCAATTGGTCTTGCTGACCAATATATGTTCCTCAGGGAAGATGTGTACACCCCTCCTTTTTTTCAGTTTGCTAATATTTTATTGAGTATATTTTTCCTTACTGTGCTGTGTAATTCTTTATTGTTTTTTGAAAATCAATATCAAACTTTGTATTAAAAAGCACAACAATCAGGATAGCCAAAAAAATACAGCAATAAAACTTATCTTTTCTCTAAAATGCATGTAAAAGATAAAATCTAAAGCTCCTCAAGCCAGGATAGGCTCAGCTACAAATGAAGAAAGCACAGTAGGTCACAGGTAATGTGCATGGATGCACCATGGCCACCACAAATTTCTGCTAAGCAAACTCTCTACAGTCAAACCAGAAGTTTTTTGTTTTTTGATTGTTTCTATGTTTTGGTGTGTGTGTGTGTGTGTATGTGTGTGTGTGTGTTTGTGTGTGTGTGTTTTAAATTACATTATTTATCCATCATCTTTCAATGAAATAGGAATGTTTTTGCTTAAAGTCCACTAATGAGTGTGTACATTCCCTGCTTACCCTTTTGGGTTAGTGAGACCTCACTCAGGAGGACATTCTGCAAATCCATCCATTTGCTGGCAAATTTTAGGATATCATTTTTCTTACTGCTGAGTAGTACTCCACTGTGTAGATTTACCACAGTTTGTTAATCCATTCATCAGGTGAGGAGCATCTAGGTTGTTTCAAGGTTCTTGCTATTATGAATAATGCCTCTATGAACATAAACTAAAGCTTTTGGGGTGCGAATTTGAGTCTTTAGGGTATGTGCCTAAAAATGTTATTGCTGGAACCTTGGGTACATTGATTTCCAGGTTTCGGAGAAAGCACCATACTGCATTCCAGAGTGGCTGAACAAGTTTATGCTCCCAGCAACAATGGAGGAGTGTTCCCCTTGCTCGGCATCCCCTCCAGCATAGGCTGTCATCTGTGTTTTTAATCTTAACTATTCTGACAGGTGTATAAGGAGGTATCTCAAAGTAGTTTTGATTTGCATTTCTCTGAAGGATAAAGATTTTGAGCACTTTTTCAAGTGCATTTCAGCCTTTTGTAATTCTTCTGCTGAGAATTCCCTTTTTCGTTCTGAACCCCATTTTTAATTGGGTTATTCAAGGTTTTGGGCTCTAGTTTCTTGAGTTCTCTATATATGTTAGAGTTCAATCCTCTGTTGTTCATTGGGTTGGAAAAAATATTTTCCCATTCTGTAGGCTGTTATTTTGTCTTGTTCACTGTGTCCTTGGCCTTACAGAAGCTTCTCAGTTTCACAAGGTCCCAATTATTGATTGTTGTTCTTAGTGTCTGTGCTACTGGTGTAATATTTAAGAAGTGGGCACCTGTGTCAATGGATTGGAGGATATTTCCCACTTACTTCTGTATCCAATTCACTGTAGCTGGGTTTATGTTGTGGTCTTTGATCCACTTGTATTTGAGTTTTGTGCAAGGTGATATAGGCTTGGATCTTTTTGCATTTTTCTACACACTACCATCCAGCTATGCCAACACCATTTGTTGAAGATACTATCTTTCTTCCATGGAATATGTTTGGCCTCTTTGTCAGGTGTTTGTAGATGTGTGGGTGAATGTCTGGGTCTTCAGTTTGATTCCATTGATCCACAAGTCTGTTTTTATGCCAGTACCAAGGTGTTTTTTATTACGGTAGTTCTATAGTATAATTTTAAGTCAGGGATGGTGATGCCTCCTGAGGTTCTTTTGTTGAGCAAAATTGTTTTGTCAATCCTGACTTTCCTGTTATTCCTCATGAAATTTTGTACTGTTATTTCAAGGTATGTAAAAATTGTGTTGGAATTTTGATGGGAATTGCAGTGAATCTGTAGATTGCTTTTGGTAAGATTGCTATTTTCACTATGTTGATCCCACCTATCCAGGAATATGGGAGATTTTCCCATTTTCTGATATCTGCTTCAATTTCTTTCTTCAAAGATTTAAAGTTTTGGTCAAACAGATCTGATACTTCTTTGGTTATAGTTACACCAAGGTATTTAATGCTATATGCAGCCATTATAAAAGGTGATATTTCCCTTATAGAAAGCATCTATTATTTTGTATCATAAAAATATGCTGTGGTTGCTGTATGTTTTTGTAACTGAAACACACTAGCAACAGATCTCAGCATGTCTCATTTGGTAAATTCTATCTCCATAAATATTTATATTATGATTTATACCAATATTAAACTTACAGTTATTAGTAGCAATGAAAATAATTATGATTGGGGTCACCACAAAATCAAGAACTGTGTTAATGATCGCTGCATTAGGAAGGCTGAAAACCACTGTATTAGAGTCATCTGAATAAAATTTAATAAAACACTTGCCCCTTTCATATTTGTCTGTAGCCAGGTTTGTGGGAAATTTTGTTATTTAAAAGTTGATTTGGTACAGTCCTGACAACTTTGGTCACAATCACCTTTGGGAAGGTGGTCTTAAGTTTTAAAAAGCCTAATGGCCAAGGCAGGCTTGTAGTCAGCATTTCTCCATGATCTTTACTTCAGTTTTTTACACAGGATTTTGCTAGGACTTCCCTGGATTGTGTACAGTAATGAATAAGATAATATAATATTTTTTTTCTCCCCAAAGTGATTTGGGTCACAGGATACAAGCTAGAACATATCATATTCAAATAGTGGCAAGGTATTTATGTTATTTGGGTACAGAACACAAGCTAGAACATATCATGTTCAAATAGTGGTAAAGTATTTATGTACAGATATTTTGGAAGTCTACAATGCACAGTTTTCCTTAGCACTTCCAAGATATTCCCTGTGGCAATTTTATATCAACATTAGTAGAATATTTGTCTGCAATTCAAATTGCATTTCCTCTAATCTTGTGGTATCCATTTTCCTACAATAGATAATTATGTGATTTTAATGGAATTTTCCATAACTATATTACAGAACTATCTATGAATATCATAGGATGTATGCAAGCTTTTAGAAGTTTACATTTCTTAACTGTTGAATTTTTATACATGTGTTCAATTGTTATGTTTGTATAATTCTAATGTAAGAAGAAAAATTTAAATTATTTCTCTATATACACTATTTCTTATAACCAATTATTTTATAATTCTTATCATTACAAGTATAATATAGTTTTAGTATAGTAATAGAATCTTAAAGAAAACTTGCTGCTTTCAACCTTTTTACCATAAATAATAAAATTTATATTGAGATATTATAATATTTTGATTTTTTTATATCTCATACATTTTCCTGGAATTAGTTTTAAAATGGCAAACAGAATTCACCACCACCACCTCATAATCTGATAAAACTTCTATCTCTACAAATCCAGTTGTCTTACTAGCTGTATGAATTTGGGAACAACTGGTAAAGGTGATGAATAGAAACAGCATGAGCTTAAGAATGGACAGTGTGTCACTGTCCTGTGGTTCTATGATGACACTCAATATTTGTCAATGACTTCAATGGAATGGAAGAAAACTCAGGTTTGAAGTCAACTGCTGCTTCTATGAAAGTCCTTATGGAAGAATAAATATTGTAACACATTAAAAACTTAGCACAAAATTATGTGTGAATTCTCATGAAAGTGTAAGATGTAAGAATAGAATAGCCTCCTTATTTTGAATTTTATACTGTGTTTTAAAGGACAGTGAAAAAAGATTTTCTTAACGAAGTAAACATGATTCTGCATGTTTCCAGCATTGTATCATTGGAATATTGATTGTCCCTGCAGTTATGTTATTTTAACTCTCAATCCCTAGTTCATGCTTATGTGTGCTGGTTCTGGAAGTTTGTAGACATCAGGCATAGATGGAGGAATCAGGAGTAGCTAGGTCCCTGGGGTAGGGGTCTTTGATATGAACTATGTATCTAATTCTGATCCATTGTGCTATGAACATCTATCTCTCTTTAGCTGCACTGAGAGTACCATGATGCTTGCCTTAAGTGCAAAAGCCAAGTATGGACTAACTAAACCTTCTAAGGTCGAGATATTATAAATAAAGTCTTTATAAGATTGCAAACTCAGAAAATTTATGAACTATAAATGAAGATAATACAAGCATATAGATTTTTTTAGAAAATTTATAGTATTTAATGTGACTTTATGTTTCTGTAATGAATGCATTTTAGATATATAGATATTGAATTACTCTATGGGCAATTTCTGCACTATTACTGAAAAATGTAGACGTACTAATTCTTAAAGTTTAATTTGAAAAAAATGTGATGAAATATTTTATAGTGTTTAATTAATAATACAATATAATAAAAGCAGACAGTAATTTATACTAAATATATAAGCATTAAATAAGGTTATTTTTATCAAATTTACTCAAAATTTATGCCATAATGGCAAGGTCAAATTACACACATGCACCCCTCAAGTGATGTTTTGTGCTTCTTTAGAATTTTATGCAGCATTTGCTCAGTATAATAAAATATCTTTCACCTCACATTTTATTTGTACATTATGATCATGCAAAGGGATATTTTTGCAAACAAAATACTCATAAATTTTCCCCACTTTTCCAAAGGACCTCTCAAATCTTTGAAATTTAAGCACCTTTCTTCTGAAATGCTCAGCATGTCATCATTCTTTGTCCTACATTTCAAACTTTGGATTGAAAAATAAAAATGTGAAAAAGAACTGTTTTTCATACTAAGTTCAGTGAACTACTTTTACAGTAATAAATATAGAAGTAGCCAGAGCACTCATAAGTAATTTTGTGCCATGAATTTCATTTTTTGAAAATAATTGCTAAATATTTATATGCAAAAGACCTCCAAAAATAATTGATTGAAGTATTTTGTCTTTTTACATTATGTTTTGGAAAACAGATATAATAAAGTGGTTGGTTAGCAATTTTAAACTGCAGTATATTTTCTACTTTTATAAGAGCTAGAATGATACAGAAGCATGCTCATGGTTGTCTAGGTAATAAATCTCCACCCTTTCTTCTAAAGCAGTGACACCAATATCTATAAACCAAGGTCAGTCATAATACTGTATGGTTACATGTTCATTACTGATCAAAACTATTTTTCATTGAGCTATCAATCAAACTATCATCAGAATGCAATCATGTTCTAAGAATAGGAGATGAGTTTAGACAATGATTTACATTAATAAATAATCTACTTCAGAAACTAAGTGCTTTAATTTGCAGTAGAGATCTTTGTGGATGGAAATGTAGCTACAGTAATAGAATCATCTGCTCATTATTTGGAAAGGTCATGAAAGAGTTTCTTTTTTCTTTGTTCCTGCATAAATGAGATATGTAGGCTAAGCTTCCTCCAGAATTATAGGTAATAATCCTTAGGAATTAAGGGTCAGCTGTTACAATGTCTGAATTTGTTTTCATCACAGCCAACAGCTTTATTATGATCTCATCACACCCATTTTTCTTTCCTCTCATTGTAAAGGTGACATTATGAATTATTGTTTCAATAAGGACACTTCTGAGAATGATGTGGAATGCAATTAATAACTACATTGACACAATAATCATAAACCAAACCTCCAAGGCAAAGCAAAGCTTACAAAAATCCCCCATCATACATTGCCTTTTAAAATCCTGAGCCTGGAAACTCCACCTTTTACCTTTAAAATAACCAGCTTCCTTTAGTTTATGATAATTTAAAAAATTAAAATCTTATAAGAACTGAAACATTTCTACTTTGAAGTGTTTCAGCATTTTAATTTAGTAGTGTCTTAAAAACTTGAAGCTGTACTTTTGATCACTCTAAACACCATTTGGATAAGTAATATACTCTTGAATGATGTTAATTAAAATTCATTATATTCTACCTATTAATGTGCTTGTATTCTGTCCTAAGTTTCCAGAGATAACGTGCTTTGTGATACATATTGTTTTATTTTATCTACTTTTAGTCAGTGCTTCCCCTCAAACAAATTTTGCTGCCCGCTGAAAAGCAGTTGAAGGCTCCTCCAATTAATTATTTCTGGCTTATTTCAAATCTTATCTCTTGCCCAGATTTCAGTCTCAATGATGGTTGTCACAACTTTTCTTAAATCAAATACAAGAGGTAAATGCAAATAATATTAAAGCAATTTCCAAATATTTTAATGATGAAGTAGTATTTAATATAGCGAAGCAGTAAGAATTGACAAAGCTGGTCCACCTTTGTTTTAAGTCTGCTAACATAAACACTTGTGACTTCTTTGCAGGGATTTGTTTCTGCCCAAAGATGTTCTCCTATTTTCCCATAGAGGGGGGACTAATTCTCTTACACACTTGCTTAGTCACTCACTCAACAAAGCTTATTATAGTTGAGATGCTCAGTATAAATATTAAAGAATAGTGTCTGTGTTACAGCCCAACAGAAACTACACAACGCAGGCTGGGCATTATAACTCAGTGGTAGAATGACAGTCTTACATATCTTTGACCCTTAACACTGGACTGCATAAGAAAAATGGACAGAAGAGAGAAAAAATGAAAGATTTAAAAATGTGGTTGTAAGGAATAAAGAAGGGCAAGAAGAGGAAAAAGAAAGTGAGCCATATGATCCTGAAATGGTGGCTCATGCCTATTGTCTCAGCATTCACAAGAGAAAGGGTGGAAGTAAGTTCTGGGACTGCTTGGGCTACATGGTGAGTTTCCTGCCAGTTTGAGTTACAAAGCAAGATTCTGTTTCAATAAACAAATTTAAATTTAAGCTTAAATCACAAAAGTTAAGAATATCAAAACCTCTAGAAGAGCAAAGAGAAAAAGCATATATCTAATCTAAGAAAACACCACTACTCTCATAGCTTTGGGAAGCAGAAAACAAGAGAGATCATTAGCCAGAAAGAGGAACTGAAAATTGATACCCAACCAAAAGAGTTTTCACACAGAAAGAAAGCTCAGAGGAAAATGTAATGCTTGACAGGGCCATGAACAACTAATTATCCTTGACAAGGAAATTAGGACCCATAGCAGGCAGGTGAGGATTATGCTGATTAAATGGAGGAGTTATAGGCAGGAACAGACAAAGATATGTTGAGAGACTCATTATGAGGTTTCAAACTAGAAAGCTAAGTCTAATAGTAGGTGAAAACATTTATTAGAACAAGAGGGGAAAGGTTGGAAGCTTACTAGAATCCCTCGGTGACCAGGAAAGCAGTATTTAATTTAGCCAATAATAAGTACAAGGAAATTTCCTTTGTGCCATATTCATTTAGGGTTAGATATAACATAATGTGCTGTTAGTATTTAAACATTTATTAGGTTAATAAACATAATTTATTCAGTTTATATTTCTATTTTTATTGCACAGTATTTACCTGTAAATTCTAATTTTGATTAATTAGGTACATAATATTTAATTTTTAAAATATGTCTGTATAATACTCATACATAGAATAAAAATCTAGGTAAGATCCACATCCTAGACCACAACTGATTGCTATCAAAATATAGTTTATAAGACAAAATGATTTTAGCTCATTTTTTTATTTATTTAAAATTTTTTACCACACATATCACTGCTCTGTCTCTCTTCCTCTCCTCCCAGTCTCTCCCAGTCCTCCCTCAGCCTCTCTCTACTCCAAGAAGGACAAGGAGTTCCATGGTATGTCAGTTCAGTCTGGCATATCCGGGTGAGGTAGGTCCGAGTCCATCAAATCCAGTATCAAGGCTGGGTTAAGTGTTTCTCTGTAGGGAATGGGTTCCAAGGTATCAGTTCCTGCACCAAGAACATAGTCTGATCCTCCTGCAAGAGGTTCCACAAACTGCTCATGCCATTTGACAGTTTTGGAAGGGTTATTTCCGTTCCCTGAAGGTTCCTCATTGATTGTTTCTAATTCAGTGAGCTCCTATTAGCTAAGGTCAGCTGTCTCTGTGGGTCTCATCCTCATGATCCTGATCCCATTGCACTTATACACTCTCTCCTCTCTTTCATCAGCTGGACTGGGAGCTTGACCTGGTGCTTAGCTATGGATCTCTGCTTCCTCCTCTATCCCTTGCTGGATGAAGGGTCTATAATGACAATTAAGATTTATTTGATTATAAGGGAAGTCCTGTTTAGGCACCTTCTCTACTACTGCTTAGAGTCATAGCCAGGGATATCTTGTAGGTTTTTGGAGGTTTCCTCAGCACCAGGTTTCTTTCTATCCCCACAATGGCTTCTTCTATCAAGATATCCATTTCTTTTTTTCTCCCTCTTTGTTGCTCCTCTCACTCAACCATTTCCTTGTCTCATGATTTGTTCCCACCTCTCCTTTCTTGCTCCCTGTTATGATCACTGATTATGTGATCAATTTTGGAGTTTTATAGAGTGCTTAGAGGAAGGTATATTCTTGGGTATTTAGGTGAAATATTCTGTATATATCTGTTAACTCCATTTGTGTCATAATACCTGTTAGCCCCTTATTTCTCTGTTAAATTTCTATCTGGTAGACCTATCCATTGGTGAGGGCAGGGTATTGAAATCTCCCACTATTAGTGTGTGTGGTTTGATGTGATGTTTAAGCTTTATTAATACTTCTTTAACATAAGTGTGTGCCCTTCCTTTAGGGGCATAAATAGTCAGGACTGAGATTTCTTTGGATAATTTTTTGTAAAACGAATAAGTAATATCTTTCTTGATCTTTTAATTAAATTTAGTTTAAAGTCTATTCTGTTAGATTTTAGGATAGCTACATATCTTGTTTCTTGAGTCCATTTGATTGAAAAATTATTTCTCAACCCTTTACTCTGAGGCAGTGTTTGAAGTTGTGGTGTATTTCTTATATGCAGCAGAAGGATGGATCCTTTTTTCATATTCATTGTGTTAACTTTTGACTTTTTAATACATGAATTGGTCTAGTGAGATTTAGAAATAAGAATGACCAGTGGTTGTTAATTTCTGTTATTATTGGTGATAGTGTGTATATGTTTACCTTCTGGGGTGTTTGCTTCTGTGAAATTATCTATTGTTTGTGTTTTCATGGTTGTATCTAGCTTCTTAAGGTTGGAGTGTTTCTTCTAGTGCTGTCTATAGGGCTGTATTTGTGAATAGATATTGTTTAAATTTTTTTCATGGTATATCTTGTTTATTCCATCTATGGTGTTTGAATTTTGCATCCCCCTGACAATGGGAAGTAGAAAAGATCCCCTGAGTAAATTGTGTTCACATTGGGGGTTAAGGATGGAAAGGAATCATGAGAGAATGGGATGGTTGAGTGGGAGGATCAACAGAGAGGGACAGCAAAGAAATATTTATCTTGATAAAGGGAGTTATTGAGGGGTTAGGGAAAACCCTGCTGCTAAGGAAGCACCTAAGAACCAACAATGTGACCAAGCTAAGACTCCTATGCTTGGAGTGATAAGAATGCCTAAACATGACTTCAATTATAACCAAATAAATGACCACCTTAATTGTCATTATAAATCCTTCATCCAGCAACTAATAATAGAGGTAGAAGCAGTGGTGCATAGCTAAGCACTTGGTCAAGCCTTCGGTCCAGCTGCAGAGAGGGAAGAGATAGCATAAGAGCAAAGGGATCAGGATCATGAAAAGGAGGCCCACAGTGATGGCTGACCGTATCTATTGGGAGCTCAGTGACTCTGTAATGCCAGCTGAGGAACCTTCATGGAAAGGAACTAAACCCTCTGAATGTAGATGACAGTGGAAGAGCATGGGCAATTTATGGAGCATCTTATAGTCAGACAAGAGTTTATTCCTGGTGCATAAACTGGCCTTTCAGAGCCCCTTCCCTGTACAGGAACAACTTACTCAGCCTTGATACTGGGGAAGGAAATCTGTTCTACCTCAACTGGATATTTCAAACAGAATTGACTCAACTTGGTAGTCATTGACCTCCCTGGAAAATGGATGAGGGGAAGGGGTTAAGGGGAGACTGAAGGAGGACTGGGAGGAGGGGAGGGGGGAGGAAGGGGGAGATGTTGGGTATGGGAAAAAACTTTAATATATATATATATAAATTTTACCCATCTTTCTTTTCCTATTAAAATCAATTGATAGACTTTATTTATTACTGTGGTTAAAAAAAAACTGTCAAGATGAACTAAGCTTTATAACCTCAAGTTATATATATATATATATATATATATATACATATATATGTATATATATAATTATATGAGGTTATTATTGAGCATACAACCACAACACATCAAACTCAGCAGAAATGTGTCCTTTAACCATAAACTTTACTACTTAAAACTTTTATCCTGGTCATATTCAGAATGTTGTGAACCACCTAGAGTCTCAGAAAGAAAAAGTAATTCACTTTTCCCCTCATACTCAAAACCTAGCAAATAATATTTGTGTATACATAACTAGGGGCACAGGTCAATATATAACATGTAGAAAGAGAAAATATGGGTTAATATTAGGAAGAGAATGCACTGAATTCAGACAATAAGCAAGAGTTATAAAAATTATAAAACTAATTGTTTTCTAGTTTTCACTCTTTTATGGATTTTCACTTTGTTTATAGATAAGTGAATAAAATATATTTAATAATTAAAGTATAAAAACTAATATTAACCCCTGAAATTCAGTTTTGATGAATACCTAACCATACAGGAGTTTGTTTTATTGTATAATCTTTAAATCTGCTTAATTATTTTCATGTATCATATATATTTACAACTTTTAATAATATTTTTAAATAAAGAAAAATAAATAACTTCACAAATAATAATATAAACCACTCTGTTAACTAAAAGATAAGTTATTAATACTCTAAATTCTCTCAGGTTTATGGCTGTCTAATAAGCACGGCTTTTAAAACAATTTATTTTGAAAAGACTAAAAATTTTTATATGTAAACCTGTGAAAACTTCAATAAATATTGAGGAAATAGAACTAGTAGCAGGAGCAAAAATACACTTTTAGGGCATATTTTCTTGTTCAAAACTACAAAACAAAAGTACAAATAAGGTCAAACTGGAACGAGTAAGCAAAGGAAAATGTGGGATATTTAAAATACTAGACACTTGTTAACATCTTAAAATCTTTTCCCTTTGTAATAAACAATTGCCTCCCATCAACACACACATTTATAAATTATTTAATTGAATTTTTATTATTTGAATGATGTTACTATAACAAATACACATTACATATACACTGATATATAGCTACATGTTTATGTATATTTTGAACTTGCTTTCTATTATCTTTGATTTTATTTGATTTCTTCAGCTATTCATCTAATAAGTTTACTTGTGATGTTTGGTTGTGATAATCAGTTTACTGTCTTGAGAACACTTTATCTAATCTTAGTAGTAGGGAATTATAGCTACTGCTGGCAAAGTTTTAAAGCTTCCAAATAGCTGCATCTTCTATCACATGGGTGCCCTCAATTAACTCCAATGCAAGCGCCTTTTGTTTTTATGATAAACATGAAATTTTGTGTCTGAAAATGAAATTAGCACTTCACAGATAATTTCAGAATGATGCCAATGCACCTCAAGGGTTTATGGTTTGGAAAAAAAATGGACAAGTCAGTTCTTCAATACTAAAATTTAATTACCTGATATCAAAAATCTTTCATTTTGGTTAATGTGTATACTGGAGTCATATTTTAAATAAGCTTTAAGTGACATTTAAGTTTTAACAATGTTGTTTTTTTTTTCTCCAGTAAGACTGGAATAAACTTAAACTATTTTTCAAAACTGATGTAAAATATACTGATATATAGCCAATTCCAGAGCTCAAAAATTAAGTTGTGAAAGCATTGTTATTTTACAAAGTTCTTTTATTATTTTTTTTCTCTTTGACATAGCGATTTTTTTATTTATAAAATAAAGTCTTTTTTAATCTATGTATCCCCTTGCTCCCCCTCCCTTCCCTCCTCCCAATTCTTCCCAGTCAGCCTTTAGCCTCTTCCCTCCCCATCCTCCACCCACTTCCTATCCCCCTATCCCCTACCCCAAAAGGGCAAGAAGTTCCAAGGTAGGTCAGCTCAGCATGGAATATCCACCCCAGGCAAGTCTGATTTTCTCATCCTACTATCAAGACTGGGTTAGGTGTTCCTCTGGAGGGAATGGGCTCCACGGTGCCAGCCCATGCACAGAAACACAGTATGACCCCACCCCTAGAGGATCCGCATGCTGCCCATGTCAATCAACAGTTGGCTACCCTTGGGAGGCCTAGCTCGTTTTCCTGATGGTTTTTCAGTGGTTGTTCTTGGTCTGCAGCAAGCCATCACTGGGGGAATTTTCCTCATAATCCCTACCCCTTGCTCATACAGACTCTCTCCTCCCCTCTCAGTTCAATCAGGAGCTCTGCCCAGTGCTCAGCCA
This sequence comes from Sigmodon hispidus, assembly GCA_004025045.1. Classification (NCBI taxonomy): domain Eukaryota; kingdom Metazoa; phylum Chordata; class Mammalia; order Rodentia; family Cricetidae; genus Sigmodon; species Sigmodon hispidus. Next base: position 15,658 of record PVIH01002634.1, on the reverse strand, counting down.
TGACTCTCTGTCTCCACCTCTATTCATTGTTGGATGTAGGTTCTGTGATGACACTTAGGGTGGTTATTCATTTGATTATAGGGGAAGTCCTGTCTAGGCACCCACTCCACTATTGGTTGGAGACCTAGCAAGGGAAATTATGTAAGTTCTTGGAGGCTTCCCTAGCATCTGGTCTCTTTCCAACCCCACATTGGCTTCCTGTATTAAGATCCCTATTTCTTTTTTTTTTTTTTTCTCCTTGTTTGTTACTCCTCTCACTCAACCATCTCCTTCTCTCATTATTTATTACCAACACTTTTTGGTTGCAACAAATTATGCTCCCAATTAGCTAAGAAAATCTTCTCTCTTTTCTCTTCCTAGGAGAAGAAGTTTCTTCTGATGCTAAGCTGTTCATGGGTTGTGGTTTGCAGACTGGGTGTTCTTTGCTTTTTGTCTAAAGTCCACATATGAGTGACTACATCCCATGCCTATCTTTCTGGGCTTGTGATACCTCTCTCAGTAAGATATTCTCCAAATCCATCCATTTGCCTGCAAATTTTAGGATGTCATTTTATTTTCTATTTATTTATTTGTTTGTTTATTTATTTATTACTGCTGAGTAGTACTCCATTATGCAGAAGTAACACAGTTCGTTTAATCATTCTTCAGTTAAGGGTCATCTATGTTGTTTATTAAGACTGGGGGGCCTTGCTATTATAAATACTGCTGCTATGAACATAGTTGAACTAATCATTTGGGCATGAATGTGCATCCTTTGGGTATATGCCCAATAGTGGTATTGCTGAATCCTTGGGGAGGTTGATTCCCAGTTTTCTGAGGAACTGCCACACTGCATTCCAGAGTCACTGTAAAAAGTTACACTGCCACCAACAATGGAGGAGTCTTTTCCTTCTTCTGAGTACTCTCCAGCATAGGTTGTCATGTGTTTTTGATCTTAGCCATTTTGACAGGAGTAAGATGGTATCACAAAGTTGTTTTGATGTGCATTTCTCTGATGGATAAAGTTGTTGAGCACTTTTTACAAGTGTCTTTCACTATTTGTAATTCTTTTGTTGAAAATTTCCTTCTTAGTTCTGAACCCAATTTTTTAATTAGGTTATTTAGGTTTGGGGCTCTAGTTTCTTGATTTCTCTATATATTTTAGAGATCAGTTCTTTGTCGATTGAAGGGTTGGTGAAGATGCTTTTCGATTCTGTAGGCTGTCAGTTTGACTTGATGATAGTGTCCTTGGCCTTACAAAAGCTTCTCAGTTTCAGGAGGTCCCATTTATTGATTGTTGTTCTTAGTGTTTGTGCTACTGGTGTTATATTTAGAAAGTGGTCACTTGTGCCAATGCGTTGGAGGATATTCCTCACTTTTTTTTTCTATCAAGTCAATGTAGCTGGGTTTATGTTAAGGTCTTTGATCCATTTGGATTTGAGTGTTGTGTGTTATGATACATTTGGATCTATTTGCATTTTTCTACACACTACCATCCAGTTATGCCAATACCATTTGTTGAACATACTATCTTTTTTCCATTGAATATTGTTGGCCTCTTTGTTAAAAATTAGTTGCTCATAGTTGGGTGTGTTAATGTTGGGGTCTTTGATTCAATTATGTTGATCCACAAGCCTGATTTTTTTTTTACAGTACCAGGCTATTTTTATTATTGTAGCTCTATAAGATAGCTTGAAATCAGGGATGTAAATTCCTCCTGAGGTTCCTTTATTGAACACAATTGTCTTGGCAATCCTGGGTCTCCTGTTATTCCATATGAAGTTGACTATTCTTCTGTCATGGTCTGTAACATATAGTGATGGGATTTTTATGGGGATTGCATTTAATCTGCAGTTTGTTTTTTTGTAAAACTGCCATTTTTACTATGTTTATCCTACCTACCCAGGAGCATGAGAGATCTTTCCATTCTCTGATATCCTCTTCAATTTCTTTCTTCATTGACTTAAAATTTTTGTCAAACAGATCTGCTACTTCTTTGGTTAGAGTTACACCAAGATATTTAATGTTATTTGTAGATATTATATAGGGTGATGTTTCCCTTATTTCTTTTCTATCCCTTTTATCCTTAGTGTATAGGAGGAATATTGATTTTTTTTTTTTTAGTTAATCTTATACCCTGCTACATTTCTGAAGGTGTTTATCAGCTGTAGGAGTTCCCTGGTAGAATTTTTTGGGTCACTTATTTATACAATCTTATCTGCAAATGGAGATAGTTTGACTTCTTCCTTTCCATTTGTATATCTTTAATCTCCATTTGTTCTCTTATTATTTTAGCTAGAACTTTGAGAAATATATTGACTAGATAAGCGGAAAGACTGTTAGTAACCAGGCATAAATTTCTTCCTATTGGTTGCATTTTAGGGCCAATTAGAGTCATTGTTTGTAGACATGGATAACAAGTGCCAAATAATCCCCATGTTAAAATTATGTTAATTTTATTCTTTAAATCTTGATTATAACATAAATTATGAATGAAATTTTATTAATCATTTGCCACAGTTTTGTTTCTTTATTGATTTGATGTATCATTTTGCTCTTTAGTGTTATTGATTAAGAATTAATTTAAGACAATACACTATTTGTCAAATTATCATTTCCTATGTATGTTTTTAATTAATGAGTTATCCAAACTACTAAATTGATCTTCAGTTACTGCATTGTCTAATCCATGTGATTAAGTAATTACAAATTGCAAATTTTTAATTTAATTTTGTTTACCATTTATCAAATCATATCTTCACTTTTCTTTGCTGCAAAATTACTCAATATATTTGAGTCCAGCACATGCTATCTAGTTTCCTTTGCTCTCTATCTCTTAGGCCACTATTCTGAACACTAATTTTGAGATAGTAATATTTAAGTCAGAGTCAAAACTGTCTATAGTTTGCTACATCTAATACTCGATTTTATGAACATATCCTGATTTGTATCATTTACTTCTGCATTTGAAGTTATTTTCCTTCCTTATTATTTTGTTTCTTAGTATTTAAGATATCACATTCTTTGTGTTATTGTTGTTCATTTTACTCATTTGGTTCTTTACTCTTTGGGAGACCTGCCAGCCAGATTCCAAATAATAACATGGAGACTTAATCCTATTTATGAAAGCCCAACCTTATTTTGGCTGGTTTTTCACCAGCTTTTCTAAACTGAAATTATCCAATTCACCTTTTGCGCCTAGTTTTTTATGTTTCTCTAAAGATAAAAGAAATTGGTGGTATAGCTGGTGGATGGACCCTGATCTTTTTTTCCTTCTCTTTCTCTTCTCTTTTTCTCTTTCTATTCATTCTTCCTGCCTGCCAGCCCTGCCTATTTCTCTACTGTCTAAAATTATCCAGTTAGCTTTTTATTACACCAATCAGGTATTTTATGCAGGCAAAGTAACACAGCTTCACAGAGTTAAACAAATGCAACATGAAAGAATGCAACACATCATTAAACAAATATTCCACATCTTTAATTAATCTTCTGCAACATTTTGGAGTTAGTTTTATGTTTCAATTTTTTTTAAATTTTTAACAAAATTTTAAATGTCCACATGTTAGCATTGGTACCACATAATATAAAATTTATATGTGTATTTATTGATGTTTGACTCCATTCTAGTGTATTCCTCCTACATGCTACCTTCATTTCTGCCTTGTCAGTATGTGGATGACCCTTTGTTTTGTTAACTTTTCTACCTCAGTTTGACAGATAGTTTATTATTCTGGCAGATCCTCAATGCTGTATACACATCCATTTACATTTATATTGACAGCCTACATGTTCTGTTGAAGATCTATGCTCACTGACCACATTCATGAGATCACTGCTTGGATAGCTTAAAAACTTGCCATACTCAACCTAGGTCACCACAGTCTTAAATTTTTCTTCACTTCAACTGATCAGAACTTAATCTTTCCAATTTGTTGCTAAGACAGAGACCATGAGAGATACTTCATTCACCATTTAACAAGCTAGCAAAGTCCTTAGAATTCATTTTGAAGAACAGACCTTTGTTATTTCCTGTACAGCTAATATCTTTCAAACACACCATTATCAATCATCTTGGTTATAGAAAAATGCTTAGGGTTGACTTTGTTTACTCTCTTCTATAGGAAACACACAAAATGGCCTGTTTAGAAACATGCCACATTTTTTCCAAACACTCAGATATAATCTTTCCTGAATGTTTCCTTTGATATAATCATAACTAATCCTTTTATTTTTCAATTATTATATCAGATATCACTTTAAAGAAATCAACTACTAGCCTCTGTTAAAATTAGAATCTATTCATGCCCAGAAGCTTCTGTTTTCTATTGTCACCTATAGCACTTTCTGACAATTATATATCTTTATTTCCACTTGAAATGGCTTTCTCCCTCCACTCAATCAAAAATCCACAAAGACAGGTATTTTCCAACTATTTCCTTTTCTTTATTCTGGGGTAATAAAGAGGAGGACAGGTTTTCTGTTGCTCACTACTGTAATACATCACAGATGTGGAGCAATACTGAACTTTGAGAACATGGTCATATTTACTAATTGCTTAGTTCAATTTTCCATATGTAATAGGCAATGTGCTGCATTGGCTACTTCATTTTATCTCTCAAAGAATTACATAAATATATCTTTTTGAGAGATGCTTAAATTAAATTCCCAAAATGGTTAGTTCCTAGAATCACACATCATTAGCTGAATGAAAGGTCAGCCATTCCAGATCCCCTCCAAGGATATTACTAAAACTTGCTTCTTCCCATCCTAGAGGTAGGTCATTATAGTATGTGAAACATAAATAGTACAAATATTGACATCTGCAAAGAGAGCTTTCAAAGATACAGGAGATAACTTTCGTTTGGACAATGATTGAGTCACCATTTTATAATTTTAATATTTAGACTCACTACTTAATGAAATATAGCATGTAAATATTTTCTGATATTGTGAGTATGAGATGTTTCAGGTAAAGTCCAATATATGATAAGATCTGCCAAATATAGAATAAAATGTTTGTATAGAAATCACTAAATATGACATCAGGATAATAATGATTCCTTCTTAGGAAGTAAAAATAATACACATCCAGCTACCACTGGCAAAACATGTCTCTGAGAATATGGGCAGTATCCAATTTTAATGTAAAAAAAAAAAGCTTTACACTATGAGCTTTATCTCTCTGTTAGCAGGTCTTCTAAGCTGTATATTTTTCTATATCTTCCTAAATTAATAATTACATTGCAAACATTTTAAAGTATAAAGACAATATTTGAATTCTACATTTTATAGACTCATAAGTTACATAGGTTTTTTTTCTGCTGCCCACACTTAGATAATAACTATCACATTTTCTTACAAAAGTTCATGATCTGAAATATTATATTCATTAGTACTATTCTAACCTAATATTTCTCTATTTAGGTTCAAACAACTTAATACTCCCACTTAAAGGAAACTATCTTTGTTTAGTAATAATTATCACTGCTGTTATCATTTATACTAACTTGTCTGTAGATCCTAAATTATGAGTCAAGTTACACAGAGCACATTCTTTTATTTTATTTTAAAAACTTAGCAAACTTATGAAATGCAAAATAATCATGAATGATTATATTTTACTTTCTATCTAAGTTCATCTAGCTTTTGTATTTTACTGCATTAGTCCCCTGTGTCATTTTAGGTTTATTCTACTGAACATTGGACTGCAAACACATACACAAAACATATAACACATACAAAACATACAACACATACACATACTACATGTACACACACACCACACACACACATACACACACACACACACAGAGAGAGAGACAGAGAGGAGGTAAAGCCTTGTTTATTTGTATGACTTTATCTTAATAATTTGAAAGTTACAGACACCACATTTATTTTGCTTCAAATACATGACAATACTGAAAGGCAGAAACCTTCATACATATGTATGTATTTAAGGAAGAAAATATTTTTGTTTCTATATTGGGTCAATATGGTTAATCACTTTTTTACAATGCACTTGAGATATAATAATGTGAGACCATGAGGAAATTATAGTACTGCATGTGTTGTAGAATCTAAAGTTTAACAGTGAGAAATTTTAATGACTACCCTATCATACATAACAAAGAGAATTATAGAATTAATTAAGAGAAAATATAATTTTTGAAAAAACAACCTGGTAATTACAGGACCGAAGAAATTAATAAAGTAAAAGATAGTTGCATGGTTTCAATGGAGACTTAGTTTCTTTTCTATCTACAGTACTAAAATCATAGCAGTATTATTCATAATAGGAAGAACCTGGAAAGAACCTATGCCCCTCAACTGAAGAATGGATTAACAAACTGTGGTACATCTACATAATGGAGTACTACTCAGCAGTAAAAAAAAAACAATGATATAGTAAAATTTGCAGGCAAATAGATGCATTTGGAGAATATCCTCCTGAACAAGTTATCACAAACCCAGAAAGATATCCTCACTCATTAGTGGACTTTAAAAAACAAGTTATTGTATACAAGAGCTCAAGACTAGAATATAGTTAAATGACACAATGCCTCACTTATGCATTGATGGCCACTGGCAGGGGTATGAGTGAAGAAAGACTTGTTTTCTTAAGGGTCTGTCCATGGGGAGTTAGATTATGCTCCAGTAGGTAAATGAGAAGCATGAATGAGCATTTTTGTAAACAGAGAGATCATAAGAGCTGGTATGAATCTGAGAAGACTGATAACTGAATTTGATGAGGTGCATGATGTAAATTCACCAAACAATATATATACAATTTGAAACTTGAAAAAAAAAAACTTTTAGAAAAAGGACTGAAAGGCAAAAGCCATAGAATAGAGTATCAGGTATATCAAAGTGTGAGAAGGTTCACAAAGTGATAAATAAAAAGAATTTTTTAAAGAAAAAAAAACCTCAGGAAGCAAGTATGCATGGAGGAAAACAGATTACTAAAATTCTAGATAAGATGGTTTTTCTAGATCAAGGATAAATCTGATGACCTTGTTGTCATTGATAAATATTTGCTGTTTTTAATGTTTTATTGTATATACTGCACATCCACAAAATCTGCTCTATCACATAATTTCAAACCTTTAATGTAGTTGTATTGATTTAAGAAAGCTGCATGGATTATAGATTTCCTGGAGAAATATATATTTATATATTAAATGTTATATATATATATATATAATGTGTGTACATATGTATATATATATATTTCAGGAGTATGGAGAAATATAGCAATGATGACTACTGCCAATAGGCCCAAGCAATTTTAGCTTATTTTAACACTTAAGCTTGTATGTGTGTGTGTGTATGTGTATTTGTACACAACTTTTTTATGCAACTCATTCAATGTACTTGATCAACATTCAAAGTAGAACAATACAAACAGCTAAAAACATGAGTATGCCATCCAAACTCACATTTCAGAACAGTACAGATATACAGGCTTACATTAGCTGCCTTGGGACTTTCTTTCTCTCTGTCTTTTCCCTCTTCTTTCTCCATCTATCTGTCATTCTCTATTCTTCCTTTGACAAATCGTCCAGAATGTGAAACTCTCCATTTATTTTAATGTGCAAGAAAAATGGTGATATAGAGAATTAGAATCATATTAATACCTCTAAAGATATAGATTCTACAAATTTCCTGATGTCACTTTTAACAGTTGTGTAATACTCCCCTGTGTTAATAGACCATGTTATTTATCTACTCTTCAGTTGGTGGACATCTAGGTTGTTTCCAGTTTCTAACCACTATGAAAAATAGCATACATGGACATAGTTGAGGAAGTATTCTTGTGATAAAATGGAACATTTTTGGGTATATGCCCAAGAGTGGTATAGCGGTGTCTTAAGGTAGATCAAGTCCAAATTTTCTGAGAAACCACCATATTGATTTTCAACATAGCTGTACAAGTTTGCACTCTCATCAGACGTAAATGAATGTTCCCCTTGCTCTCCATCCTTACCATCATGAGCTGTTACATATGATTTTTATCTTAATCATTCTGACAGGTATAAGATGGAATCTCAACGTAGTTTTCATATGCATATCCCTGTTGTTTAAGTGTGTTGAACATTTCTCTAAGTGTTTCTTGGCCATTTGAGTTTCCTCTGTTCAGAATTCACTATTTAGAATTGTACTCCATTTTTTAATTGGATTGGATGAGGTTAGGAGCACCAAGAAAACATAGTCCACAAAACTAATTGATGGGGACTGATGGGGGACTCTCAGAGGTCAAGGAGCCTTTTGGGGTCTGACCTAAGTCCTATGCATATATGCTAGGGCTCCTTAGTATAATTATGAGACCCTTTTCCTCCTAGTGGGTTGCTTCCTCTGTCCTTGATATGATGATATGTGGTCTTATTGTAGCATATTATGCCATGTTTGGTTGATGTTCCAGTGATACCTACTCTTATCTGAGGAGAGATGGAAGGGGCATAAATCTGAGGATGAAGAGAGATAGAGAAGAGACTATAAGAAGGGAAAACTGTGGTTTATATATACTATAAAAAGAATAATATTATAATAAATGCAAATTCTAAAAACTAATACAATCTTTTTACAAACTATCAGAACTTTGTACTGTCCTGGCACATAGAATATTTCAGCAAATGCTTAGTTATTGAACAAATCAACCATTGTCTGAATAATTTCTGTCTAAGTTGGGGTTTTACTGCTGTGAAGAGAAACCAAGACCATGATAACTCTTACAAAGGCAATGAATTGAGGTGCTGGTTTGTGGTTTCATAAGTTTAGTCCGTTGTAATGAGATTATGCTGGCAATGTAAATATTTCTCCTGCCTATGAGTTTAATAAAAACCTGATTGGCCAAAGGTACACAGTAAGTGTGGACAAGGCTACTAGAATAAGAAAACTGTGGGAACATCTCAGAACAACACAGGTGCCAGAGAGTTGCTGAAGCTGCCAGGAGACACAGAGAAAATACTGCTCTGAGAAAAAGTATCAAGCCACATACCTGAACAAGATGGGTTAAGTTCAGATGAAGGATTTAGCAAATTATATGCCTGAGCCCAAGCCAATCAGAATAAAAATAATATAAGCCTGTGTGTGATTATTTGAGGCTAAGCAGGGCTGAGAGTGGGACCGAAACTCTGGACTAGATCAAAAAGTCTGGGCCAGAAACTATTGTAACAGTCCATTATAGTCATTGTGAGACATGATAGCATGCAGACAGACATGGTGCTGTTGAAGTAGACGAGACTTGTACATCTTGATCTGCAGGCAGCAGCAGGAGACTGCTACTCTAGACCTAACTTGAGCATCCCAGATTTCATGCCAGGGTCACAGAAAAATACTTCCTCCAACAAGGCCACACCTATACTAACAAGGTCATATCTCCTAATAGTACCATTCTCTATGTGCAAAGAATTCAAACATTTGTATCTATGGGTGCCATTCCTATTCAAACAGTCCTTTAAGAGACAATTAATTCATAAGGGTGTAGCTCTTTTTTATTTCTCTCCCTCCTCTTTTGTCCTCTACTTTATGATTCATCATGAAGTCACCTATTTGGAGAATTTCCTATTAAAAGGGAGTCATGCAGAGTGTCTAGTTATTGAACTTCTGGGTCTCCAGAAATTTTATAATTTGTATTATAAATTGTATTAAGTAATACAAATTATTAAATTGTATTAAGCTGCTCAGTATGTAGTATTCACTGTCAGCAGCATAATCTGAGGTTATATCTCATATTTCTTTAGCCTTTGGAGTCCTGTAATGGCACTGAATTTTCTACTTGAATTCTAATGTTTCTTTCTGAAAAACATAATTTCCAAAAAAATTTTGTCATTCTTTTATAGAAAGTAGTGATTCATAGAAGGTTTCTGTTTTAATGAGTCTCCCTCCCAATTTTCTTCACATAAAGTTTGTTGTAATCTTAAGTCATTTTCATGTTCTGTTTCTTTTACCTTACAGTTTTTTTTAAATGTTCTCAATTGATTTGGAGTGATTTTAAACAAAATATTTTCTGTTGCATTGAAGGTATCTATTTTCGACCCTTTGAACAGGAAGAATAATTATTCTAAAACTTATACACAGATGTAACTTCCCTTTAAGAGATTTTTCATAGTTTTCATGCCTCAGCTGTGCCTTAGACAATGGGGAAAAAGGATGAAATAAACAAGTTCAGCCATCTACTAATGTTCACCATATAGAGAAAATACACATGAAGTTATGTAAATGTGTACTTCTAAAATTTAGAACAAATGACCACACAGGAAAGGGATAAGTATATGCTACCTGACACATGACATCTTAGATGAGTCTTAGAGATGAACAGCAATTTTCAAGGTGAAGAAAGCAAAAGAAAATTCCAACCTGCAAAGTAACATTTATGGTGATAATTTTCTCATTTGCATTTCCATATATGGCTCTTATCCTGGGACAATGAATCCGTATGTCAAATTGAAAAATTAGTATCCTAAATTCTGTACTTCCTATTAAAAATACCAGGAATATATAGCTCCTACCACAGAGTTCTTTTCTTTTGGGTACAGGCAAGATGTCTTTTCTATGCATGTTACCTCTTCAAATTTACCACAGGAAGTAGAAGAAAACTGAGGAAAGGGGAGGGAGCATAAGTATAAGCATGAATGAAGCACCAGTAATTCATATTCTCCATTCCCTATGTTTTCTTTAAGTATTCACAAAAAGCCATGCTTTGCATCCCATCTCAAGTGCTGTGCGAAGAAGAATACACAGTGTAACAGAAGCCAGCTGTATGTGTAGTATGGACTGGGTGAAAGTTTAATCTTGCTTTATATTTCATATTCCTGGCCTACTGTGAGGGTGAAGAAAATCCTATTTGCCCAAATAATTCCTTATAAGATTCAGAGAATAGCAGGAACTCAACAATGAAAGGCAATTCAAAGACAAGTATAGAATCAGTCTCAAGAGATTTTTAATTTCTTCAAGATTTCAGACCAAAATATATGTAATGGGGTTCATTAATAGGAGATATTAAGTTATAAAATAATTACATAAGTCAAGGCAGTAATATTAGCATATATCTGCTAAGAGGTTAAAACCTATCTATACTAACTGGTAAAGCCCCAAAGTTTCATAAGCTAATCATTTCAAAAATTTAATATCTGCTAAGCAATCCTTACACAGTCAGAAATTTGTGGTGGATATAGTGCATCCATGGGCATTAGCTGTGACCTACTATGCTCTGTTTATCTGTAGCTGAGCCTGACCTTGCTTGGGGAGCTTTAGATTTTTATTTTTTATGTTTCATGTATTTTAGAGAAAAAGAGAAGTTTTATTACTGTCTGAATTATTTTTCTTTTAGCTATCCTGGATGTTTTGCTTTTTTGTACAAAGTTCAATATTGATTTTCAAAAAACAATAAAAAAATAAATAAAGACGTGTTCTACCACTCCCTGAAAAAAATGTGATATCATTTTCACATTTTTAGTGTGTTATTAATAGTAAAATTTACCCAGGTTCTTTATGTATTTAGTTCTATGAACTTTCCTTTTTATACTGCTTTCATAAGTTTACATATGTTGTACATTCATTTTCATGGAAATCTAAAAAAATATTAAATTCTTTATTTCTTCCTTGACCCAGTGGTGATTCAGTTGAGCATTACTCAGTTTCCATAAATTTGCAGGCTTTCTATAGTTTGTAATGTTGTTACTTTAAACCACAGTGATCTAATAAAATATAGAGGTTATTTCAATTTTTTGTGTCTGTTAAAATTTGTTTTGTGACTGAGTATGTGATCAATTTTAGAGAAAGCTCCTCAGGGTGCTGAGAAGAAGGTATTTTCTTTAGTGTTCGGATAGCATGTTATGTAGATGTCTATTAAGTCCATTTGAATCATAGCATCTGTAAGTTTCCTTATTTCTTTGTTAAGTTTCTGTGTGGTAGACCTGTCCATTGGTGAGTTAGGGTTGGGAAAACACATTCCAATCAAATGAAATCAAGAAGCAAGCTGGTGTAGCTATCCTAGCATCTAACAAATAAACTTCAAACTAAAAGTAATCAAAAGAGATGGAGAAAAAGGACATTTTATATTCATCACAAGAAAATTTCATCAAGATGTCTCAATTTTGTACATTCATGCTCACAAAACAAGGGCACCCACATATATAAAAGAATTATATTTACATTTTTAAAAGGAAAGAATCAAAGCTCTCTCATTGCTACTAAAAGAAATCTATTTACATAAAACAAAGTCACCTAAAAGATTTCTTAAATTTGGATCATACTTTGTGCTTTTAATATTGAATATCATTTGGATTCATGTATTAAAGGTTTGATCATCCTTAATGACAGTACTGAGAAGTCTATAAAATCAAGTACATATTAACTTCTTATGAAAATGATTATATTGATGAGTTCATAGGTGAATGGTTCATTATGGTGTAGGAACTTCCTAGAATTATTGTTCACTGTAATTAATTGTACGTTTTAAGGGCGTATCATATCTTCACCAAGTATTCTTAGTTCTATTTTCTATCTGTCAAACTCTTAGACACGTTGTTTAAAAAAACCACTATCTTCTATGACCTTTTTCTTCCCCCTACACAGGACTTTAGCAACAAAGCCAAGTAACTCAGAACTGAAATCTCTGAATCCTACAATTGCAATGAATTTTTCTCCAGGTAATTTTTTTTAGAGCAACAAACAAGTAACTAACAATGACAACAGTTGCCTAATAAAATAGCATTTCAGTCCCCTTTGTTAAATCAAATTATGAGGTGTTTCATCACAGTCACTTATTTGTTACTCCAAAATAATATTTCACAGAGAATCTTTATTTCCAATCTTCATTGCTCCTCATGTTGAACTTCTACCTCATATCTTGATAATATCTAAGTAAAGTGTTAATCTAGTTAACTTTTATATAAAAAATAGGAAGTCAAATCAAGATTTGAGGTAAGAACATGAAAAATCAGAGAACAGTTGCCTCTTACATTTTCCTCAATTCAGAAAGGCCGAGATCCCCTCTCTGCCTGTCTAACCTACTTCATGTCTTCACTCTCTGTAGTCCTTTTACCCTCTATGGCTAACTTTGGTCAACTGGTGGCTTGCCACACCCTCAGACTCCAAGCAAGTCTTATTTGTTAGAACACAATCAAAGTATCAGACAACATCTGAGGTATAGAATATTAGTGCATGATACCGGAGCCCGAAATAGTCTTCACATTTTCAATCAATTCTTCCTTCTTGGTATCAACAAATTATACAAATTATATCACAAATTGCACATTCCCGCTAAATTTTATCTATTATCTGAACTCAAAATCACACTTGTAGGATAGTTGGAAAGTTATTCATTTGTTCCATTATTTGTTTTTCTTTTTATTTTCCCTCCCTATTTTATTTTTGATCTCTTTAGTAGCAAGCTCTCATGACTCCAGACATCATCAGTAGCTTAAAGATTGTGTGGGAAGTGCTTATTAAGAATCTCATAGGTAAATCAGATCTAAATACAAATTTTAAGAACAAGACAAAACAGTTCTACCAGTTGGGGTTTGTTTACAGGAGCTGCAAGAAAGTCAAATCAGCAACAGTCTCCTAATCTGAATCACGCTGATTGGGATGAGTCCAGCTGTAACTAATTAGTACAGGCTAGGTTTTTAATGAGGTCTAGTTTTGACGTCCAATTTCTCTACCTCTGATCTCCCTTATGATTCATGAAAACAGAGAGAAAATAACATATTGGGCACTTCCCATTTTGCTAGGTGCCAGAAATAAAAGAAAAAAAGTCATTTGAAGTAATTTATGTTCAAGAATCTAACAGTCTATTGAGCTGGTCCAACTACACCTATATTTTCCTAACCTTACTAGCTCACTGGGTACTTGTAAGATGCTCTGTATTTTGAATGCTTCCCTAATCCATATTTGGGTTTCTGGCCTATTTTATGGTATTTAAAGAAAAATCTGAACTTTGTAATTTTTTCATTAATCTATTTTTATCCACATAGAAATGAAGACTACAAGTATTATAAAATTTCTTTACCATTTAACTGTTTCAGGTGCATCAAATATTAGACTATTCATGTTAGTTGTATTAGTTACTATTGCTGTGATAATACTGCTAAAATGTCCACTCTCCTGTAAAAATAAAACTGCTTTTTAATTATATCCCCACATTTGTAGTCTTCAAAGGTAAGTATAATGTTAGACTCTTCTTTTGCTGTTTGCCGTCTGGGCTTTAGCTCCACAGAGTAATGCTAATTTAGATATACTTGGTGGTCCTCTGTCATTTCTTGAATTAGCTAATGGCAGAAGTCCCAAAACAGAAAGCAGATGCATAGAAACCTTATAATAAAATACTATGCTTTCATCAAAAAATCTCTCATCAAAAGTTACTGGCCCAGATTCCATTAAGCCTGGCCAATCCTAGACCAATTGTTTGTAATTGAAATAGGATTATTGTGATTAATTAGACTAATCAAATCTACTTTTAGAGCTAGGTAGATATGCAATTATTGTCAATCTTCAAGCTGGTTATACAAGTGAGTTTTGGCTTACATTTCATCCCAATATGCAAGAAAGTTGATTTGTCCCTAGTGTGAATAAACAAGACATGTAAAGTTCTATCTCTGAATCTCCTTCAATCTCATCCTCTGAACTGTTTCTTTTCAACATTTATAGCTCTCAACTTTGTACATAGGACCTTTTGCAGGTGCATCACATGGGAACAATGTTCATATTGCTAGAAGGCCATATCTTCAGTTACACAGCAGACAGTGAGAAACTACAGAGGGAGGCCCTATAGTGGGAATTTTAAAAAGCTTTGTTGTTTCAAGTTATTACAAACTCTTTCCTTAGGCAATAGCACTTTTGCTGTCCCTTCTAAGAGTATTGCCTTAGGGGAGTCCTAGGATTTAGATGCCAGGATCAGATAAATAAAAAATAATCCTTTGGAAGCTGTGAGTATGTTTTTGTACTAGCAGTATCTGGGACAAGCATTGCTTTTGTTAGTAGAGAACACTTATAAGTATAAATGATTTAGAATACTGTCACCAATAGGCCATTACAATGATTAACTCTGCTCCTGTCAGGACTTCCCCTGGATGCCCAGTGCCCTCTTCTCTGGAATATAAACAAGTCAGAGACACTGACAATTGGGACTGAGTGAATGGTTGTAAGAACATTAATAGTACTTAAGCATACATTAAAATTACTTTTCATGGGGAATAAAGGTAAAATTTGAAAAAATTTGCAGCTCTTGCTTGTCTTGACATATATGTTTTATTAAAAAATTAAAAATATATATATATAATTTTGTTCTATCAAAAACAATGCTAAGGATAAATTTTCTCCAAAATATATGCAGATATGTTCTGTTCTGACTGATTAAAAGTAAGGAAGCAACCAGCCACCTCTGTTTAGAATAAATTCTATGTGTAGTTTAAGGTCCTATCACTTAAAAAATTCTTAGAAAACTTTGTAGGCATTTGTATATATTAGACTTTAATATAAGATTTGGCCAGAAGTGGAAACTGATCTAAGCATTATTGGGTCAGAGGGACCATAGGACTGTCTGCTCCCTGCCCAGGGAGGGGATGGGGAGTTGCAGAGAAGAAAAATGACCAGATGTGTTGGGAGGGGGAAGAGACCTTGAATAAGGATATACAGGGATGGAAAAAAAATTCAGAGGGAAAGATGAACACAAAGAAAA